>REGM01000250.1:387854-445703 GCA_004194415.1 Aurelia aurita | reverse complement strand
CCCTAAAAAGATAATTTTTTAAAAATATCCAACTTCGTCGATCAGAGCTTAGATTTTTTGGGATGAAACAAGAAGCATTGAATGTCAATTAAACGAAAAGTTTGAAAGTATTTGCATTTTATTTTCGTTTTACCAGCTATGTATTTTGAGATTTTGCTCAATTTAGACCCACATTACCCCACCCTACCCTATCGAACTGTGATATATCTTGCCTTGTTGTGTCAACCTAATGCTACATACTCCTTTGGGTCAATCCTAAGAAGTGTATAGTACCGCATTTTGCGTGCTCATGGGGAGGGGAACCTTTACATCTCTTACGCCTCCTGGGATCAGTAAATTCATAAAAATCCAATTGTTGACTTGCCGTGATCAGTGTCAGAGGCAGATTCTGCCCCCGTTTTATGTCCAGTTGAAAGTCTAACATGCTTTCTGATTGGCCATGACTGCTGCAGTGCAGCTCCGTTGTGAGCTGAGACAAGCGGGACCTTTCCTTTGGGACATTCAGGTAGGAGCTGATCTACAACCAGCTATTTTATTGTCTAAACTTTAATATGCAAACAATCAAGAACATTTGTTGGCGGCTCAAGAGAGCTCGTAGGTCCTTATTTGCACCAAAAGGTAACTAAAGTCCATTACACCATTGCATTGTACTTTTGTCAGTTTGAAGTTCTTTGTTACGGCCAAAATGAACTTTTTTGTTTAGAGACTCGCTTTCTCGCTTGCTTGAGTTTTTGATTGCACTATGCTAATTATACTCTATGTTGGTGTGCACATAATTTGTTATTATATTGTTGTTATTTGTATTTAGGCCTGTTTTGCAATTTCTGAGCAATTCTTAAATTTTTAGAGCCACGGGGCCACACGTGGACAAACAAGTTTGTAAGTAGACGTTTTTAGATCAATACTAATTCTTTGCTGTACATTACGTTGATATCTCTTATATTTCTATTTTGTGTTTGATGTATTACGAGTTTAGGAGATTGAGTTTCGTTTATTTATTCTAGCATACCGTTCATTTACGCCTATTCAAGAGTATAGCCAGTTTTTTTTCTTATACGTTGTTCTTTGGCTTGGTATATTTTTCCCTACGGGGACGTGACACTAACAGGGTATCATTTTCAGGAATCTTACTTCGGGACCTCATCGGGGCATCATTTTTTGAAAGCCGGCTCCATGACAGGGTCTATAATTTTCATGATTTACTCTGTAACGTGGTTGTAGGCCATTTGTAATTCACAGTTGTGATTTTAAATCGTTTAGATTACGATATTGCCACATGTTCTTATAGATTCCTAATAAATTTCCAAGGCAGCGCACAATCTTGTTGGAAGAAATTCAAGGACAGGGTATTGCTTTTGAAAATTTTACTCTGGGACAGGGGGGTATCATTTTCGGGAATTTTACTCCAGGACAGGGTGCTTTTGAGATTTTCCAGCACCACCTCCCCGTAGGTTCGTAGACCAAGCTAGCCCTGTCCACAAGTTGCTCGAAATTTCTTGAAAAGTTGCTCAAAATTTCCTAAAAAGTTGCTCAAAAGTTGCCACTTTTTTCAAAAAGTTGCCCAAAAGTTGCTCATTGATCGTCATTTATAGAGGGTCAGGCTTCAAAGGCATGTGTGAATAATTGACATATATGCATGAATTTAGTGTCAAAGATGCTTCTAGAAGTGCCTATTTACTTAAATTCAATTTTTTTTTTCCGATCCTGCAACTGCATTTTCGTTTCCTGGAAGTTTTAGCTCTTCGATACTAATACAGTTTGACCCATCTAACACATGTTCAGCATTTCAGCAGAAAATATGTGTTGCTTATATAAAACAACAACAACAATAACATGAATTGATAGATAGTTAAATAAATCATCATCATCTTCATCAATCGTTGAGAACAAAGGCCAGTTTTTTACTTGCCAAACCGTTGAATCCAATCCTGATCACAAAACAGATCCTTTCCATGTTAAATTTTCATTATTTTTACAGGCAATAGATAAAACTTCTTTGAAATTTTTGTCATATTACTAAAATAATGAGAAGTTTCCCAATATTGTGAAAGTTGCCAAAATTCCTAAAAGTTGCCAAAATTCCTAAAAGTTGCCGAAAAGACTAAAAGTTGCCCAAAAGTTGCCGAGCAACTTGTGGACAGGGCTAGACCAAGCACCCCCCCCCCCCCCCCCCGGGGTTTTGATGACGATATCAAGGTTCTGATATCGCAAGAATTGATTTTTCATTGATTTCTATCGAAGCTTCAGTGTTTTTTGCAGTTTTCAAAAAACCAAGAGTACTCATAACCCCCATCACTCTGTATTCCGCCTTCTGCTTTCCAATTCCTGGTTTCAAAGATAGCTTACACGCTTTTCTTATAAAGGCGGGATTACACTATAATCTTCACGTAAAAGTTGCTTCACATTTTTTCTGTGATCATACAATATGATGATAGTGTAAAGGGCCTTACAAGTTGCTTGTAGTTGCGCGATAACCTCTTTAATCCGCTTATTTCACACCTTTATAATTGGCCATCATAGAGTTTGAATTTGATCCTGATGGGGTTGATGGGGGAGGGAGTTTACCAAAACTATGATTAGTTAGAAGTTAGAAGTTAGAACAATGAAATGTCATGATGTCCTAGAAAGAAAGGACCGGGAAAAGAACCCACATATAGTGTTGACATAGAAACATCATATACACAACCTGATTTTCTAAGGCCTTTCAATTCTAATGTCCGCANATGAACGCCTCTAAGTTTTTTGATTGAGATATTTTTGAATTGCACATGACTTTCTAAAACTGGAATTCTGATTATTGTCACGCATTTCTCGTTTTCTTCAGTGTTTGTTGTTGTACAGCTGAAAGAAGACAAGATCGTGAAAGTTTAAAGAGCGTTGATGAAGTAGTGTAATGAATCCAGGTAAGTGCAATGCTTTCAGACTCATTTTCTCAACTGAAAGTTAAGCCAGAACAGTGTGATTATTTATAAAAATTGAATGCTTCTTAGCTATATTTTTGGACCCAGGGATATATTGTGTAGTCTATGTTATATAACTTATTTTAAGAGTAATTTTAGGAAAGAAAGAATAATTGTTTCAGAAAACACATCTTCTGTATTTTACGGCTTTCTGCTACTGTACAAACACTTTAATTTCCCTAGAGCCAGAACAAGAATTCAGATTCAGAACAAGATTCAGATTCGGAAAAGTTCATGATAGAAAAACAATAACGCAAAATATCAAAACTGATTTACTGATTAGAGCACCCTATTAGCTTTCCTTTGAGAGGTACTACAATCTTATACCTTTGTTGGGGACTTTGGGTGCTTTTCAAGGAAAGGCCTACGTGATACGTGAAGGGCAACTTACACTGAGTGTCCTGAGTGACAGAGTTTTCTCGATCATTTGTGCTGGTTCTGGGCGTTGACATTCTGTTACCGGTGAAAAGAGGCAGACAAAATGAATTTAAGTTTTTTATTCGAACAAGGAAAATCTATGGTCTTTGCAAAAGACTTCCCTTACTAGGGATAGGGTAGGCAGTGTAGTCGTTTAAACAAGACGAACCAAAAACGTAAAACTGTAAGGCTCACTTGCCTATAATGATAAAAGTCAACATTTTCAGTGCTTGTCACGCTGCTGAATCGTAATTTCCACAAGAGGAACTTTCAAGATACCGATTGCCTTGTAGCGAGGGCTGTTAGTGAAAAAATCGTGCAAATTGTGACAGAAGCACGAAAGTCGGCAAAACAGAAGAAACCAGTTCATCCAGGGCCGTAGGAAGCATCTTAAAGCTAGAGGGGCATTTCCTCAAAAACAGCACAATTTCTCGTTTATTGTAAAATCTTGGGGGGAGGGACGTGCCTCCAGTGCCCCCCAGTTCCTACGTCTCTGAGTTCATCTTTTAATGCTGCTAGTACTTTCCTACTGTTCTCATCGTCTGTGTTTGTAATTTGTTGAAGTTTGTTGAATAGATACTTTAGTGATTAGTCCAGTAGCTAAAGTGGGGGCATTACCACCACCTCTAGAAGGAGACTTTACTAGAACATCCTTTTCTATTTGTGTGTAGATTTCGAATCCATGTGTTGATCAGCCCGAATGGGGGAGGGGGCTTTCCGAGATATGATGGTGAAGACATAGTCTATTGACTATGGTGAAGGTGAGTAAAGGTGAAGTTACGTTGGGCTCGCAGAAGTAGAGAAGACCTAATCGAGTCAGTGACTCGTCGTCGTGACGTTCAAGTTGTGGGGCTCAAACCCGTCCGCCTGAGTGTTATGGCTGCAAAGTCAGCAGAGGATTACACCAAAGCGCCATAACCCCGCCACATCATCATCATCATCATTAATTTATTTTTACAGTAGGCGAGGATTCATTNCGCGCAAAGATAAACGCACTTGAACGCACTTAAACCCACTTAAACGCCCAGTGAGTACCCAGCTTAAGGAGCTGTTTTTGAACATGCAGGATGAAGTACCAGAAATCATTCGCTAATAATTTTCAGCTGATGAACAGTGACAACGAACCTCTAAGGGCGAAAAGAAAATGATACAAATGTGTTTCTCGCATTTTCATGGCTTCTCTTATTTCAAAGCTGAAGACTTGCAAAATTTGATTGTGAATTCTGATCCTTTTTCAAGCTCTTCCATTCCAAACACGGCTTCCATGCAAAATCGCCAATAACTCCAGAACGATATGTCCAATTTTATTGAAATAAATTTCCTCGTCTAAGTTAGCCTTTCTGCTACAAAATTAACCATAGTACAGTAGTGTCCCGCATATAAGAAACACAAATTTAAGAAACACAGACCCTGATTTTCAAAATAAAACCCCACTTTATAAGAAACAGGTACAGGTCTGAAAAAGGCTTGTTTCTTATTTGAGAGTTATGTATAGCTTTCCAGTTGGATTTAACTGTACCTCTTCAAATGAAAACAAGAATTTTGTATACAAACCAAGCAAAAAGCACCCTCCTGGAATAATTGTAACATTTCCAGGAAGTGAAAATTTACAGATACAAATCAAAATAATATGTTTTGTATCACAATCATAGAGCCGCTGTCAGAGTAGTTAATGGATAGTACATGATTTTTCTAATAAGAAACTTTACCCTGATTTGACATTTATATCTCATTTTATAAGAAACGCGTCGGACCTGAAATTAAAAAAGCTGTTTCTTATATGCGGGACAGTACCGTACGTCGAACCCGGGGGATTTTTCTTGGCAAACGACCATATTTTTGACTCACCCGTTAGATGGCTAACTCACTCGTTGTGTATTCGAAAAGGCGTTGTTAAGAGAGGAAATGAGTCTTCATTGAAAGAAGAAGTATGGAGGTATGAAACAAATGAAAACGTGGCATAGAATGAAGCAAATGCGCTGATTGTGAGGAATATTTACAAGTGACAAAACAAATACAACATCATCGTAATAACTTACAAAATATACACACGAAAGTTCCACTGAACTAATGTGAAAGAAGATAATTTCTTTTTAAGTCAAACATGTTCATGGGCAATACGGGAAAATCTGTTCGCAGGCCTTTGATTGAATAAACTGTCGACGTAGTCAAAAATCCCAGTGGAATTCGCTTGTAGATCTGGATCTGCATCTTTTCAGAGAAGGATTTGCCAGCCAACCGTAAGGAATTTTTCTTACATTTTGATTTACAACTCGTACTCTACCAAACTTCCAGATAGACAAATTTGATGGAACTGAAATCACATGGGAAACATTAGAAACTTTTCAGGCCTTTAAATTACCTGCAAAATTGTACGCAAAGTGCAAAATCCACTGGATGACAGAACGTTGAACGGCTTTTCTAGACTTTATTCCGCTGCAAAATGGGGAATCACATCTACAAAAATTGTCTGGGGTAGGCAAAGTTTTGATTATATTTCAGTTTCACAGACTAGACAGATACGGCGAAAACAGAATCAAAACGTTTTCCGGGCTCTAGTTAGAAATTTTGTTCTTGCAAAGCTTATCGAGGCGAAGAACACGAGATAGGTAATTTCGGGTCCATAGAAATATGAAGGAGGCTATCTCCTCCCTTTTCGTTGGCCTTAAACGTTAAAGGAATATCAGTGAAACTGACAGAAATAATATTATAACGTGTCTGACGAGAAAAGCTCAAAACCGAGCCTGAAGCAAAAGTATAATAAACCTGTCTCAACACTCAGTTCTGTTATTTAGTGAGCAACTTTCTTGTTGAAAATATCTTCATTTATAACAGTTTGATTGTGTGCCTTGATATCCTTGTTCACTGATTCAACATAATCATCCAAGAATGTATTGAATACTGCTTCAAGTTAAGGAAATACTAGAACAGCACAACGATCCATAAAGCTGTCAGCAAATACCTACAAACTCTGGTTAAACCAACAAACAATGTAACAAGTGTTTTGTACAAACTTTTCTGAACAGACAGAATTTTAAAATAACTGACCTGATATAAATGAAGAGATCTCTTAGGTCTAAATAGCATATTGCATTTGATAATCTCGACGAGTGCAGCAACAAAACAAAGCCGAAGAAACGATGGCGCGTGTAGCGTTTTTCTTGGTCCTATTCATGGACCATACATTTAGCTCAGGTCATTCACTTTCAGACCATCCCTTTGTCGTTTTTCTTGCACGCCAACAGAAAACAAAGTTTGGGAGGCAACTGTTTAGAAAACTGTATCAGCTGATGTGTCAGAGCTCAAGAGTTCTCAATCTATCAACAAAATATAACAAATGTTATCCATTGTTCCTACAAATTTTATCTATTGTTCCTATTTTACTACCCAGAGTCAGTCAAATAAAGGGGGACACTTTCTGGGACACCCAGCATTATAAAATTTGACATCTCGCATAGCTTGCAATCTGATATTTTGGCCTGGCCAGCCCTTCAAGTCAGCGACGCAAAAATCTCACAAAGCTACAAACCAGGTTTGGAGGAAGGTTTTAGCAAAATCTGAGAAAGGTTATAATAATACCGGGTATCCCAATAAAAAGTATTTCCGTTCAAAAAATTACCAAAACTCGATTATCAAACCTATCATAAAATCTTCTTCTTCTTCTTTATTCATAAAATCTTCATCTTTATCTCTTTTGTTAATGATGCAAATATATTTAAAGATAATAAAATGTTTGTTTTCAATACTTAAAGCGTTAAAGGGTACAAAATGACTGGCTGAAAACCCTTATTCTGAGCTATACTCTTTAAGCAACATCGTAAATCTTGCTTAGGAGCCATTATTTGGAGATTTTTCATTGTCCTTCAAGTCTACAATGATAGTTTGCGTTTCTCTCTGACATTTATGACCAAACAAGAAGCTTAATTTACAAAAAGAAATTAATCTGGTAATCATCAGTGCTCTTTTGCAGTATGCTTCAAAACCAGGCAGCCCTAAAAAGAGCTAATTTTGCTAATTTTAAAACCTATCACAAGATCAGCTATATCTGGGCAAATAATTTGGTCTTTGATCTACTTACTAAAAAAAAGAAATTTAAAGATTGGTCCTTTAATAAAATTTTGGTGATTTTTCAAACAGGAGTACTTTTTTTGGGACACCCCGTAGAAAAATTAAAATTCTTGTAGCAAAATCTTAACTAATCTTAACTTAACTATAATTATTTGGAAGAGTCAAAATAATATTTACTTGCAACATGATTCACAGATATCATTGACGAGATTCATCAGAAAATAGTTAGAGTTTAACATTGAAATTTCTCATTTTAAGAAGGTAGATTCACAGCTTTTTTTCTTCCATTGAATTGCAAGAATAGTGAGAAACCAATAAAGGTACATACAGTGCCCACATACCTCTCAACGGCGAGTGCAAATCAATTGATGATTCACTCTTTCCAAATTATGGGAAATAATTTTCAATCCACCTAAGGGTCCCGAACTTTGCTTTAAAAACATACATATATCATCGGAAAATTCATCCCTACAATTTCTTAAGAAATTGAAGCTTTTCTTTCCCATTTTTATATTAAGTTAAAATGAGGAAAGGTGAAAGACAGAAATTCAGGTTTGTATGAAGGTCAAGGACTTTTTCCAACTCTGCTTCAAGCATTGCTATATAAGCAGATGTCGTTTATCATATTCACTCACGGTTACATTTGAAAAGATACGTGGATGTCTGAACTGCTTTTCTCCTCCAAAGCTGACGTATTGAGTTCCATTATAAAACCAACCAGATGGAAGTGCATCAAGTTTGTGGGACTTCTGCAAGAAAGAGAGGACAGGATGAAAAATCGATCAAGGGAAAAATTTTATATCTCGTTTCAATTGATTAAATCAGGCAAAAGGCCCAATTCATACAGTGCAGCAACAACGGGCTATAAATATCCCATTCCCTAATAAAACTATGCCAAAACATTTGTCCTTATATGACATGATCTGATAAACCAACGATCTGGTGGCTGGAGACTGGACCTGATCTGGTGGCTGGAGACTGGACCGACCTAAATGTTTCATGTTGACTAACAGAATGAAAGATCTAAACAGACACATCATAAAATGGATTTAGAAAACAGCAACAGACCGCAAAATAAATCGCTACTAATGAGAATAGCTGATAGAAACAAGGTAAAAAATCTAGTAACACACGTGCGAAGCTAGCTAGAAACATCGATTTCAAAACGAATTAAATTGCAAACTATGAAGAAATATAGGACTCATCTAGAGTTAATTGAGTCTGTAAGCAGTCTGTAGCCACTTGCGACAATTCTACTTAATTAATCTGTAAAATCCAGAACTACAAATTAAGACTGTAGAGAGCAATCTTACCTCTATTTCTTTGAGCTTGTCTTTAGACACATCAGCAAGCTTGAGAAGAGGTTTCTTCCGCTCCGCCTGAATAACAGAAGGTAATGGCGCACATCTTATTATGAACTGCATCGATTGAAAGAGTTTATGAAACCACACAGCTCATAAAACGACCCAGAATTATCTTTATAAAGGTATCTTGGAGAAAGTTNTAGCTAGAAACATCGATTTCAAAACGAATTAAATTGCAAACTATGAAGAAATATAGGACTCATCTAGAGTTAATTGAGTCTGTAAGCAGTCTGTAGCCACTTGCGACAATTCTACTTAATTAATCTGTAAAATCCAGAACTACAAATTAAGACTGTAGAGAGCAATCTTACCTCTATTTCTTTGAGCTTGTCTTTAGACACATCAGCAAGCTTGAGAAGAGGTTTCTTCCGCTCCGCCTGAATAACAGAAGGTAATGGCGCACATCTTATTATGAACTGCATCGATTGAAAGAGTTTATGAAACCACACAGCTCATAAAACGACCCAGAATTATCTTTATAAAGGTATCTTGGAGAAAGTTAATAGACAATAACGCTAAAGATGGAGGCCGCGCAAAGCATGCTGGTAAAAAGCCCCCTGACGATTTTGGTCTGCCGGTTCGACTAGCTAGCTGTGGTCAAGTTCGGAACAAGTAATCAATGTAAGCAAATAGAACAATTTTGTAATTCGAACGCGAATCTTTGATTAAAACTTCAATTCGATCAAAACTTACTTTTTCTTCTTTGGGGAAAAGGTTTCTTTTCCAACTATGTTGCATTCGAATTCAAGGTCGATTCGAATTCAAGCTAGCTTGTCAAAACGGCAAACCAAAATTTGTATGTCGTTAGGTGGTCGTCAGGGAGCCTTTTACTAGCATGCTTTGCAGCAAAACACAACACAGTCTTTGGAGCCGCCATCTTTAGCGTTATTGTCTATTATCGTCAAGAAATAGCCTCACCTAACCTCTACGTCACGACAATTTAGACTTGATGAAGGACAGTGCGTAAAATACATATAGTTTGCATATAAATCTTATATTTATCACAATTTAACTTCCAAAGGGCCACAAACAATATCCAAATATTTTTTGCCAAGCTTCTGTCAAGGAATTCATTTGTAACGACGTCCAAACGCTCAGTCTCACAAGGTAACATAGTTTACATCTGACCAAAGGTTATCTATCATGAAAAAGGTATCTATCTATCTACCAACTTTTTGCCTTTTTATGGGTTTAAAAAACATTTTCATGAGAAAAATTATGAATTGAAAAGAAAAACTCTTGAGGATATGAATTAAGAAAGAGAAAACGAGAATTAACTGAAGTTTTTCGTTGAACCTTTCGATGAAATCTTTGTCATCAATGACCAAAGAGACCAGAATTTCAATACTTTGACAATTATGGAAATTTCCTGATGAAGAATCCGTCCAAACGTCGACTAACCCCAAGTCCATCCCATGACATCCTTCCGACTGATCCCATTCCCAGTTTCCCATGAGAAAACGTGAATTAACTGAAGTTTTTCGTTGAGCGTTTCGATGAAATCTTTGTCATCAATGGCCAAATAGACCAGAATTTCAATACTTTGACAATTATGGAAATTTACTGACGAAGAATCCGTCCAAACGTAGACTAACTCCAAGTCCATCCCATGACATCCTTCCGACTGATCCCATTCCCAGTTTTCTATTCCATGACATATAGAATGAGGGGTTCCGGATCCAAGAACAGAGGGATGGGTCAGACAGATTTCAAGAGATAGACTTAGGCAGGTCTAGTCAAAACGTTTAACGAAACGCATCAACTTATTCTTGTTTTCTATTTCATGTGAATCGTATGAAAGTAGATTACATACCCAAGACTTCATGAATTCTTTTAACTTTTCTTCAGTTATTTGCAAACCAAAGAAAGTAACCTTGAGTTTCCCTTCTCTTTCATCTTGAACTGCAGCATCGCGTTGTGATGGAGGTCGAGGAGACAATGTAGTACTCTGTTGTTTAAATGAAACCATGCCAAGCAGTTTACTCCATTTGAATTCATATTTATCAGGATTGTCTGGAAATATAAATAAAATTAGTAACGAACCTTCAAATTCAAAACAAATTGTGCTTCATATTTCTAACAAGTTCTAAACGAAAGTTTTAAAACATTCGGGACAATTTACCTGCAATGAAATGGTATTTTCCATTGTGTAGACAACCACTCCAAGCTGCAAAGTTGCTGGCTATTCTTTACAGAGTGTCGTAGTAACGAAAGTCGCTTTTCTTGGTTGTCTGTTAAAATAGGTGACTTCTTTCTAGAGCACCCTCCATACCTATATAGTTACATTTTACCGTATAGAGGTGGTTACAATAACATCTCTTAAATAAAAGGCATGTACTTATATTAGGGCCAATTTGGAAATTAGGAATAGGAAATGCTATCTTTCAATATCTTCAAAATAATAATTATTCGAAAATACTACGATGTACTAGAATAGTGATGATACACCAGTTCATCACAATTCATACTAAGAATGTGTATCATCACTATTCTAGTACATGGTCGTATTTTTAAATAATTATTATTTTACATATGCCTAATGACGTACTACACGCAAAACAAACACTGTTATATATTTCAATATCTTCGTTGAAAAGGGCATGCCACTATATCCGCGTCAATACGATAATAGCTATTCCCTTTAACCTACTTGGTCTTGTCCATTTCTTTACGTGGAAAACTCTATATAGAAACTAGGGAGCTTAAAGCTATTTATAGAGATGATTTGTTACTGCATTAATAGAAACATACCTAAGAACTGAACTCTGCCCTCCATGTACAGTACAACATCTAGAACGAAAGGAAACAAGATAATGAGAAACGAAATGTGCTAAGAACCTCTATCCACAAAGGTGACATGTACAAATTACTTTGCGGCAACGGTCTGACCATTTGGGTACAACTTCTTGGCTGAATCTATCAGAATTATCAAATATTGATGCTCTGATAACTGAGGGGCGACAAGTTAGAGCAAGAGAGAATATCTGGACAAAGACAATTAATGTGTTCAAACCTTGAAACAAGTTTTCAACTGGCAATTTCCCCTTTATTTCTGCAAAAGAGAAGATGCTGTTACAAAACAAAGACATGCAGGCTGGCTAGATACCAATCAGATACCAAAGATTACCACAAAATTTGACCAGTTTACCTTCTGCATGAAGGTCTGTAAGTTTGTAGGAATGCAAAACTGGTAGAACCTGGTATTATAAATACAAATTTAAAGCAAACAATAATTTAACATAAAAAGCCATATTAAGTAACTGCGACAGGAACGATCGAGAAATAAAACGTCTTCTGCATCGTGGCTTGCGGGACAGAGCGGAAACTATGCGCGCCTGCGTACTACGAGTTCGAAAATCGAAGGATGGAACAACCTTGGATTTATGAGAACTCTTGATATATGGTGGAGGCATCCCCAAAGCTCAGGGTGAAAGTACAAAATCCCTTATCTATTGCAAAACGGCCTTATATTTGGGACTTTTGTGACGTGAACACTTTGGAAATTGTCGCTCTCAATCTGTCACCAGCAATTTCATTGGATTAGTTTTTGCATAAGAAATTTCGTTGTTGATAAATTTTTTTACCGATAACAGAATGACAAAAGAAAATAAAACAAGATGTGTAACATCCTATTAATACTTTGCCTCTATAGATTGCCGCAAATAAGAAGCATTTTACGATCGAAAACATTTAATTTTTTTTCCTAGATCAGACTCTCGACGGCATGAATTGCTGCCTTCCATCCTTCGATTTTCGAACTCGTAGTACGCAGGCGCGCATCTTTTCCGCTCTGTCGATTGCGAATTTTCTAGTGGAGATTCACTTAATCTGACTAGTAGGTAGATAGGAGTCCATCTCTATACCTGTAAGTTTCTTTAAAAGCTACAGGATGACCCAATAAAAACTGAGAAAAAGTGCTTATAGTACATTTGTGGCAAAAACCAAATAAATTTCAGAGATGGTTGTCATTTAATGCCTACAGGAAAGAGACGATGATAAGCATAACTTAAAAACCTATATTTTCGGCAATGGCATTTATAAAACATCATGTAGCCAAAAAAAGTTAGCGACTTCATAAGGAAGTTCGAGTCCTACACGATATGAGAGCTTTAACAAGAATATAAGAACGAGTTCATGCGGTGGTAACGGATAACAATTCAATTTGAGAATCATCTCTTACGATTCTAGAGCAAGCTTCAACACCAGGTAGCTAGTAAAAACATGAATTCCCGNGGCCAAGAAAGCTGTGAGAAACTTGCCTTTGCGACGATAATTTCGTAATCAGCACCACAAACTCCGTCGGCGGTAAGTTGCTCGTCGCTTCTTCAAAGTCGACCTTTCTTTTAGACATTCGCTATCTATTTGCTGAAGTTTTTGAATCATTTGAACAGCTTCCAAACTTTTTAATTTATCTATTGCCATAAATAAATGAGATACTCTCGAAATCCCAGTGCGACGCTATACTTTTTAATGGCTTGAAGTCTACTTTTACTGGTTTCTGACAGTTTTTCCTATAGTTTCCCAGTATTTGGCAGACGATTAAGAAAAATAAACACGGGTTTGTAATAATGTTTGCATTTACGTTTTGCAAAGCAAAATGTTCAAAAAATTTGTTGTTGCTTTCTGTTCTTAATCATTGTTCCTCTCACAGTCCGTCTTTTTTCTCAAATATCGACACATGTGCTAAGGTCTGTGCAAGCAATATTGGCTTAAATTCATTCGTTTACATTAGTTTGGCAATTTGATTTACAGCAGCCACACTTGATTAAATGGAGTATAGATGCTGGTGCTATTGTTTCTTTCATCGGAGACTACAGCAACTGCAACGACCTAATGTGAACCAGGCTTTATCGTGTGATTGGTTTAAAAATTAGCAATATTTGCTCGTTTTAGGGCTGCAGGGTTTTGAAGCATGCTTCGTCAAAACAAAGTTGATTACCAGACTTATTTTGTTATATATTTAAGGCCACCGTCCTCGTCACAAATACCAGAACGATAACAAAAATCGTAGGAAAATTGAACGATAAGGAAAGGTTTACAATTTTACCTGCTGGGCAAGATTTACAATGTCACTTGAAAGAAGAGTATGACTCAAAATGTGATTTTTAATCGTGTCATTTTACACCCTTAAATTAACGAGAAAACACGTTTTGTCATTATTAAAGATCAGTGGATCACTTACAAAACGGACGAAAATCTAGGCCGAACCTTGAGGGCGGCGAATCAAAAGGACAAGGATGAGTGGCCTAAGCTCCTAAGTTAGGGTAGGCCCTGATGAGATGACCATGTCAATGCGGGCTTTTTTAATCATTGGGCTTTTTTTGACACTTTTTAAGAACGTCCGTTTCTGTTGTGATTGTTCGTTTGTTCTTATTGCTCTTTTGTTCTAACGTCTATTGTGATACAAACCCAACCGGATTTCTTTCCTTGATCGCGTCTAGTAAGCTGCCGCGCATGCGCTTGGCAGCAATTAATCATGTAAAATAATATTGCCCTTTTCCTTCAAATGTATTGCTCAAAGGGTACTTTAGGTACAAACAATCCCAGAGAGCAAATTTTTGATATCATCAGTATTTTCTGAATTTTCTGAACTATTGATTTTCTTCAGATTAAGTTTCAAGGAAATTTGATGAAAAATCGACAATAGACCATTTTGACATTTAGAAAAGGGTCTGGGGAGAGCAATATTTTTCTGGTAAAAAGTGGACACAAATCTGGTAAATAGTTGCCACGGGGCTTTAACGAATGATAAACTGAGCTCCACAATATGAGTTCATTCTATCATTCGTTAAAGCGTTGTGGCAGCCATTTACAAGATTTGTGTCCGGCATTTACCAGAAAAATATTGCTCTCCCCAGACCCTTTTTCCAAATGCCAAAATGGTCTATTGCTGGAACGGTTGAAAACTATAGGCAATCAAAAATACAAATTTTAGATGTTTCTCTATTTGCAATGTGGCAATCCGCTAATGATAGTGTCCAAAGAAAATATTTCCACAGGAAGTTTTGACCAATTCTTTCGAAGGAAAATATGTTATCAGCCTCTGATATAAGGTTAAAAACGTAAAGTAAAACACCCCTAATTACAGTGGCAGGGATAGCATTAAAGGTCAAGCTGACCTTATTTCCATAATGGTCCCCTTAGAGGTGTCAGTATAACGGAAAAACGTAGGTTAAAGGAAAAAAACAGATCTACATGTGTTTTCGATACAAAACGTGGTTTATAAGACCAAACCATGTTCGGGAGAGATAATTAAGGGTATTAATAAAAGACATATATGTTATCTTCCCTTTTCTGTATATTTCTATCACATCCAATAGCTATCTGTATATACATTCATTGTGGACGCCAAACATTAATTTAGTCTTTGATATCCACCTTTCAGGTCAAAATTGTACATCAGATACAAGCATATGTGTTGCAAATGCTACTTGCATTAGTGGGACTTGTGAGTGTGATACAGGCTATGGTGGGAATGGAACAACATCATGCGAAGGTAACTATGGACTCATTAAAAATCAGTTACTGACACCAACTCCTAGCAATCCTATCAATTTTTTTAACAGTTTTGAAGTTTATAAAAATACTCATTGTAGCAATTTTTAAACTTTTGTTTCTAAGGAATAAAAAGTTACTAAACACTAAAGATATTCTGAAGATTGTTGTATCAGACTCTGATTTATATTTGGTGTGCCGAAAAAAGTACCTACTTTTGACTGGCCATGAAAAATCAGATACAAGGTGGGTTTCAAATATTGATGATGGAATCTATGATCAAAATCTTAAGTAATAGTTGCTTATTTTTTTTAATTTTAAGCCTCCTACTTCTTGTACTACCAGGGATTTAATGAAAACTCTTAATCTGGAAATATCAAAAATCGATTAAGAAACAATGATCAAATTTTCCGAAGACTGAGCTAGAAAACACAATGAGAAAACTATTTAAAATGACTTGGTAATTGAAAAGTGCATTAGTTGCCACAATAGACGATATGCCAAAGATAGTGACACAGAGATTTTTATCAAGATACATTGCTTTCTAATTAAGAATCTGTAAGGATTCTATAGGAATTAAAGAACGCATGCATCTTTGTAAAAAGCTACCTGTTTCAAAAACGCAATGCATCTTGGTAACAATAATGCAATGCATCTTTAGCATTACCATTTATTAGGCTACTACAAGTTGCTTCATAATGACAGTAAATGTGTGCCTGAGAAGTTTTTATCTCGCAGGACAATAAATATTAATTTGTAACTGTTCTCTCAAATATTTATCGGAAGGCCATGTGATTAGAATTTTACCACAAAGGGAAAAATGGACCCCCGTCAACCCTGTTCGCTGAGGGCAGGAGTGGTGATCAAAAGAAAAGCAGTGATGTCTGATAATAGTAAGAAATCATTGGTATTATATCATATGATATTGCTTTCAATTTCAATATAGATGTGGGAATAAGGCCAAGGAAAGGTTGTCTTAAAGACCGACCATTGACCAGCATGCTTTGCGTAAAGTCAGCGATTTTGCTTTCCACAGCTCCGTAGCTTCTGACTGTCAAAAAGTATTGAAAAACAAAAACAAACGATCGCAAAGCATGCGGGTCAATGGTCAGTCTTTAATTGTTTTTTTTATTTGTAGGAGGTTTTTAAAGGTATCTTTAACTATTTCTTGGAATATTGTAGCAGTAGTTGTGAGACCTTCTTATACTGAAGATGATGCAGTATGAAATTTGAATTAAAATAATGTTTCAGATAACAACGAGTGTACTAATNACCTCTCTATTTAATTAGTAAACCTGATAAATTTTTCAAGCGTTCTCCATTGAGCATGCTAAAATTGGAACGTTATGCTTGTTTGTGAACGCTGCAAAGCAATGCAACATGTACCAATACAAATGGATCATTTACTTGCGCTTGTAAGACTGGATACAGTGGAAACGGAGTAACATGTGCAGGTAGGGACAATATTGGTATCGCTTGATTTTTGATTTGTTTGCAAGTTTTATATACCGTAGTTGGAATACTTGAACTTTTGCTTTTATTCTTAATATAGTAATTTTTTTTTTTTTATTATACAAAGTGATATGAATAGTTTTCCTGATATTTGTTTCTTTTGTTGTTGTTGACATTGTTGTGATAGGTTAATAGGTTAATCCGATACATATTGCGTGTGCAATTAAAGGATTTAGAATTCGAAGTTCTAAGAGCACTTTATGGATTGAATGGATCAAAGACTTCTTAAAAGCTGAAATATTTTTCGCTTGTCTTCTTTTGTCTTTTTAGCACCAAAAATGTAGGTAAATTTTCTTGAGGGAAAGTTCTTTACTTGCCAATTGCAGCAACAAGGTTTTAAAATACTCTTTCAAAGCTATATAGAATCTCATGAGACAGAACAATGCAAAATTTGATTTTACCCTTTCCATAGGTGCAAACTTTAGTACTTGTTTAAGAATTCATTGATTGAATTTGCTTATTATTCTATATGAGGAGACTTTTATGAATTGATCGATGGTTTTTTGCTTTTGCTTTTTTCATGCATTTCGTAAAGCATAGTTTTTCATTTAGTCAAAATTTAACTATTTTTTCACTGCTTTAAACTACAGGAAAAATTGCAAAATATTTCAATCTGCCGACTTTCAGATAGAATTTGATCCATCCCATTAGACAATAACGCTAAAGATAACGGCCACGCAAAGCATGCTGGTAAAAAGCTCCCTGACGACCACCTAACAACTTAAAAATGTTGGTCTGCCGTGTCGACTAGCTAGCTGTGGTAAAGTTTGGAACAAGTAATCAATGTAAACAAATAAGACAATTTTGTAATTCGAACGCGAATCTTCAATTCGAATCAAAACTTTGCTTTTCTGCTTTGGAAAGGTTTCCTTTCGAATCATGTTGCATTAGAATTCAAGGTCGATTCGAATTCAAGCTAGCTAGTCAAAATAGCAAACCGACATGTTTGCGTCGCTAAGTGGTCGTCAGGGAGCTTTTTACCAGCATGCTTTGCAGCAAAACACAATGGAGTCTTTGGAGCCGCCATTTTTAGCGTTATTGTCTATTCATCCAGTACTGTAGATACCACGAATTTTTTAAACTCCTGAACTTTATTTCTGGCGCACCCGATAGAGAAACCTATTTTGTTAATGTCATTGATCAATTTGAAATATTTTTAGCATTTATAAACCGTAGCGCCTTGTCCTTTAATTTTTATCTTATGGCCTGTAATTTATTTAAGATTTTATGTGCTGAACCGACCTCTAGGTCATTCAAAATTCATTTTTGATTGATAATTTATAAAACCTTGTGTGAAATATATCTTCTATCGTTACAACTTTGTAAATTGATGTTATCTACTTTGTTTGTTACGTTCATGTCAGGATACTTTTCAAGAAATACGCACTTTGCTTCCTTCGCAGTACATGAAAAGTTTCAATTTGTTAGTAACTCGCCAATTTCTCTGTAGTATGTTTGTAAGAAAACGAAATTCAGTGATACAGTAGAGCTACTTATTCAGTTAGTGTTGTTGTTGTTGTCGTTTGCTTTTTGTATTTCTACCAAGCATTCGAAGGTAGTTACTGGAAAGCCAAGCTTATCAAAGCAGTGCCCTAGTACGTCCTCTCGATGTGACCACAATTCGTGATTTCTTTAGCCGGGATTACAGAGAGTTGTCTACTCTCCTCACTCTAGGTTGCAGGTTTGCCAGGGTAGGGACTCAAACCACCAACCTTCAGATTGGAAGAGCAGTGCCCTACCACTGAGCCATCCTTATTATTCGTTATAATGGAGAATTTTTTCAACAGTTTGAGTTACATTCAACCAATTATATAGTTGATTTTAATCTTTATCGAGAGATATTTTCAAGCAATCTATTTTGATCACAAATAGTTTATCTTTGCTGATAAAATGCTTCATGATCCGTGTTTATAAATTTAGAAATTCACTTTGATGATTGATTCAGTCGATGTTTAAGCTTTAGTAAATGCCTACTGATTTTGTTTTGACATATAGGATGACCACAAAAAGCGAACATTTTTGACAAAACAGCCAAATCTGAATATTTTATTAATCTTGACAATTTTGTTGCATTTATCTCAAGGGCCAAATTAATTGGAGTGACATTGCAATTGGTTGAGTTACACGTGGACTGAACGAATCACTCGAGGGTCCACATGCAACTTTACCTTTCGTCTGAATTTACCCTGTTCATTCAATTATTCATTAAATCTTTCGAGGCTGAGAGCTTACCGTTTACGCTTTGATTTATTACTGTGTACGCTAAACGCCTGGAACTAAAACACTACAAATAACGACGAACATAGTCGACAATTGATGTCATTGTTTCTGTGTGTCTTTCTAGATTTTTAGCTGTTTCAAACTTGTAATGATGTTTTTGAATGTTGTTGCTGTTCTCTAGACATCTTCTTCTATCGAGTAGACAAAGTTTGAAAATTGATTATTTGTATACTAATGTTTCAGATAACGACGAGTGTACTCTTGGTACTCATAATTGTGACAACAATGCAACATGTACCAATACAAATGGATCATTTACTTGCGCTTGTAAGACTGGATACAGTGGAGACGGAGTAACATGTGCAGGTAGGCAGAAGATTGATGTCACTATTTTTTGTGATATTCTTTTTATTTCAGAGGAGATTTTTAGACGTTAATATTTTGTAATTATTTCTTGGCATGTTTCAGCTGTACTAACGTGATCTTTTTAACCCAAAATATATGTACTATGAATTTTAACCATGGTATACTAATGTTTCAGATAACGACGAGTGTACTCTTGGTACTCATAATTGTGACAACAATGCAACATGTACCGATACGGATGGATCATTTACTTGCGCTTGTAAGACTGGATACAGTGGAGACGGAGTAACATGTGCAGGTAGGCAGAAGATTGATGTCACTATTTTTTGTGATATTCTTTTTATTTCAGAGGAGATTTTTAGACGTTAATATTTTGTAATTATTTCTTGGCATGTTTCAGCTGTACTAACGTGATCTTTTTAACCCAAAATATATGTACTATGAATTTTAACCATGGTATACTAATGTTTCAGATAACGACGAGTGTACTCTTGGTACTCATAATTGTGACAACAATGCAACATGTACCGATACGGATGGATCATTTACTTGCGCTTGTAAGACTGGATACAGTGGAGACGGAGTAACATGTGCAGGTAGGCAGAAGATTGATGTCACTATTTTTTGTGATATTCTTTTTATTTCAGAGGAGATTTTTAGACGTTAATATTTTGTAATTATTTCTTGGCATGTTTCAGCTGTACTAACGTGATCTTTTTAACCCAAAATATATGTACTATGAATTTTAACCATGGTATACTAATGTTTCAGATAACGACGAGTGTACTCTTGGTACTCATAATTGTGACAACAATGCAACATGTACCGATACGGATGGATCATTTACTTGCGCTTGTAAGACTGGATACAGTGGAGACGGAGTAACATGTGCAGGTAGGCAGAAGATTGATGTCACTATTTTTTGTGATATTCTTTTTATTTCAGAGGAGATTTTTAGACGTTAATATTTTGTAATTATTTCTTGGCATGTTTCAGCTGTACTAACGTGATCTTTTTAACCCAAAATATATGTACTATGAATTTTAACCATGGTATACTAATGTTTCAGATAACGACGAGTGTACTCTTGGTACTCATAATTGTGACAACAATGCAACATGTACCGATACGGATGGATCATTTACTTGCGCTTGTAAGACTGGATACAGTGGAGACGGAGTAACATGTGCAGGTAGGCAGAAGATTGATGTCACTATTTTTTGTGATATTCTTTTTATTTCAGAGGAGATTTTTAGACGTTAATATTTTGTAATTATTTCTTGGCATGTTTCAGCTGTACTAACGTGATCTTTTTAACCCAAAATATATGTACTATGAATTTTAACCATGGTATACTAATGTTTCAGATAACGACGAGTGTACTCTTGGTACTCATAATTGTGACAACAATGCAACATGTACCGATACGGATGGATCATTTACTTGCGCTTGTAAGACTGGATACAGTGGAGACGGAGTAACATGTGCAGGTAGGCAGAAGATTGATGTCACTATTTTTTGTGATATTCTTTTTATTTCAGAGGAGATTTTTAGACGTTAATATTTTGTAATTATTTCTTGGCATGTTTCAGCTGTACTAACGTGATCTTTTTAACCCAAAATATATGTACTATGAATTTTAACCATGGTATACTAATGTTTCAGATAACGACGAGTGTACTCTTGGTACTCATAATTGTGACAACAATGCAACATGTACCGATACGGATGGATCATTTACTTGCGCTTGTAAGACTGGATACAGTGGAGACGGAGTAACATGTGCAGGTAGGCAGAAGATTGATGTCACTATTTTTTGTGATATTCTTTTTATTTCAGAGGAGATTTTTAGACGTTAATATTTTGTAATTATTTCTTGGCATGTTTCAGCTGTACTAACGTGATCTTTTTAACCCAAAATATATGTACTATGAATTTTAACCATGGTATACTAATGTTTCAGATAACGACGAGTGTACTCTTGGTACTCATAATTGTGACAACAATGCAACATGTACCGATACGGATGGATCATTTACTTGCGCTTGTAAGACTGGATACAGTGGAGACGGAGTAACATGTGCAGGTAGGCAGAAGATTGATGTCACTATTTTTTGTGATATTCTTTTTATTTCAGAGGAGATTTTTAGACGTTAATATTTTGTAATTATTTCTTGGCATGTTTCAGCTGTACTAACGTGATCTTTTTAACCCAAAATATATGTACTATGAATTTTAACCATGGTATACTAATGTTTCAGATAACGACGAGTGTACTCTTGGTACTCATAATTGTGACAACAATGCAACATGTACCGATACGGATGGATCATTTACTTGCGCTTGTAAGACTGGATACAGTGGAGACGGAGTAACATGTGCAGGTAGGCAGAAGATTGATATCACTATTTTTTGTGATATTCTTTTTATTTCAGAGGAGATTTTTAGACGTTAATATTTTGTAATTATTTCTTGGCATGTTTCAGCTGTACTAATGTGATCTTTTTAAACCAAAATTTATGTACTATGAATTTTAACCATGGTATACTAATGTTTCAGATAACGACGAGTGTACTCTTGGTACTCATAATTGTGACAACAATGCAACATGTACCAATACAAATGGATCATTTACTTGCGCTTGTAAGACTGGATACAATGGGAATGGATTTACTTGCTCTGGTATTCAATTTTTGAGTTTTGATTCTTGTGTTTTGTTATCTTTTAACTTATGTTATCTTTAACTTTATTCATTTTTAAAGTGATGTTTTACTGTAATAATGTAATGTTTCACCCCTTTTTTAGTTCTTTTTACAAAGTTTGTTATTGTTGTTTCTTTATTACGTTTTTGTTACTTTGTTTGATTTTGCTGATGGTTTCCTTTGAAAATGTTTAATTTATTTAGACTTTTTCGTCCTGATCGATCCTGTTACAAATAATATTCAAATTCGAATCCACTGCGCGAGCGTCTTCACTCAACTTTGAATTTGCGAATGACTGTTTGAATCAAAGGTTTTTGCTGTAGCTCCTTTGCATTATTATAATAATAATAATTATTATTAGTATTATTATTGTTGTTGTTGTTGTTGTTGTCATTATTATAACAATATTTATAGTTTGTTAGCAAGATAGTTCTAATTTGAACTATTTAAGACCAACTATTTACACAAAAAGAAAAACTGATTACAATTAATAAATATATATACCCTATAATTCTGATACAAAGATCCTTCTGTTGAAATTCCCACGGACTTTTTATCTACATATTTTGCATGAGCAATTGTCACTCTTCTACTCTTTAATTGATCTCTTAAAGCTATTACATGATCGATTCTGATAAATACTTGATATTATTACCCTATGGTCAGGGCTGCAAACCTGGTATAGATCTGATTTAAAGGCCTTTTTTACATGAGAAATTTCAGCCTGTGTTGAAATCAGCACTTTGTTTTGATAACATTGCTTATTTTTCTTTGCGATTACATGAAATCTCAATACGGGCTGAGATACATCACATGATGTGAATGCGGTCGCAAGCAATAGAAATAGGAATGCGAGCCCCATTCAAAAAGTTGTGTGATTGCGGAAATAGATTCGATCTCCTTTGTTCACTTTCTAATATTTGATTTCAATACGCCCCGAGCTGAAATATTTGCGTTTACATGGATATTTTCACGAATCTCAACCCATGCTGAAATTTCAGCACGGGCATAGTAGGCGAGTTGAGTTCAGCCCGTGTTGAGTTTCTACTCGCCCTCCTTCATGTAAACGGGATGAAGGCTTGCACCGTCAACCGAGCTGAAACTCGGCACGTGCTGAACTCAGCACGGGCTGAAATTTCTCATGTAAAGGGCCTCTTAGTCGAGCGCGTTCGATGATGACGTAGGAGTAGAGCATTTTTTCTCAGTGCAAACCGCTGTCAGATTCCAACAGCATCAAGCGTCTTCATGCTAGAACTTCGATCATGTTTATCTTTTCAAACAATCTTTAAATTCTTTTATCTTTTATCGATCTTTTGAAATAAAAAAAATCATCCAGCCCTGTCATAGGGTAATAAACCATACAATAACTTTGTCTAAAAACCCTCAGCCTCTGTACAAAACCTCGCAAGCTCTGTTTCGTACCGATGGCTTCTGGTTTATATTTTCTGGTATTGCCCTCAGAAACAGTTCTTGTAGGCTTAATATAACATATTCCCCAGTGGTGCCATTCAATTTGGTAAGAATCAAGTAACTTTTTTCCCATTGTCCCTACACAAAATATAATGTCTATCATTTACAATGTTTATCAAATTATATATATCTAAAATGAAAGAGAAGGGAAAAGGAAAGATTATAGGAGATATTCAAAATTAGCAAAATTATTTTCTTTGAATCTTCTCAATTCAAAAAATGCAGTTTCGCCTGTATGATTCAATCGATGGGGCTAATTTTGGTTTCCGAATCTAGTGTATTCCATGAGTCAGTTTGACGAAACGCAAAAGAATTTTGTCCATAAGTCGTTCTCATTCACGATACAGCTAGACTACATCTGGTATTGCTTAAAACCCGCGTAGGAACATCAGATATTCTTTCGAAAATATTACCTCAGGTGCGAGGCTACTTTAGGATTTTCATACCATTGCGGATGTTTCTCGATTAATCAGCCTCTCAACTGACGGCCAGCCAAGCCAGCCAGCCAGCCAGCCAAGCCCCGTATCTCAAACAATTTAATAATGTAAAGCTTATATCTTCCAACAGTCTTTTCCTTATTTGGAAATGTGACGCTGCCATCTTTCATCTACAATGGACAAGTTATCGATAGCAGCTCTCCCCAATCAGTAAAAGATGATTTAAGTAATCAGACATCAGCACTCTATATTGGTATTGTGGCATTAATCCAACCAGAGGTAATGTTTGCTGTTTTGGAAATATATTTGTTAATATCTTTGACATAATTATTTTAGAGCTATCAAATTTGTTCAGCGATCTTCGTAATGAGACTCCATATTATGATAGTTTCATCCTATAGTTAGATCATGAGTAATAGTTGTATCGATAATGTATCCATTTTGGCAGAAGTATCGCAGGATGGATCTCAGAAGTACCTAATCGCTAAATGAGTCCATGACATGACTCGTAATTTTGTTTTGGATAAGGCTCGAACCTCCACCCCTACTTATGTTAGCATCAAAGTCGGAGGATTTAACTACTGTGTCACGGCACCATTATAATCAACAACATGCTTTGAGGATTGTTACAATTGCAGTTGGACTAATTACAGGTTTTCAACACCCTTGCCATGGCTAGATACGTTCGATTGCCAACATTATGCTCCTACAATTTATGCATCATATGCAACACTGCCTGAAGGGCTTGCCATTAATTACAACTTTCTTTCTCTTTAGCTTGTTTCAAAATTCATAACAGTGAGATCTACAGTGAAAATTGTGACAATAACAGGACTCAGGTAAATTAAATCACCTTGTAGAATCTTTGATCATTTTATTAAACGCGCTTGATACCACAAACCTGTAGTAAATATAGATAAAACCAACTTAATTTGTATCATTTCTTAATTAACTAAACTCCTCCGTAGGTAATAATTAACATCACTGGGAAGTAAGAATTGGCACAGAATAAGTTGAACAAACTAAATATGTAAAATTCATTGACTTCTGGATGAAAACCAAAGCTGAAAGTATCACTCTAGTGAACTTACTAAGAACTTAACGGGATCTTCTGCCTACTGGCGTTTTGTTCTAAACACCGGATGGGCCAAGGAGAAGTTTTAGCGTTTGCCACTTTATAGATGCGTTATTTTAACACCAATTTTATTTACCATGGTGTCCCAAAAAAAGTAAACAGATTTATTTGGGCGGAGCGATGAAAATTTAGCTTTATTCAATGGGTAGTCATTTTTAAAACGTTCCTCCAAGGTTAACTTGGACATAGATACCTTGTTTGTTGATATTGGTGCTTTGAGTGTTGAAATATCAATGTTAAAGTTCAAATTGCTGTCACCTCCAAACCAGAGCTTTGCCGTAGCACATCGAGACCCAACATCGAGGCCCAACCAAATCTGTGTACTTTTTTGGGACACCCAGTATTGTCATTGAAATGTTTTGCTACTTACAATGGACACTTTCTGTTAATGCCCGAAATCTTTGTCGTAATTCTTTGTTTGCCTCATATNAGTAATTATAGATAAAACCAACTTAATTTGTATCCTTTATTAATTAACTCAACTCCTCCGTAGGAAAGAATTAACATAAGAATTGGCACAGAATAAGTTGAACAAACTAAATATGTTAAATCCATTGACTTCTTCTGGATGAAAACCAAAACTGAAAGTATCACTCTAGTGAACTTAAGAATTTAACGGGATCTCCTGCCTACTGGCGTTCTGTTCTAAACACCGGATGGGCCAGGGAGAAGTTTCAGCGTTTGCCACTTTATAGATGCGTTATTTTAACACCAATTTTATTTACCATGGTGTCCCAAAAAAATAAACAGATTTCTTTGGGCGTATCGATGAAAATTTAGCTTTATTCAATGGGTAGTCATTTTTAAAACGTTCCTCCAAGGTTAACTTGGACATAGATACCTTGTTTGTTGATATTGGTGCTTTGAGTGTTGAAATATCAATGTTAAAGTTCAAATTTGCTGTCACCTCCAAACCAGAGCTTTGCCGTAGCACATCGAGACCCTTCATCGAGGCCCAACCAAATCTGTGTACTTTTTTGGGACACCTAGTATTGTCATTGAAATGTTTTGCTACTTACAATGGACACTTTCTGTTAATGCCCGAAATCTTTGTCGTAATTCTTTGTTTGCCTCATATTTAACTAACTTTTGCTTATTGCTAATACAAATTTGTGTATTACCTTCTTATATGAATGATATCGAGTGTCCGTAAAAATGTAGACACGATTGAAAAATCAACAAAATTCTTTTGCAAGATCAATCTCAAAGTTTCTTTTTTCGCTAATAGATAAATGATCAAATTATATTTCCTGGCTTCTCCTTTTACAGTTGCCTTGTTTTGAAGAATACTGCAAAAATGCACACATGATTATCAGATTGATTTCTTTGTCAATATTTGGCATCTTACTTGATCTTATTTGTCAGAAGGCAATACACACTGCCATGCAACGCTTGAATGTTAATGAAAAATCCCAAAAATACGGCTTTTAGTCAAAAATTACAATGTCATTTAAAAAGCATTACTGGAGATATGATTTTTCAAGATGTTATTGTGTACCCTCAAAGTAACGAGAAGACTCATTTGCTTACTTTTAAATGTTGTTTGATCATTGATAAAACAGTGCAAAAAGAAATTTTAATTAAAGGTGTAATCATCGAATTTTTGGTGATTTTTGCAAACGTGTCTACTCTTTTGGGAAATCTTTTTAATCTTGTCTTTCATTTGTTTATCTCNTGGCATCTTACTTGATCTTATTTGTCAGAAGGCAATACACACTGCCATGCAACGCTTGAATGTTAATGAAAATCCCAAAAATACGGCTTTTAGTCAAAAATTACAATGTCATTTAAAAAGCATTACTGGAGATATGATTTTTCAAGATGTTATTGTGTACCCTCAAAGTAACGAGAAGACTCATTTGCTTACTTTTAAATGTTGTTTGATCATTGATAAAACAGTGCAAAAAGAAATTTTAATTAAAGGTGTAATCATCGAATTTTGGTGATTTTTGCAAACGTGTCTACTCTTTTGGGAAATCTTTTTAATCTTGTCTTTCATTTGTTTATCTCTGATCACCTTCCTTTACCCTAGGACTGGAAGTTTAATCATTGATATTGAGATAAAGTTCAATGAGCCTCGTACGGAAACACTTGCAAGCCTGGAAGCTGCATTCTTACAAGCAATTAATGGTTCTTTGTTGGGAAATGTTGCGGAAGTTCGCCTCACAGGTACAATGCTGCTGCTTCCTTATAACTCAGTTTAGGCTGCAAATATTTAAAATAAATAGTGTGAAGGTTATTGCCCGTTTCTTTCAAATGAATGACTTGAAAAGAACTTTTGGATAATTTACCGTATTTCCAGAGAAAAAAGTTGTGACGTCATCAACTTGCTAAATCGTAAACCAGAAATCGTAAAACGAAAAAGAATGTGCTTACCATCATGTTTTGGCCTGCGTCAACTTTTTTGGCCTGCGTCAATTATGGTTTTCTTGAAGATTCTACTAGTTTTTAGTTTAGATGATGCCCTTTCGTCAAACCAAAAGACGCAGCAATTTTAAAAGTAATATTGATGCCAGAAATGCTCTCTATGCTTTAAAAATCTTTTGTTTCTACTTAGAAGCGCTTCTCTCTGACAGAAGTATGAAAGTTACTTTGAATCATTCATTGATACTAGCAAGATGTAGTGATTCAATTTTGATCAGTTGCGGAGCCACCAGTCTTGATGTTTCACCGGTTTTTTGTTCTCTGAAGGTGCCTCTAAAAATTTGCGCCTTAAAGTGCTTTTGCTTTAGGCTAGGAATTCTATTTAATTTGATCTGTACAGGAAACAATTTTGTAACAGGATTTGCGAGCAAGTATTGGCACGTTGACCAATTGAATCCCGACATAATTATATCATCATCATCATCATCATCATCATCATCATCATCATCATCATCATCATCATCATCACCATCATCAACGCCTACTATTTATAATTTGGAGAGTTTACAATTTGAAAATAAAAATATTAAGGTGGCAATTGAATGTATATTACAGGACAAGTACTAGTTAAAAATCTATCCTGTTAGAAACCCAACTTTCGGGATATATACTTTGCAGAGCCTACAGTTGCATTTATCACCATTCCAACATCTAATTTGTTTTTTGAAAATAGGAAGGCTGTTTGATTGTTTTATTTCTTGCGGCAAAAGCTGCCACAGTTTATTTCCAAGGAAAAGAATGGACTCAACTCCAAAGGACGTGGTTCGTACCTTTGGGAGTTGAGCGTCATTGCTATGCCTTAGATTGTAGCTAATGTTTCGCTGCATAAAAAGGTCCTTCACAAATGGTGGATTTAAATCGCATTTTGTTTTATAAGTTTCAGTCATTAGCAACTGTAGGTTTCTTACATGGATTGGCTCCGAATTGGTCTCCTCGAAGAGAAAACCAAAATCATTACCGTAGTTTTTGTATGCAATGCCTAATGCCCTTTCGTGAATATGATTTATTCTATGATTCAAAGAACAAAGATAAATCAAGTCACTTTAAAAGGCAACCAGAAGAATATATCTAAAGAGAACTAGCAAAAGTTCGTTATTTCGGGAGTTCGTTAAACCGAATTAGTTTATTAGAGATTCTACCGGGTATCCCATAAAAAAAGTACTCTTGTTTAAAAAATCAACAAAACTCCATTATTAAACCTATGATAAAATAGTGTGTTTGATTTGATTTGCCAATGACCCAAAACTATTTAAAGATGATAAAATGTTTATTTTCAATACTTCGAGGTAAAAAAATTGCATGTTGAAAAACGTTATTTTGAGCTATGCTTTTTAAGCAACATAGTCAATCTTGCCTAAGAGTCAAAAGGTTCAGATTTTTGATCATCCTTGAAGTCTCCAATGATAGTATGAGTTTCTTTTCTGTCATTTATGACCAAATTAAAATCTTAGTATAAGCAAAGAAATTGATCTGGTAATCATCAGTGCTTTTTTGCAGTATGCTTCAAAACCAGGCAGCCCTAAAAAGAACTAAACTTGCTAATTTCTAAATCAATTACAAGATCAGCTATACCTGGAAAATGATTTGGTTTTTGATCTACTTGCCAGAAAAAGAAATTTAAAGATCGGCCATGTAATCAAATTTTGATAATTTTTCAAACAAGAGTACTTTTTTGGGACACCCGGTATTGTAGAAGGGACTAGACATTTAATTCGTTATATGGATGGCTGTTATATCAGGGGTTTGTTACTTCGGCATTCACTGTATGTTGATTGTATCAAAACTGTCTGAAACAATCAGCAAAAACTGACTGTTTATAGATTTTAATATTTTTTCAGATTCTGATGAATGTACTCTTGGTACTCATGATTGCAGCAGTAATGCAAACTGTACAAATACTGATGGCTCATTTATCTGCAACTGCATTTCCGGATACAGTGGAAATGGAACAACATGCACAGGTTTGAACCATCTCGAACTCCCTAGTTTATTTTGTTCGTTCAAATCAACAACATAAACAACCTGCTTCACAGATTTTACTAAATTTCTTTCAAAATGACAATTACAATGAGAATACATTAATCTTTTAATTTTATTGCAAACCGTTTACCATTTTCTGTTCTTGAATGAGACTTTGCAGCGAAAGCCATGGAGTGTTGAAATTCAGAGATTATTCACAAATCAAGTCCAAGGATGCTTATACTGACCAAATTCCTTGATTTAAAACTTCGCATTAATGTCTGTTTACTGTTGGACAGATTTGCGACCAAACATTATTCAAGCATCAAGGAGGGGAGGTGATGTTTAATCTAAATATTTTTGATTTTTAATAGGAGGACAAGTGCAGGAAAATTCTGACGATTTTTTCAAGAATTGAATCTCTGTGCTTGAATTTTAAAAGCTTTCAGAATTCAAATTGTGATTAATTCAAGCTGCTTTTTTCCTACGACGCTATTCCATCTCTTTATTTCGAGGTTAACCGTGTGCCTTATGTTCTTACACCGGAGGGTGAAATCAATTTCAAATTAATAAATTTCTTTCAGATAACAATGAGTGTACTCTTGGTACTCATAGTTGTGATGGCAATGCAACATGTTTGAATACAAATGGGTCATTTACTTGCGCTTGTAAGACTGGATACAGTGGAGACGGAAAAACATGTACAGGTAGGCAGAAGATGGATGTCATCATTTGTTGTGTTTTTCTTTTTTAGGACATTTTTACATTTATTTTTGAACTATTCCTTGGAATGTTACAGCTGTACTCGCGAGATCTTCTTATTTCGAAGTAGAAGCAGTATGAAATTTGAACATTTGTGCACTAATTTTTCAGATAACAACGAGTGTACTCTTGGTACTCATAATTGTGATAACAATGCAACATGTTCGAATACGATTGGATCATTCACTTGTGCTTGTAACAGTGGATACAGTGGTAACGGATCGATATGTACAGGTAGGCAAAACATTAATGTCATTATTTTTTGTGACATTCTCTTTATTTTCTCGTGGAGTTTTACACGTTAATTTTGTTTGATTATTTTTTTAAGTTTTCAGTTGTACTTGCGTGATCTTTTGAACTCAAAGTATACGTACCATGAAATTTTAACCATCATATACTAATTTTTTAGATAACAACGAGTGTACCCTTGGTACTCATAATTGTGATAACAATGCAACATGTTCGAATACGATTGGATCATTCACTTGTGCTTGTGACAGTGGATACAGTGGTAACGGATCGACATGTACAGGTAGGACAAAATGTGATAGATTTTTTCTATCCTTTTTATGTGTGAACGAGATATTTTGTTGGTGGCTTTCTTGTAATGATTTTGTGAAATGTGATTTTGTGCAACCTGCAACCTTTTAACTACTATCTAACTACTTTGCAATAATTAACCGTCTACCAATAATGTTTACGATCAACCTTTTAGACTTCAATTAATAATAATATAATAATAATAAATGTTGGTAAAGGGGCTGGAAGGCCATGGCCTATAAAAACCCTTATTGTCTACGGCTACTAATCTAGGTTAAATTGAATACGAATTTTGAATCCCCTTGTAAGCTGTCAAAAAGTTTTTCAAAATGTATCACATCCTTTGCTTCTACGATGCTAGCGGGCAAGCAGTTCCACTCTTTTATGATTCGCTGGGAATAAAAGTTCTTTCTGACATCCAGTCTGCATTTATTCAAGACTATTTTAAATTTATGACACCTTGTCTTATTGTCGTTGAGCTTGAAGAACCTCGAGGGATCAGCGTCGATGAGGCCATGAAACAATTTAAAGATTTGATCGAATGCTAGTGTTTATTACTTATGCTAGAATTTATTTATTTTACAGAGATATCTGTTGTCTTATCAAGTACAGTTCTGGCACCAACATCATCAACTTTCATAATACCTTTATCATCAGGTATGACACATTATCAACAAAATCTCTTTTAAAACCATTATCATCTTTTTTATTTTTCTCACATTTAATTCCTTGTTATTGATTTTGGATAATTTCGAAATGAAAATAGAAGGAAGTGGCAACAAGGAGCAACAAGGGCCAAAGTGTCTGATTATACCGGGTGTCCCCAAAAAAGTCCTCTCGTCTAAAAAATCACCAAAACTCGATTATAAAACCTATCATAAAATTTTCTCTTTGATCTAATTTATCAATGATGCAAATATATTTAAAGACGATAAAATGTTTTTATGTTCATCACTTAAAGAACGCCAATCAACCAGCATCCTTTGCGTGCTTCGCTTGTTGCCTTTCGACTGCGGCGGCCATTTTAATATGACAACATTCTCTGCAAAGCGTGACCGCAAAGGATGCTGGTTGACCGGCGTTCTTTAAAGGCATCAAATGACAGTTTGAAAAACCTTATTCTGAGCCATGCTCTTTAAGCAAAGTCATAAATCTGGAGTAAGAGCCATTATTTTGATATTTTCCATTATCCTTCAATGATCGTTTGTGTTTCTTTCTGACATTTATAACGAAACTAAAAGACAAAAAGAAATTAATCTTGGAATCATCAGTGCTTTTTGCAGTATGCCTCAAAACCAGACTGCCGTAAAAATAACTTAATGTGCTAATTTTAAAGCCAATCACAAGATCAGCTATACCTGGGAACATAATTTGGTCTTTGATCTACTTGCCAAAAAGAAGAAATTTGAAGATCGACGATGTAATCAATTTTTGGTGATTTTTCAAACAGGAGTACTTTTTTGGGACACCCCATAGTTCAATATATTATATCAGTATATTGATACTTACTTTTGTTTGTTTTCCTTGCGTTGCTGTATTCCTGCCTGCAAATTATTGTATTCTTACTTCATCGCAAGCATCTTTTGATTTGAACCGACGAGCGACGTTGGTATAGTCGTTTGTATAGTTTCTTATTGTTGGCGTGTTACCCCTTGTTTGTGGCAACAAGGGGCCAAAGTTTCTGATTGTAGGCATGTTTACCCATGTTTGTGGCAACTACGGGCAATTATCTCTTGTTGCTGACGCGCCGCTCCACGTTTGGGTAAACAAGGCCCGCGGCCCTAGATACAGGCGTGTCGCAGCCTGACTTGGCAACAAGGGACGTGCGCTTGAAGTTGAGCCTTTTGCATAAAGTCGTTAATCGTCGTGGTTTTGTTATGAGATTTGAGGGAGAATATTTTCGCTTTTTTATTCTTACTCTGGAAATAATTTCCGCTACTAATTCCCAAAAACCTATGGTTTTCAAGCATAGGGCTCAAATCTTTAAAAAGGTTGATGTACAATTCTTTTACATTTTTCTTTGAATTAAATGGCTTGAAAGGAACTTAGGGTACTTTCCTGTACATCTGCCGTGGAAATCTTTCGATATCTTGATTATTTTCAAAATGGCGGCATTTATTATATTTGAGGCTGTGACGTCATCAAATTTCTAAATCCTAAACCAGAAGAGCGACAGATTTCTGCTTGCCACCACATTGCAGACCTTCATAAACAATGGTTTTCTTGAAGATTGTATCATTTTTCCTATATTGATTTAGGATTTACGATGATTTTAATTTTTTTTAAATTTTCCATGAATTCTTTCAACAAAAATAAAAACGCCGCCATTTTGAAACTCATCAAGATATCAAAATATTTCCACGGCAGATTTACAAGAAAGTACCCAAAGTTCCTTTCAAGCCATTCAATTCAATTCAAAGATAAAATGGTTTTCACTATATTGTGCTCTTAATTTTGGCGCTAACGATTTCCTTCACTGATTCGATTTCTTCGTCCCGGTTGAATAACATAGCTATTGAATCGCTCTTCCCAATTAAATACTAACTAAAGAATGAGATTTTAATTAATTGCCAATTTTACTATACTCTTAGTCGTTAAAACTCTAAAAAAAATTGTTTAATTGTTAGTTTAGTCTTTTTCTTTGGCTTGTTTTAAGTTAGGCAATAGTGCATTACACTGTGCCTTACATACGCATTGCAGCTATAATATAACAGTTTTTTCGCTTTCTTTTGCAGCAACCACCTTTATTGTAGAGCAAAGTTCAAGCATTGTTCCAACATCAAGTTCAGTTGAGGTGCAACCAAGTTCAAGCATTATTGAAGCATCCAGTTCTGTTGCTGTGGAACCAAGTTCAAGCATTGTAGAAGCATCAAGTTCTATTGCTGTGGAGCCAAGTTCAAGCATTGCTGAAGCATCCAGTTCTGTTGCTGTGGAGCCAAGTTCAAGCATTGTAGAATCATCAAGTTCTGTTTCTGTGGAGCCAAGTTCAAGCATTGTTCCAGCATCAAGTTTTGTTGAAGTTCAGCAAAGTTCAAGCATTGTTCCAGCATCAAGTTTTGTTGAATTGCAACCAAGTTCAAGCATTGTTCCAGCATCAAGTTTTGTTGCTGTCGAGCCAAGTTCAAGCATTGTTCCAGCATCAAGCTTTGTTGAAGTGCAGCCAAGTTCAAGCGTTGTTCCAGCATCAAGTTTTGTTGCTGTGGAGCCAAGTTCAAGCATTGTAGAAGCATCCAGTTCTGTTGCTGTGGAGCCAAGTTCAAGCATTGTTGAAGCATCCAGTTCTGTTGCTGTGGAGCCAAGTTCAAGCATTGTTGAAGCATCCAGTTCTGTTGCTGTAGAGCCAAGTTCAAGCATTGTTGAAGCATCCAGTTCTGTTGCTGTAGAGCCAAGTTCAAGCATTGTTGAAGCATCCAGTTCTGTTGCTGTAGAGCCAAGTTCAAGCATTGTTGAAGCATCCAGTTCTGTTGCTGTAGAGCCAAGTTCAAGCATTGTTGAAGCATCCAGTTCTGTTGCTGTAGAGCCAAGTTCAAGCATTGTTGAAGCATCCAGTTCTGTTGCTGTAGAGCCAAGTTCAAGCATTGTTGAAGCATCCAGTTCTGTTGCTGTAGAGCCAAGTTCAAGCATTGTTGAAGCATCCAGTTCTGTTGCTGTAGAGCCAAGTTCAAGCATTGTTGAAGCATCGAGTTCTGTTGCGGCGGAGCCAAGTTCAAGCATTGTTGAAGCATCCAGTTCTGCAGCTGTTGAGACAATTTCAAGCATTGTAGAAGCATCCAGTTCTGTTGCTGTGGAGCCAAGTTCAAGCATCGTAGAGCATCCAGTTCTGTTGCTGTAGAGACAAGTTCAAGCATTGTTGAAGCATCAAGTTCTGTTACTGTGGAGCCAAGTTCAAGCATTGTTGAAGCATCCAGTTCTGTTGCTGTAGAGCCAAGTTCAAGCATTGTAGAGGCATCAAGTTTTGTTGAAGTGCAGCCAAGTTCAAGCGTTATTCCTGCATCAAGTTCTCTAGGTGTTCCCGCTCTCTCAACCTCAGGTACGACGACGTTGATTTTTTTCAAATAACTAGTGTTTTGATCACTAAAGTCTGACCATTAGATCTATTTCTTATGGTTAACTAATTTTCTAATTTCTTTAAAACAGACTTTAGTTATCCAGGGCTGATTGTTCGTGAGCTAGCGGGGTCGTATCAATTGCTCATACATTTTTTCAACCGAATATTAAATGTGTTCCTCGTCGGTTTAAGGGCTATCGTGTCAACAGGGAATAGGGAATCATGAAACCGCAAAAGGAGAGCCATTTGAATCCTTTAAATTCAATTAAAGTCTTCAGTGTGATGTATTAGTCTGCGAGTTGTATTTATTGCTATTTACATGCCTTGAACATTCTTTGATTTCCTTGCAGTGTTTACAGCTGCCCTATCAAGCATACAAGTTGTCCCAACGACGTCTTATGTAATATCACCTTCGCCAGGTACGATTTCTCTAATTCCAAACAATGAATTTGAAGCGTGTTGATGTATTGTTGTAGGCAGGGAAACAACTGCAACCATCATGCAAATTGCCTAATCAACTATTTTATTCTTGATTTGGTTTACTGATGAAAGGAAAAGATTTGATTCTAGAACTGCCAGGGGCCTTGACTGAAGACATCATTATATGACACTTTTGAGAGTAAAGTGGCTATATCGTCTCCCAGGTGTGTCGAATCGGCTTCAAATCGTACAGCTGAATTGGGCTTCATGAGACCTTTCGAATGATGTATAAACGTTTGCATTTTGGTGAAATTAGCAAAAATAATTATGACGTCATAATTTCTATGACAGCATTTGCCTGCAGATGGTTTCTATAGATGTTTTATCTTGTCTCTTATATTGATTTCATGTTCTTCTCGATGTCGATCAACTGGAAATCTATGCTTTTTAGTTACAAGGGAGGGACAGGAGAACATTGAGGATTTATGCGTGCCTCCATGAATCATTACTGACATAGGGTAGCTTTTGCCTCTCCTTGAGCCTATATTTAACCTATTTTAGCGCCCCAGAGTTGATATGCTTTTGGCAACCTGGTTCCCAAGGGTATCTGTTGTAAGTCTAGGCTAGCCCTCAACAGATACCCTTGGGATAGACTTATACATCGTCGTAGTTTCACTCCTTGCCTGAACTGATACATCCCGACAACTACGACCACCTCATGGCCTAAGCTATTTCATCGAAAATACCGATGCTAAAACGCTTCAAAATTCAAGGTTCCGGCACTTGAACATGGGAATACTAGTTAGTAGTACTTAGAAGAATGTTTCCTTGATGCAAAAAGTTTAAATACCTGAACTTTTCTGCAATAATCTTCCCGTTTAGAGGCAAATTAGATCAGGTAAATCTGCTCGAAGCTGCGAGAGTCAACGCCTGTCGGCAATGTTGTCATGACAACTGGATCAACCAATCAGACCGCGCTATTTGAGTGCTATTAGGCTTTTATGCTTTTATGCTATTAGATAGCATAGAGCAATCTAACAGGATCCACGGTCAATGTAGGCGTTGCAGTTTACGGAAAACCTTCATTGATACTGGGTTCGAGGTTGATGGTTTTCGTTCTTCTTTGGCGTATGAAATCATATGTAGTTTAAATCTGTCTGACATTGGATGTCAGGCAACAATCTCTGCGAATAAAACAATTTAAAAGTTTCGCACGAGTAAATCTTGCATCTAATCCGAGACAGACTTCAATTTCAACTGATATGTTTCATGAATCATTATCATTATTATCAATTTTTTTCATCTGAAGTACGGCAGTTTACTGTCTCCAGTAAACTGTGAAGTACGGCAGTTTACTGTCTCCAAGAAACAATGCTCGTCCTGGGGAGTTAAAAGATTGCGACGTATGATAATGTACAATTGCGAATTATCCAAAAATTTAACAATCATTTATTATGTTATATTGAAAAAGCCAATTTAGATGTGAAAACTTTTGTCACTATTCAGATTTCTTCTTGATTCTACTTTAAAGCTGTCTCTGAAAAACTTGAGAATCGAAACTTTGTTTTTTCACTCACCCTGTATATGTAAATTTCGTTGACTGTATATCTTTTCGTTTTTGCAGCCTCTACAGCTGTGTTACTTAGCACAAGTGCAGTTCCAGTTTTGCCAGGTATCATGATTTGAAACGTTTACTTTACAATTGTTTTGATCTTAAATCTTCTAAATCGTTTCTTTGAGTCACCACATATCAGGTTTTTCCCTTTGTTGTTCAATTTTGTCGATATCCGTTTTCTTCGTTGTTCATCATATTTGTTGACCTGTAACAAGTCCTGTTTATTTTTCTCGGTACGAGCGGAGCTTTCAAGTTCTTTTCCACCTCGGTGCCCAAAATGACCTGAGATTTGTTAACATGGCAATAAGTTCATCAAATAAGAACAATTATTTTCTGTCCCCGTAAATTACTGTCTGAGTGAATTAGAATCAAAGAGATTCATTAACCTTTATCTTTACACAACGTGTGAATTATCTACTTGGGTGCTAGGCGATCTTCTGCTGTGTTCTTTGTTTGTATTCGTTGCTTGGCCATTGCTATGAAAATCCTTTTGCTCGCAATAGTTGATTGCTTTGTAGTGGCGTGTCAATCAAAGGCAACTGTTATTATTACTATTACTAAACCTGGCCTTGTTGTGATGGGAGGAAGCTCTGAATCAATAGGCATAGTAGCTCTTAAGAAAAGAAAGATATAGCTAATCTACCTCGAGAACGTGCATTGAGTAACGAGAACAATGAAGTAGGAAGACTGTTAAAAAGGATAGAAATCTCCTTTTTTCTGCTAAGTTCTTTCTCATTTCAGAATTTAAACCTTTATAGTTTCTTTATTGAGGAACATGTTTAAGAAATAAAAACAACCCGGAAATGCCGGATTGTTTATATTTCAAGCGAAAAGACTTGGATTTAGTTGTTTAGAACATATATTCTCTGGGTTAGAGATCCGCGAAAATGTGCATCAATTCTTTTTTGTTATATCTAAGAGATCAGCAATTGTCTTGCGAGCTAAATTGCTGTAAAGGCATGTAATGACGAGGCCATAGAAAGTTTGTGGTAAAATTGTAATCTAACCCTAGGGTGAATTTGAATCACGGATTGTTAATTGCCGTATGATCTTGTTAGCAGCAGATTCGATAGAAATGTACTAAAAAGAGCGACAGTTTTACTTTTCAAAGACTTGTTTATAGTGTCCACTGACACGTAACTGATGATGATTCATAATCAACCGAATCATGAATTTTACAATTACAATATCGTCATTTTTATAAGGTTTTTAATTGCTGCTAAGACCCTCATTCACATTTGCAAGTTAAACCAGCTTAAACTAAACCAGGTTATCGAATGTTGCGTTCTATAATTGGTCAATCCAACAAATCGAATTTATTTGATTGGTTGAAATGTAACCTGGTTTAGATGAAGCTGGTTTAACTTTATGAGTGTGAATGAAGTAAAAAAGTGTAGCTTTTTCTTCATTTTAAAGAAATAAAATTTTCTATCAATAAAATTCAAATGTTATTCACGTTTGCTAAGATATACACCCATATCCATATCTTATGCATGGTTACTTTTTCCCTAGACATAAATGAGTGCTTGAATAGCACGTGTCATGCGAATGCAACGTGTAATAACACAATTGGATCCTTTATTTGCACGTGCAAAGATGGTTTCTCTGGAAATGGAACATATTGTTTGGATGTGAACGAATGCCTCAATAAGCCATGCAACTCAAATGCAACATGTAGCAACAACATCGGATCATACAATTGTAAGTGCAAAGATGGTTTCTCTGGAAATGGAACATATTGTTTGGATGTGAACGAATGCCTCAATAAGCCATGCAACTCAAATGCAACATGTAGCAACAACATCGGATCATACAATTGTAAGTGCAAAGATGGTTTCTCTGGAAATGGAACATATTGTATGGATGTAAACGAATGCCTCAATAGGCCATGCCACTCAAATGCAACGTGTAATAACACGATAGGATCATACAATTGTAAGTGCAAAGATGGTTTCTCTGGAAATGGAGCATATTGTTTGGATGTGAACGAATGCCTCAATAAGCCATGCAACTCAAATGCAACATGTAGCAACAACATCGGATCATACAATTGTAAGTGCAAAGATGGTTTCTCTGGAAATGGAACATATTGTATGGATGTAAACGAATGCCTCAATAGGCCATGCCACTCAAATGCAACGTGTAATAACACGATAGGATCATACAATTGTAAGTGCAAAGATGGTTTCTCTGGTAACGGAACGCATTGTAATGATTTTAATGAATGTATGAATTTACCCTGCCATTCAAATGCAACCTGCTCAAATACACCGGGATCCTATAGTTGTACATGTAAAGATGGGTTCCGTCGAGATGGATCTTCTTGCATAGACATTAACGAGTGTTCCTTATTTGGTACCTGTGACAGTAATGCTGTATGTTCCAACAACATTGGTTCATATACCTGTGTTTGTAACAATGGATACACAGGAAATGGAACATATTGTATGGATGTGAACGAATGCCTCAATAGTCCATGTCACTCAAATGCAACGTGTGATAACACGATAGGATCATACAATTGTAAATGCAAAGATGGTTTCTCTGGAAATGGAACCTATTGTATGGATATAAATGAATGCTCGAGGATGCCATGCCATTCCAATGCAACATGTAGCAACAACATTGGATCTTACACTTGTACGTGTAAGTCTGGATACACAGGAAATGGATCGGTTTGCAATAACGTTGATGAGTGTCAATATAGTCCATGCGATGCAAATGCAATCTGCACAGATTCGCCCGGCTCTTACAGTTGTGCATGTAAAAATGGTTATTCTGGAAATGGTTCTTATTGTGCAGGTAAGCTTCGTTACTGTTTTTGTTCAATGTCTGGGGAAAAAGGTCTCAATGTTCCTTCAACAAAGCCAGGCTGACTATCCCCTACTTGTAATTCACACAAGTATTTTAAGCTTCTCTCCGAATAGAGTGGCATACGAAACTTACAGGATAGGCTATTGTATATCCCAGGCCGAAAGTCATTGGTTTTGAGCCAATAACCTTCTGTCCTAAAGGCAAAACTGCTAGCCACTATGCTACCTACCAATTTTAGCATAGGAATAAAAAATCATAGGAAAACATTGCACGATTGGTTGATGCATCTTTCGCTTGATTTAATGGCTTGAAAGGAACTTGAAGTATTTCATCATAAATGTTCATTGGCAATCTTGATTATTTCAGAATTATTGCGTTTTTCTTTTTATTGAAAGAATTCACGAAAAGCTTGAAAACAATTAAAATCGTCATAAATCTTAAATCGATAGAGGAAAAACAGTGCAAGCTTCAAGAATATCATAGTTTATGATGGTCTATAATATGGCGGTAAGCAGAAATCCATAGCTTTTTTAGTCCACAATTTAGCAATTTGAAAACGTCACAACCGGAAAACTGTTTGAAATATAAAAGATGCTGTACTTCTAAAAATAATCAAGATATCAAAGATTGCCAATGAACACTTATAACGAAGTACCTGAGAGGTTCCTTTCAAGCCATTAAATCAAATGAAAGATGCATCAACCAATCGTGCAATGCTTTTTAAAGATTTGATACCTATGCCACTAATTTTAAACGTAGCACAAAATAAAATGTAGAACCTAGATTCCTTTAAACAAGAAGTTCAAACTAAAAAATCGTCTCTAGGGTATCAGGCATGCCTCTTGAACATATTGGGTAATTCTTGTTGTAAACTGGTTGAAATTGACAACCACCGTCGACCAAATTTTGCTCAATTTTCAACTGCAGAAAAAATTCTAGTGACAATGGTTATCCTCTAGTTGACCAAAGCAAATGGCAATTTTTTCCCTTTCATGTAAAAGTAGTATCAGGGTAAGATGGGGAAAAATGGGCAAGAGTTGGGGGGGGGGGAGGAGAATATTTCATTAATAAATGCAATATAATGCCGCAAAAGAAATAATGGTTTCATGGTGAAAAAATATTTTTCTACTGCCTTTCATGAAAGGCGCTCGCGCTGTTGTGGCAAATCCAACTCGTCTAACCAGTTTATCTCGCTTGCTTTACACAGAGAGAACAACAAGCTATCTAGTCAAGGCGATACATCGGCGAGGCGATCCACATCGCTTCACCAGACCGATATATCGATCTCGCCTACCCGATAAATCGATCTCTATTTAACAGGCCCCAAGCGAATTTGCTGTATTTGGTAACCATCTCCTAATTGCAATAATCTTGTAATGTGACGCAAGCCTATCTTTTAATTCAATTGCAAGCATTTTCAAAGCAACACTAAAGTTTATTGAAATAATGATAATGACGAGAGTGGAACTCCAAACCCTCGACCAAGAAGGACTATCTTCGTCCAATACCGAATTCCGGATTCGAGTCCCTTTTGGTCATTTTGATGAGTCACATTTTTCTCTTCGAGCTTGATTTTCCTGAATCCTGCTTTCCTATAATCAGGATATCAGCCGTTAAAATTACAAATTGCTTCAAACGACTGACTGTATCAAAACACTCCTTGCAAAACAACTGTCAAAGTCTTAAAACCTTTCCTTGCAGATATAAATGAATGCTTAGAGGAAAACCCTAAAAGATGCGACCACAACTGCACAAACACGGCTGGGAGCTTCTTATGTACATGCCTGCCTGGCTATCGACTCTTAAACGGATCGAAATGCGTTGATATCAATGAATGTGCAGAGGGAACAGACAATTGTCATGGCAATGCAACTTGTTTTAATAACGTTGGTTCATTTAGGTGTACCTGCAATATTGGTTACACTGGCAATGGGACATATTGTAAAGGTTTGTGTTTCTTCCTAGTACTCCGCCATCTGCTATGTAGTTTCGTTATACAGGGTGTCCCAAAAAGTTGTACCCCGTTTGTGTGACTGATGTAGAGGAGATGTTACTTGTTGCTTCGATTTTCCTGTTTCTTTATACATTTGTATAGGATATGCTTCAACGTAGAGTTAGAGACCTTGTTTGAGTCAATTTGACAAGTGGTTGCTGATTTATGGCACAGGAAAGACAAAATAAGTGATTACTTCAAAAATAGCACGTCCTTTGTTCTCCTGCTTGTCAAAATCAAATAAAGCTTGAAAGAAAGTTTTCTAGCGTTGTATTCAAATTATTTGTAAAAGGATTAAGAGTGTTGTCTTATAGATAGCAACAAATAAATCCAGAAAAAATCCCTGTTTTTGAATATATCAGACTTCGTAAAATAGTTTTTACTTCATTTTTCATGTTGTATTTTTGTTCTCACCTAAACGATTATTCATATTTTACAGAGGACCGACTTTTTATCTACGACGAGTCATTGCTGGTATCGGGCATTGATGATAAAACTATAAAGATCAAAGTGATGGCTGGTGTTCCACTTGGCCAAACAGTTTACAAGACCATCTACGTAAGTTGTGTTAGTACTACCGGGCGTCCCAAAAAAGTACTCCTGTTTGAAAAATCACCAACATTTGATTACAAGACCAATCTTCAAATTTCTTTTATTTTGGCAAGTAGTTCAAGGACCAAAATATTTTTCCAGGTATAGCTGATCTTGTAATTGCTTTAAAATTAGCAAGTTCAGCTCTTTTTAAGGCTGCCTGGTTTTGAATTATACTGCATGAATGGACTGATAATTACCAGATCAATATGTATATATACATATATATAATATATATTAAGCTTTTGCCTTGGTCATAAATGACAGAAATAAATGCACACTATCATTGGAGACGTCAACTTGACTATGTTGCTTAGAAGTATAGCTCAAATACCAGTTTGTCAACGTGTAATTTTCAACCTTTAAGTACTGAAAATAAACATTTTATCATCTTTGAATATTCTTGGGTCATTGACAAACAAACCAAAAATAAAATGTTATTATAGGTTTGATAATCGAATTTGGATGATTTGTTAAACAGGAGTACTTTTTTGGGACACCTGGTATCTGCCAGATCAGTTAGAAACAGTTGCTTAAAGCAATCAATTTTAATTCTTGCTATTGAATTTTAGAAGTTCACCTTACTTTCTTTCGTTATCTCATTTGATAAACAACTGACGTTATTGTGGTTATACTATTATAGTTTGATAAATATACCTTGGTAATTAAATTACATGATTTACAAATGTTTTTGCATCTATCTTGATAATACAACCTGTAGTGTTGATTATAAATAGCTTGTTTACTTTATTTTTCATGCATTGATAGTGAATCGTGAGCGATTCGAAACGTTCTGAACGGTCGTAAAATAAAATGATTTGAGTATTATGGTGTTTGGCCACTAATACATTGATTATGTCAAAAGTTACCACCAAGGATTTGTCGAATGACATATGACACCATAAACATGTTTTTCGTTTTTATCGCTGTACTACGCTATTTCACGTAATTGTACTTTCCGCTTGACACGTCAATTTCGGAAAATATGCTCATGATAATGTTCTCTGTGAATTGGATAAAATGATGTGAAACTTCTCAAATCTCCTTCAACACCTTCTTCTATCCTACCGCTCATTGCTGATATATATATATACATGTATAAGTAGATATAAAAAAGCATGTTGTCTTCGTTTCTCTTCTTTCTCGTATTAATCTCATTTTCTCTCTTTCTTATCTCTGGTTCTCTCGTACGTTACCAATCTCTCATTATTGAACGTTTCTAGTTCATGCCATTTCTAAAAATATATCTTTGTTTTTAGGCTTGCTCAAATGGTTATTTCAGCTACAAAGAAAAATTTTGTGTATGGAATCCTCACTTTTCGAAACACGCCCATGACATCACCGGTGCATACTGGCATGATTTAGATTTTAGAGGAGATAAAGGCGGATTTATCGCTACAATTCATCAAAGCCAAGAAACAAATGCAATTAGCGTTAAACTCTTCAATCAAACAAACCATTATCTTACAAAGTATGCCAATGTCAGTGGTTTCACTCCAACGACTATTATTCTCGGAACTTGGAAAAATGCCGAACCATATCCTTACTACAATTATAAAGACAAAAATGAGGTAAGGCCATTGTATAATACCGGGTGACCCCAAAAAAACTTAACGAGCTAGATCGCGCATTGTTCCCTTAAACCAAAACGTTATCAACAAAATGTTTGCATCAGCACTTTGCGGAAAGGCCAAGCTATCTGTTGAAATGTTACTCGGTCGGTTTAAGCTATGGCTAACTGTCCAAAAAGCGGTTTCCATAATGTGTTGATTTTATCGTTTCTCACTCAAAGATATAACAATTTGCTGAATTCCAAATTGGTTTGAGAACACTAAGTTCTGAAGAAGAGGAGGGAAATCAACCGTTTTGCATGCAATGGCTCTAGAAAATGGCTCTCGAAGAATTATTTCATTCTGCACGAGAAATGTAGGATTTTGAATTTTCTTTAAATCAGCTTAAAATGACCAAACTGCATCTCAAAGAATAGCCCAGAATTTCAACTTAGATTGTAGGGTGACAGCTGTGATCTAGTTAATAAAGTTTTTTGGGGCACCTGGTAGATCTCACTACAACCATGTAACTGACAGGATCCTCCCAAATGTACTACGACAAATGGGAAACATCAATATTTCGTATGTCTCTCTTTAAGTTGAGAAGCGGACAAGAAATTTGTTAGAATTCAAATGTTTACCTTACCCCCAGGGAGTACTCCCTAACTGTCAATACCGGTGTGTCCATGCCAATGTTTGGGGTCTGAAATCTTAAACTAAATCAATGTTTGGGGTCCGTGAATCTGAAAAGAAAGGAAATTTGGCGCGATTCATTACAGTGACAGATTCATTCTTTCGTATGCCCCGTACTTTAGTGTTCATCCGTTGATATATATAATGCAATAAATAACCATATTTGGGGTCTCCATGCCCCAGAATAAAAAATGAATAAAAATATTTGGAGTCTCTAAAACATTAGACTCAATATTTAGGGGTCAGTAAAGCAATGCTGGCATGGACACCCCCCTCGTATTGAAAGTTTGGGAGTACCCTCTGGGTGTTTACCTACTCACAAGGAAACCCCTTGGAATGTCCAAGATTGCAGCAAACACTTAACTGTAGCAACTTGTCGGTTATTGGCGTTTGTTGTTGCAGCATTTTCAATTTTTCAAAAGTCACCATTTGAGTGTTTCAATTAAAAGAATGCGTCAGCTCTTATGGCAATAAGAACGACAAGCGAACAGCCAACGTAGTTGTTCCTCCTTCTATGGTTGGGCAATGAGTGCTCAGAGCTACAACCTTAGAGTACAAGCTCCAGTAGTGCAGGCCCACATCGGCAGCCTTTCGTTAACAAATGAAAATTGTTTACGTGCTTGCTCGCTTGCTTGCTTGCTTGCTTGCTTGCTTGCTTGCTTGCTTGCTTGCTTGCTTGCTTGCTTGCTTGCTTGCTTGCTTGCTTGCTTGCTTGCTTGCTTGCTTGCTGCCGTTCTTGCTAATTGTATGCTTCACGGGGGCGGGGGAGGGGGTTCTTGGCCAAATTTCGGATAGGGGTGTGCCGCGCGCATCTTCAAAATGGTACCGTTGGCTGAACCAACTTTTGTCAAAAGGATACCATTGGCTAGACTAATTTATAGACCAAAAGTGCCATAATCTGCCGTTTTCTAGGCACAAATCACCAACAATTCGCCTTCTCTAGACCAAAATCGCCAAAATTTGGGGTTTCTAGACACAAATTAAGGAGATTTTTCCTTTCCTGGACGAACATTGCAAAAAATCATACCCTTGCCTAGACTGGCCTAGACTAAAATTGCCAAAAAGCATACCCTTGGCTGGACTAGAAGTCCGAAAAAGTATACCCTTGAGCGCGGCACATCCCCAGGTACCTTTACTATGGATGAACCCCCCCCCTGTGGTATGCTTGCTTGCCTGCTTGCTTTGGTTAACTTTTATCCTAATTCTCCTTGTTTATCTTTCAGGTTGCCACTTTCCAAATCAATGTTGCTACAGACGGCAAAACAACACACGTTTCCTATGTTTATGACGATGATGGCATGCTATGGTCTCAAACCTGGATAAAGCCACAACTTGGGAATAGTAGATCGAATGGCCTTCAAAGAGACATCTACAGTTTAACACTGAACGCTCCTGGAAATCCTAGCACTTACAAGTTCAACGATGTAGTCGGTAACACGCAGTATAAGGGACGTTGGTCATGGAAACTAGCTGGTGACGTCAACAATAACGATGCAAAATGTTATGAATGGTATAATTCACAGCTGAGTACATCATTAACGAACGTCATTAGAAATCACGGAAGAAGTGATTGTCCATGTCTACTTTCGCAGGTTATTTTCGATCGACGTTACAGATTCTCATCATTCAAATCTAATTCAATCTGTTATAACCAACGTGCTACTTGGTTCTTCGTCGGTACCTCTATCTCATACCATACAGCTTGTTGTTACAGTCTAATTGACCGTTTCCTGATTAATGATATTGACCCTGATGTCGGTCTCCTGACCCAGAAACATATCACACAGAAATACAATTGGATATCTTTGTTGTTTTCATCGCGAATAAGAAGAATATCGAGGCAACAATCGGTCATTGAAGATACTGCTGCATTCGGTTACTGCTGTCAACAGTCTTCGCTTTGTCATTTGTATGCTGAGAAGAGGCCAGTACCAACCTGCAGGCGCTACGTGCCTCCAATAATGTGTAAGCCATTCTTACTGCTATCTTATTCTTGAAATCTCTCCTAGTGATCGTTGCAATCCTATCGTGAGTGGAAAGACTAAAGTCTGTCTCAAGATGTCAGTTGAGATTTGCGATAACGCAGAATCACTCATGCAATACTGCTTAATTCTTGAATTGGTTCCTTTCCGCGAGCTACTGTATGTGGTATTTGTGGCTAGCCATATACAGAATGCTTTTTAGTGCTCTTTTAGCAGATGATACTCTCATCAATCTGCATACAACCTTAATTAACTTAGTAATGAAGTAAACTTGATTGCAATTAACTTGAAACTAATCGCAATGAATAAAACTCAATTTTTCTTCGCAATCCACAGCATGGCTCGGTGGTGATCCACATATTCGAACCCTTGATGGTCACACATACACATTTAATGGAATTGGTGACTATTTGCTGCTTGGAGTGAAGAACAGCACTGAATTTTTAATACACAGTAGAATGAGCAAAGCTAAGATAAACCCCAATTCAACAATAGCAGCATCAAGAGCAACTGTGTTCTCAGGATTTGCTTTGAAGACTGACCAAGGAGCGGTGGTTGAGATATATTTGAATGTCACCAATGAGTATTGCTGTTTTACATGCTCAAAAAGATGTGCATTCAGTATGTTTAAGCTTCTTTCATTCAATGTAACATAGGAAAGTATAATGTCTTGTCGAGTAGTGCAGTGTAAATGTCATGTCATGTTATGTTATGTCATGTCATGTCATGTCATGTCATGTCATGTCATGTCATGTCATGTCATGTCATGTCATGTCATGTCATGTCATGTCATGTCATGTCATGAAGGTTTATATAGTGCGGCATGGTGTAGCAAAATGTAATTTAACGTATTATACGGCATTTGATGTAATGCAACTTGTTGTATTGTATTGTAATTTAGTATAATGTAATGACTAAATGTTCCATGTTCCATCCAGGAATTAAATCATTTTAGTGTGTCTTTTCTTTGCAGCCACTGTGAATTTTTATTGTTTCATTTGATAACCAGCAGATTATCGTCGTTTCCTCAACCTTTCGACAATACTCAGTTAAGCTCAGCTAAACCACCAAATACAGTGCAAAACGATGCTACTGCGTCCTGCTTTTTATTAATAAAAGTTATAACAATTTTTAGAAAGTTTTTTATAGTAAAAGCTCTTTTATTATCTATAAACTGCAGAGAATGGAGACTAAAGTTGGTTTTCCATTTGGCGAAGTTTTTCGCGCTAAGTAAAATTTCTCGAGAGCTTGCAAGCTTAAGGCGCATTTTCACTTAGAAAGTATCGAGCGAAAATCGAAAAATTTCTAATGAATTGATACCGGTGCATGTGCACATCAGACAAAGGATTTTTCTGGCGAAAAACATCCATTCTCTGAAAGTTGAGTTTCTTTCAACTTTTTATTTTTAGACATATTTTCGTCCAAGTAAAAATGCGCCTTTAATCTCGAAAATATTCGATTCTTGCGAAAAGATTTTCCTAATGGAGAACCGGCTTAAAGAAGAGTGTGCACTGGACATGAAACACAGATAACTTTTTAACACTGTGGTGAGTGAGGCAATTCAGAATTTGGTCGATGAGTTGAATTAACCGCCTGTATCTTTCACTTTGTATGCTAATGAATAAATAAACTATTTTCTTTGTAGCTGGATCTGCGAAACTGCTTGTCAACAAGATCATTTATCCAGTTGAAAACTTTACAACAACACAAACAATAAATGAAACGGATATCACATGGAGTACTACTAACGGTACATCGAAGCTGGCTGTTTACTTCGAGTCAGGAGTCGGTGCAGATATTGATGTCTTTGAGAGCCAAATGACGATTCAAGTGACTTCATCGGAATCATTTAAAAACAAAACTATGGGCCTACTGGGTGTGAATAATAATGATATTAATGATGATTTCACGCGACCAGATGGCACACAAATCTCAATCAACTCAACACAGAGCAGCATTTATTATGAATTCGGAATACTTTGTAAGTATTTGTTTTAGAAAGTAATCTTCCACGAGGTCGAGAGTCCAAGAGTTACGAATATGCAACATTTTGTAAACGTTTGTTATATAAAATTTTCTTTCCGAAATCTTCGAATGGATTACCAGCATCAAAAAACGGAACTATTTGCTTATAATAGAAACGACTAAAGTGTTTTGATGGCAACAAACTTTCTGTGATTGCTTGATTCCAAATTTTGTGATGTTTAAACTCTAATTTCGTCCTTTCTGTCGCCTCAAAAGAATATAGTTACTCTTTGTGCTTTTCCGTTGACCACATAAACACTTTATTGATTTTCTGATGGACTAATTTCAAATGAATGCACTGTTTTTATTCTCATTTCTTCTCCTTCGCATCTTATCGGACGATTTACTTTGACCAGTGTCTAATGAAAAGGGATCCCGACAGTCGAGACCACTGTGAAGATGTCTGATTACTTTGAACAGTGTCAGATAAGAAAGAGGTCGCTCACGCTCAACACATCCAGTGTCTAGCGAAAAGGGGTCACGACAGTCAAGACCACTGTGCAGATGTCTGATTACTTTGACCAGTGTCAGATGAGAAAGAGGATGCTCACGCTCAACACATCCAGTGTCTAGCGAAAGGGATTCTGACTGCCAAGCCACTTTGAAAATGTCTATTGTAATAATATCATCATTTTCACAAAATCTCATATTCGCCTTTTTATGACGAGAACTTATTGCATTTTTAGGGAATGTAACAGGCAGCGATTCGATGTTCACTATGCCAGATCCGGATTACAATGCTTCTTTTGTTCCATTGTTCTACGACAATACAGTCCAGCTCTTTCAAAACAATACGCAGCTACAGACAGATGCAGAGGCGGTTTGTGGGAAAACGAACTTTGTTTGTTTGTTCGACTTCGTATTAACCGCCGATACTAATGCTGTGAAAGAAACTCAAGCTACTCTGACTCAATTTACCACAGAAGAGAAAGTTCTCAGTAAGTGTTCAATTTTAGCAGTTTTATGCTAACACAAGCAAGAAAGAATTACCAGATGACTCAAAAAAGTTTTTTAATTTGAAATCATATTAATGATAAGATTTTTCCTCATGTGGTATACCAAAGATGAACATAATGTTGGTGATACTGATTTTCGTGGCTATGGCTTTAAAGACCCATAGCTAACCATGATTCTTTGCGGCCCTCAATTCGACTTTTGTATGATATGAAGGTCGTTTCTGCCTGAGGTTCTATTTGTTTGCTTTTCATTCGGTGTGCAAAGGATCATGGTTATCAATGGGTCTTTGAATGAGGGAAATTCTGGAGTTGTATGAGCTGTCTTGATTTGAAACATGCTGACGGGTGTCCCAAATAGTCATCCTGTTTAAAATATCACCAAACTCGATTATCAAGCCTATCTGTAAAGTTTATATTTGATCTGTTTTTCAATCATCCAATTATCATTTAAAGTGATAAAATGTTTGCTCTCGATAAAATGACAGACTGAAAAACCTTATTTTGAGCCTTCCTTTTTAAACGGCATCGTTTCTTTCCTGGAGCCAAGATTTTGAGATTTTTCTTCATCCTTCAAGTCTCCAATGATAGGGTGCGTTATGACAAGCTAGAAGCTTGAAGGTAATGTGTCCATATATAAGGCCAGCGTATACCCAACCTGTCAACATCCATCAAATTCTCGGCGAATGATTGGTTGCTATTCAAACTGATCACATGAATTGAGAAAATTGCTGTAATGCGTGATTGAAAAGAAATTTTAATTGATCACATGCCTTGCTCTGGGAGGCCTACTTGTATGGACACATTACCTTTAATATACACAAAGAAATTTATCTGTTAATAATCTATGCCATTTTGCATTTTGCCTCATACCAGCCTTGCGTTCCTTTGGCAATCAAAACAATCATGATTGTATTATTTAAGATTTTAACATTGTTTCAATTCAAATCATTTAGATCCAGCTGGCTGAATTTGAATGAAATCTTGATTGTTTTAATTTCAACGGAACTCAAGGCAGGTAGCCTTAAAAAGAACCAAATTTGCAAATTTCTAAACCAACCAGAATGATAAGCTAAATTTGGGAAAATGCTTGATCTACTTGCCGATAATTTTTTTTTACTTCTGAGAGGAAGAACACGTCCAAAATTATGAAAATAATGTCAACAAGTAATTTGAACCTTCATTAAGATGAAGGATTAAGAAGATATCATTTTTAAGAAGATTTGGAGTTGTATCTCATGGGATAAGTAAATTCATTAATATTGTGTCTGTTCTTTATTATAGATGAGGTTCCGCCTACAATATCTGAACCAACTACTTTGACAGTGGAGCATGGACAGACTTACAGTTTCCAAATTGTGGCATCAAGCAACTCATCGTCAAATTTGAGATACTCTTTTGAGGCAAACGGAACAACACTCGAAGTAGATCCAATCAGCGGCAACTTCACATGGTTTGTAAACAGCACGGATTTCAGGATACGATTCGTTGTTAAAGATTCAAACAACAATACGGCTATGTTAGCACCAACCATCAGATTGTGTTACTGTCTCAACGGAGGAGCATGCAATGCATCAGTTGAGAATACGAAATATGATCAACTTAACAATTTGCTTTCATTTGGTGAATGTACTTGCCTGGGTGGTTTTACTGACGCATTCTGTGAAACATCAGTCAGTTACTGCATAGAAGATCCATGTTTTGAAGGTGTCAACTGCACAGATAATGTTACATCCACATCGGCTGATTGTGACCCTTGTCCTACTGGATATGAAGGAGATGGGAGAAAATGTTTTGGTACGTTGCGTATTTTATTGTAGTGTTGATGGTATTATGAATAGACTTTTAGCTGTTCTACAAAAGAATCTGGATCGAGCGATATTTTTATACATTTGTATACGAAAGGTCCAATTGAGTGGCGTTAGAGTTTCTATCGCTATTGTGCACATTCGAAAGTTCTACAAAATTTATATAAATATCGCTCGATGCAGACTCTTTTGTAGAGTAGCTAAAAGGTCTATTGTAACTTTTTTGTATCCTCAAGACAATCAAGTTCTTCTTTTCTTTGGAAATCGACCACACCTTGAAATAATCGAAACTTTTCCATTTAACAAAAAGTCATGCTTTATAAAATTACTATGAAAGCCAAATTTTCATGGAGGGAGGACGGAAGCTATTATTTGCGTCATAACAAACTGTTTTCATACTGTTTTCTAATTAAAGGTTATTCTTATTTCTAGTATTGGGAAGAGAGGTGGGTTACCTCAGGTGACCGCACCCCCTGCCCCCAAAGATATTCAACACTATATGGCTTTGCTTTTCAAATCAATTCATTTCTCTCTTTTTCGCAGATTTTGATGAATGTGTTAACAAAACAAGTGAGTGTAACCAAATCTGCACGAATACATTAGGAAGCTACAACTGCTCGTGTTTCTCTGGGTATTATCTTCAAAACACAACATACTGTGGTGATATCAACGAATGTACATCGTTAACAGATCGACATAACTGTCACGCGGAAGCTGTTTGCACAAATGTTCCTGGAACATTCAATTGTACTTGTAAGCCAGGATTTATTGGCAATGGAACATACTGTCAGGGTAAGTTATCTGCATTACTATTCTATTGTGCTAGACTGGAAATTATGATATGTGTCGCTATGATCTTAGCCACTCACCTGAAACATAAGCCGCAGCCAAAGGCCAATATTTTGATCAAATCCCATAAATCACTGTTCTGTTAAAAACCTTGTGCATCTCGGTGTGTTTTATACGGTTATCATAGATACAATATAACTAAATTCAATGGATGTTTATCTAGTACTGCTTCTTTTATGTTACCAATGAGTCAAATAGATGCTTTGAAAAAAAGACTGCACTTCTCTCTCTAACACGAACACTTTCTTTAACATGAATTGTTTACATCCTTGAACAAAATTTCATACTGTTGCTATTTCTGCTACTTGAAAATGTTCATCAACAAATTTTAAAGAACAACTGTTCCTCTAACACTAGGTTATAAAAAATCCCGCTTTCTAGGAAAAAAATTCGAAACTTCTTTTTCTCGAGGTATATGATGTTGTAACTTCTGAAAATGCTTAAAACTTGCTGGTTCAAGGCTATGGGGAACATTTTTTCATAGCTGCATAGCTGAAAACTGCATATTTGCTGTTCCAATCATGGTCAGATATTCAGAGATTGAAGCCAGAGCTTAAATGTCTCATTTCATGCCAAATATAGTCAATTTTCGGGGAATTCTTTATTTGAGAGAAAATCATGCATCGAAAAGTTAAAAAAAGATTTGAAAAATTAAGTTAAAGACTAATTCGGGCAATGAAGTTGGTATTTTTTGAATCGATTTCAGAGTTTTTAAAGTATGATCTTCAAACAGTGGATAGATTTTTGACTCAAATATGATAAAAACTTCCTATTCCGTGCAAACTAAAGTCTGTCTCAAATTAGATGTCACGTGAGATTTGCGAAAATGCAAAATTACTCATGCAAAACACTTCAATTGTTGTTATTCGCGGGCATTTTCACATGATATCTAATTTGAGACAGACTATAATTTGTTAATTTGTGATTTCTTCGATGGTAAACTGAACTGAATTATTTTTCAGATGCTAATGAGTGTACACTTGGCTCTCATAATTGCCATTCGAATGCCTCATGTAATAATACGTATGGCTCGTATGGATGTTCGTGTAATGTGGGATACAGTGGAAATGGTTTCAATTGCTCAGGTACAATATGAATAGACTTTCGATATTAATAAATGTAGACAATTATTGTCTGTATATTTTCCTGAAAGTTTTCCTGAAAGTTGAACGTAAGTTGTTTGATTCTTTTTAATGATCTGAAATAGAGGTCTGGCAATCTTTACATTTGTATTTATTTTCGTGAAGTTTTGAAATTTGATTAATTGTGTACTTATTTTTCAGATAACAACGAGTGTACTCTTGGTACTCATAATTGTGCTGCTAATGCGACATGTACTAATACAGATGGATCTTTTACTTGCGCTTGTGACACTGGATACAATGGAAACGGAATGACATGTGCAGGTAAGACCATTATAGTTGTATTGTTTTCTTTGGTTTAGGAGTGTAAGTAAGATTGCTTAAAACAAATTTTTCAGTTGTCGGATTTTCTGAGAATAATTTCTTTTCTGAGAATTCTTAATATTTATCCTTATTATTGAATGAAACATCAATTATAAGATCGTCTTTTGATAATTCTTCTTCAGATAACAACGAGTGTACTCTTAGTACTCATAATTGTGACAACAATGCGACATGCTCGAATACGAATGGATCATTTACTTGCGCTTGTGACACTGGATACAGTGGAAATGGGGTGAATTGTACAGGTAGGAATAAAAAGTTTGCTATATGGTAATGATTTGTTGTATAATTCTGGCCAAAAACGCAACCCGCTTTTATTCGTGATTTTTCAAAAAATAATAATATTCGAATACAATTGACTCGTATCATCTAAAACCACAATCTATCTTCTTTCCAATGATATCCAGCTTGGGCGTATTAATGTAATTTTGTTATCATTTAATTGACGTTTTAGTAAGGGCCTATTTTAGGTGCAGGAAAGAGGTAGGACATTTATATAGGCGAAAACCCATCTTTGTGAGCGCCTGTTTGCTCATTTTTATTAAATGTGTCTCATGGGAGTAAACTGTATGTTTCTTACCTAAGGGCATCGCCTCAAGCTCTGTCAAGGCCTGAAATGTTTTCAAAAAATCTGTTTCGTATTTTTTTATGATAAAACAGGTCTGGATTTTGCTCTTACTGCATGCTGCATCTAAAATAGGCCATACTTACTAAAATATCAATTAAATAATGAATAATTCCATTAAATTATCCAAATTCATTGGAAAGAAGATAGATTGAGCTTCCAGACGGTATCCAGTACATCTATTCACATCTTAATATTTTTTTGAAAATTTTCAATTACAGTTGGGTTGCATTTTTTCTGAAACACCCTGTATAACTGAAGTTGCTAAATTTGATTTTAATTTTTTTCAGATTTCAATGAATGTACTCTCGGTACTCATAATTGTGCTGCTAATGCGACATGTACTAATACAGATGGATCTTTTACTTGCGCTTGTGACACTGGATTCAGTGGAAACGGAGTATCAACTTGTTCAGGTATAAGCATTCAAATGTTGAGTTTTCGCTAGTTAAGAATTGTACTTGAGAGATTTTTTAGGAATATTTCAGTGATCTTGTTCTTCATTATTTATTATCTTTCTGAGAATTCTTGATGTATTCGAGAACTCATATGCTTGCATGAATCTGGTTTTAGAGTATTTGTATTCAATTTTAGATAATAATTAGTGTACTCTTGGTACTCATAATTGTAATCCATAATTTTCTTTCTAGGTGATTTTTACACGTTAATATTTTTTGATTATTTCTTGGAATGTTTCAGCAGTACTTGCGGGATATTTTTAACGCATACTATATGTACTATGAAATTTTAACCATCGTATGCTAACTTTTCAGATAACAACGAGTGTACTCTTGGTACTCATAATTGTAATCCAAATGCGACATGCTCGAATACCAATGGATCATTTGTTTGTGCTTGTACCAGTGGATACAGTGGAAACGGAGTGACATGTTCAGGTACGACTAAAATTGATATTGTTGTTTTCTTGGATTCAGGAGTATCGATTAGAATTTTATGGTTATTTGCTTTGATGTAATTCTTTGTTTCCAAAATTGTCTCCGTTTTCTTGCATTAATGTTATTTGTGTGGTTAAGTTTGATACGTCAATTGTATGTAAAGTAATCCAAGAAACTAGATGAACAAAAGCGTTCGAAGTTGTGAGGAATTTTTATTTTTAAGCTCATCAAAGGGTGTTTAGTCCATTGGGAATTTTATTAATATGTTTGCTTCAAGCTGTACATACATCAATCTTCTGTCATCTGAAAGCCCATATTCTTTTTTTGGAATTTTGAAATTTGATTGTACTTGTTTTTCAGATAACAACGAGTGTACTCTTGGTACTCATAATTGCAATGCCAGTGCCACATGTACAAATACGGATGGATCATTTACTTGCGCTTGTAACTCTGGATATAGTGGAAACGGATTGTATTGTACAGGTAAATCAAATATATCAAAATAGCTTTACTGTTTTCATGCCCTTAGCGTTAAGGAAAACCTGAAGTCTGATCAGGATGGAGTCAGTTTTTAAACTTTTGATTTATCTTGACATTGCTTCACTGTTATTTCAGGAGTTCTGTAAACGTATTAGTGGGAAAAAATGATTTGTCTACGAAAAGTACTTGGAAGCATTTCATTTTCCTAGCGTTGACGTATTTTAGAATGGCCATTATATAATGTGTGACGTTTCTTCTTTTGTATTGTCAGTGCGTCAAATTGATGGTTAAGATTTCGAAAACTAAGAGCATTATTTCTCTTCAACACTAGTATTTTTGAAAGGAGGCAAACTGAATTTGAAAATCTCTGTGTTAATTTCTATCTATAGAAATATGATTTGTTTAAAGAATTAATAAGTACACAGCCTTCAGTCTCGGATCTGCCTAATATGCAGCGCGTGTCAACAGCTTGATTTAATGCCGATTTGTTATCCATTGTCTATCCTTCTCTCCTGTCCGACACTCAGATATAGCAGGACCTGAAAGTACCAGATAGACGTGAATATAAGGATATCTTGTAAATGGCATGCCCGGGTGTAAGGGCAATGTCCATACATCCGAAATATTGTCATCAAAGTAACAAAAGTACGAGATCATGCAGCCTTGATACTGAATATTATTCATTCTCACTATATAGTCTTCAACAAACAGTGCTCCTTGTTAAAATAAATAGTGATAAACATTTTACAAGAGCATGCTCTTATATGCCAATCGATTTAAAAGACATGCCTACCGCAGAGGAACCAAATCAACTTGATTGAGACCTCACAGAATTGTATAATTTCTGTTACAGATATCAATGAATGCAATAACTCATCAGCATGCAATTCTCTTGCAACTTGCAACAACACTATTGGATCCTACAACTGTACTTGCCAACCCGGCTTTGTTGGTGATGGGAAGATTAATTGTGCAGGTAAAGTAGGCTCCGTAATAAGTATCACATGCTATTGGTCTCTTTTTGTGCTTCTATGTGTTACTTTACAGCTTTTGTATTCGAGTAGCTCCCATCTCAAGTCACTCACTTTAAAATGGAGACCACATTTAAGCAGTTTTATAATATATTTGTAAATGAATACGCCTGTGAATTTCTTCTAAGTCTTCTTAAAATGTTTTCAATAAATGCACTATAGCGCTTGTTAGATTTTTCATCGTTTTAAGCAAAGACTGGAAAGTTTAGTTTATCAGAAAAAGTGTCTGCTTCTTTACGTGGTACTTTTTTTAGCAAAACCAGTCCTCATTTTCTTAAATAGCCGGTTCTTATTTGCGGTTATTACTGTACTATGTATCGATTTCATTTTTTAGACACAAACATATGCAACACGCTGAACTGTGATGGAAACGCCACATGTGTTCTTGAAAACAATTCAACATTCTGCAGATGTAATGCTGGTTATGCCGGCAATGGAACAATGTCATATTGCAAAGGTAAGTTTTATCCCTCTAAATATTCCTTAAAACGCGAAATACAATCATATATTGATGATGGGTTCAATATGAGCAAAACATTGATGCAAATATGATTTGAATTTGCAAAATTGTTGATTATTCTTCGATACGGATCATAGAAATTTTGTATGATATAAACATACGACCTTTCGTACACTTACTTTCATATGACAACGAGTGTAATCTTGGTGCTCATTAATATCATACCAATGCGACATGTTCAAATGCAGATGTATCATTTATTTACGCTTGTGACACCGGTTATAGTGCAAACGGAGTGACATGTACATGTTGGCAGAAAATTGTTGTAGTTTTTGTTTTTGTTATTTTTTCTATCTATTGGAAATTCAGAAGGTTCATATCTTTTCACGTTTGTTTTTGAGTTCATAGCTTTTCTTGGGAGATCTTATTACATCACAGTAAATGATGTTTGAAATTTGAGTATTTTTCTACTAATTTCTCAGATAAAAACGAGTGTACCCTTGGTACTGATAATTGTGATAAGAATGCAACATGTACCAATACGGATGGATCATTTATTTGCGCTTGTAAGCCTGGATACATTGGAAACGGTGTGACATGTACAGGTAGGCAGAAGATTGATATTATTTTTTGTGATATTGGTTTTATTTTAGATGCACTTTTTACACATTAATATTTGTTGATTATTTCTTGGAATGTTTCAGCAGTACTTGCGGGAT
>REGM01000250.1:356009-374622 GCA_004194415.1 Aurelia aurita | reverse complement strand
CCTATGTTTTGCTACTTCTTTTGATGTGGCCAAGTTAATCCATGACCATACCTGTAACTATGTTTTGCTACTTCTTTTGAGGTGGCCAGATTAATCCATGACCATACTGTAACTATGTTTTGCTACTTCTTTTGAGGTGGCCAAATTAATCCATGACCATACTGTAACTATGTTTTGCTACTTCTTTTGAGGTGGCCAGATTAATCCATGACCATACTGTAACTATGTTTTGCTACTTCTTTTGAGGTGGCCAGATTAATCCATGACCATACTGTAACTATGTTTTGCTACGAACATATTTCTGTTATTACTCATAACCTTGGTGAATAGGATTTTAGCCACTTTTCAATAAAATCAACCAACATATACTCTGAAGTCTGTTTTGTTGGTAAGAAGTGGTTCGATGTAGCCTGATTTGATCGATCATCTGTTCTTTCAGCCACGACCTTGTGATTGAAGTAACAGCTAACAGTTCATACTGATCAAATAGATAAAGCAAGTTTACTTGACATTCATTCCTGTGCTGCAATTGTTTACAATATTTTATTAGAGGCCATTTCGCTAAAGCTCTGAGTTATGGATGATCGCAAAATACAATATTAGGCTCAAGATGGCGTGGAGGAACTTTTACCAAAATGCATTGCGTTCTTCAATCGACTGTCTTAGAATTGTTAAAGATTAATAATTGGAAGGCAATGCATCTTGGGGCAATGCATCTTGGGGCAATGCAGCTTGGTAAAAATTCCTCCGCGCTATCTTTAGTGCAGTCATCTATTGAACTTTATGGATGAGTATCTGTATTCAAACCAGTTACCTTTATTTTTAACAACGGTAGAATACATAACATGTTGCTGTAACAATTCTTTCTGATTGCTTTACAGATACCAAACAGACAGGAGGTTAGAAATTTATTCAGCTACGATAAGAAATCAATCTATGCGTGCTCGTCCAGTCATGATTTCTGATGTTGTTCAAAAGCAAGGAATTGGTAAAGAACAATTCACGAGGATTTCACCAACATATTTTTATTCTGAACCTGATGAAGAGTAAAGAGTAAAGAGTTTTTCTTATAATCGCCAGTTTCAACATGCAGCAAAGATGGGATGGGTTATCTTAACTGAGCGATTTCAGTTGTTAAATTTGTGCCTTGAAGAAACGACGCTGGCGTCAAAGAACTTATTTTTGATCAGTTCTTGCCAAAGTATTTGTAGAATGTAGTTAAAACATTGGAATATTTTTGTGTTACATCTATTTTAGCCATGCTGTACGTTNTATCTTTAGTGCAGTCATCTATTGAACTTTATGGATGAGTATCTGTATTCAAACCAGTTACCTTTATTTTTAACAACGGTAGAATACATAACATGTTGCTGTAACAATTCTTTCTGATTGCTTTACAGATACCAAACAGACAGGAGGTTAGAAATTTATTCAGCTACGATAAGAAATCAATCTATGCGTGCTCGTCCAGTCATGATTTCTGATGTTGTTCAAAAGCAAGGAATTGGTAAAGAACAATTCACGAGGATTTCACCAACATATTTTTATTCTGAACCTGATGAAGAGTAAAGAGTAAAGAGTTTTTCTTATAATCGCCAGTTTCAACATGCAGCAAAGATGGGATGGGTTATCTTAACTGAGCGATTTCAGTTGTTAAATTTGTGCCTTGAAGAAACGACGCTGGCGTCAAAGAACTTATTTTTGATCAGTTCTTGCCAAAGTATTTGTAGAATGTAGTTAAAACATTGGAATATTTTTGTGTTACATCTATTTTAGCCATGCTGTACGTTTTTTAGCTAAAAATTGTTTTTAGATATGATCGAGGCAGAATTATTATTGAATACAACTTGTTTATAATCAAGCAATATTATTTTTTGTTTAACTAATTTGCATGCAATGCTAGTGTAGTAAAATTCAGAGTCCAAAAAAATTCACGGCTCCATGGCTGCGTGTCAGAGCAAGGTTTTGCTTCTTAATGTCATATTTGAGGAAGGATTGGTAAATTTTATACTAAACCAAGGAAAGTTTGGGTTATTTAGACAACATTAACTGGTTTATAAATTTTAGGCTTATAAACAACGTGAGGAGCTCGAAAAATCTGGTTATTTTGACTTGATAAAATGAGGAATGTTTAACTAACGAAATTGGCATCCGGAGGAAGGTTTTACCGTTTTCTGGACTCTGCTAAAATTTTTTCGTAAATTTAATTCAGTATTATCTTTCATGCAAATCAAAATTTTCCGGGGAATTTTAGGGTGTTATCTACAAATTTCTCTTTGGTGAAGTCGTTTTTAAACTCCTTGACTCCAGAATTTCCAATTTCTTCTGTCCTCAATCCATATTGAATGGTTATTCGACGGTTCTTGACTTACAAGTTTTTCTGTGCTTTGCTTGACTGGCTTGACAGGGTCCGTGATGAAAAATTGGCCTTCTACCGAATGGATCCATCTTGGAAGCCCTACCAAAAACCTAAAGGCTATGACAATATTTTACATTCAGAGCTAAAAACTGTCTTTTCTGCCCCCCCCCCCCAACCAGTTTAAGGTAACCAATCCTCGGTCTTTGATTTGCATGTTTCGATGACTTGAGTAACATAGTACAATTAGATGACACGGACTATAGTTTTAGTTTTAAACCTAGAAAACTAGAAAAAATGTTGGACATATTTTTGAAATAACGCTTTTGTAGTATTTTGTAACTGCTTTTATCACGTATTTTATGGATATTTTATACAGCAGACATTAAGATATACATCACAACATATTTATCGATCATAAATTAAACGTCAACGTTTGATAATTGCTCATGCTTAATAATGTCAAGATTGTCAAAAATAGTTCAAGTAGATAAGAGGTACGGCGAATCTGAGTCTTCAGCCAAACTAACAACCTTGTAGCATCATTTTTGCGAGTGAATTTAAAGTTTTAAGTAAAAGAAATTCCAGAATATTCACAGAATCAAGTTCTGCACTTTTGATTGTGTCCTACCTGAAGATAATTGTACATTTGGTATTGATTTTAAAGAAAAAATCATAGTTTTTACATTTGATACAGACTATAGTTGATGTTAGTTAGGGTATGGGGGGGGGGGGGTCGACCAGAGCGGGACATTGATAAATTCATGGATTTCTGTGCAGCACACATACAGCCGAAATTCTAAAATTCAATTATCGAGACTGCCTATTTAGCTTGTGGTGAACAGGTGGGATTTCACTGTTTGGAACATTGTGTGATTGTGCTTTGTTGAAGAACATCAGTTCTTATCATTTGCAAAGAAATTTCGCTCTTGCTCTTGCGGCTCTTTTTGCCCCGATCTGGTACACTTTGCCCAACTCCACCCTATTGCTCTAAAGATTGATTCTCGTCGATATCCTCTTCATGTACAAGGATTGTGTTTCATCATTTTGGATACGCTCCGTAGCAGTGTGAAAACATTTCTTTCGAAATCTTAGGGTCTTTAAAGGCCTACCCTAATAGCCACATGACTGTCTGTGAGCCTTTAAGAGCCGTAGAGGGAACTTAGACTCATTCGTCGTTCCACTTATTATGTTTTAAGACATTACATTGTTCCTCAGTCACAACATATTCATATTACTCATTATGTACACGTAAGGATATATTGTTAGAATCAGTGCATATGTATTAGTAATTTTTATATCATGAGCTTTCCTGCATCACCTCCAATCCTGTACACATCTTTGTGGACTACAGCTTTCTGTATATTCTTCTTTTTAGCAAGGCATCTGTTACATCTCAGCATCCCTCACAACAATCGTTGAGCGGTGGTTTGTGGTTGTTGTTGTTGTGGTCATATAGCGAAATCAATTTCTCTTGTCGTAAGCCAAGGTTAAGATCATTGATTTGCTTGCAGTGTTGCCTTAGAGATATTAAATCTACGAAAAAAACACCCGAAGTATAATCCCAAGTGTAGGCTCAAATGGCAGATAATCTAATCAGGGCTGTATGCCTGTGTTTGGGTCTTCTGTCATGAGACATTTTTCACAGAAGTGCTCAAATCACAGAACGAAATGACTGATTAATGCCCCCATTTACTCTGATAACATTTAGGCATGGCACGGATAAAATTTAGTAAGCATACCAAAATTGGTTACACTGCGAGTTTTATCCTAGCCATGCCGTTATTTGTGGTACAAGTACCATTTTTTTCTGCCTGTGCTGGGACTACCTCCATATTGCTCCTAGTATGGATGAATTTTGGTACGTGTACCGGTTTTATCTTTGCTGTGCCAAGACATCCACTCTTATTGTACAGTGTCAAAACATTGTCGAGTGACCTGGGAAAATTAAAGCTACAAATTACAAAAGTTTCTTAGCTTTTTAAATTCAAGTAGGGTAGTTTCTTAAGTTTAAAAAAATTGAGCCTACGCAGGGGCGCACATTCAAATTTTGTTTGGGGGGGTGTAGCCATGCTCTGGACCGAAAATTTTGTCTGACCGACTGCGCGTATATTGAATGTGTTGTGCTCAATAGCGACAGCGGCGTAAACTGGGAAAGGTGTTAAAACGACAGGGTTTGGGGGGCGAAGCCCCCAGGAAAATGNCAAGCCTTTCCTATTCCTAATAACTTTAATGTAATGGGGACAAACTGTAATGGGGGTCCGGGGGCGAAGCCCCCGGGAAAATGTTTAGGACCACGCCCTTTTTATCTTTGGGAAACGCCTTTTTTAGTGCTAAGAAACGCCCTTATTTGTGCTCAAAATTTAGGATCTAACTACCTAACCCCTCCTTCAACAATTTCTCTATGGATTTGGACCAATTGGAAAACCGACTTTGGAGAGAAGTGGGGGGGGCGAGTCCCCCCCCGTGGGGCCGCCACTGACCAAATAGCTAGATGCAAAGCATAAAAAGAAACCAACATGTGCTACGCACCATATTGCTGACTTTTTTAAACAATAGCTTTCTTAAACATGCAAGGTACCAAGAAGCACCATAAAGTATCTAGAAGTACCATAAAGAACTGGACAGTACTAGAAAGTGCTGAGAAGAACTATGCAACAGTAAGAAGTACCAGAAAGTACTGAGAAGAACCATCATTTTTGAGAGAATTTAAAGAAAGTGAGGGATGCAATAATACCCTGGGTACCAGACCCAATTTTTTCCCAATTCTGATTTTCCTTTTTAATTTTTTCGAGGCTCTGGTGTCCAGGGTGGAGATGCAAGTGCCAGCTACAACTAAGATAAGAAATACTTTTAAAGGGAATTGCTTTGGTTTTAGTTGATAGCTATTTGTAATTGCTAGATAATCAAAATGTTGATTGATGAAAAGTAATTGCTCGTTCCTGTATTTCACATTATTACCCTATTATCAGGGCAGCAACTCTGTTATACAATCTGATTGGCTGAAAAGGCTCGAATGTGACGTAATGATAGGGCAATATTATGCGGTAATGCCCGCTCATGACGTAACAACTCAGCTTCGAATCACAAATCAGTGTTTCGAAGTTCGAGCACGTACAGCAATTCGAACAGCATCAAAAGGCTTCGTCTACAATGGCATCATGCTAGCCTTCGATCATTTTGCTTTTTAAAATGATATTTTTACTTTTTTTTAATGAAAGGCCTTCACACAGCCCTGACCATAGGGTAATAAACTATATAATAACTGTTTCCTTCGGGCAATACAGAAAATATTAACCATCAGCCTCTGTACAAAACCTCGCAAGCTCGGTCTTGTACTGACGGCTTCGGGTTAATATTTTCTGGTATTGCCCTCGGAAATAGTTATTATAGGCTTATTACATAGGCTCCGTCTTGGTACTTGTAGCTGCACCTGATGAAGATTTTTTGATATAAGGAGGGCTGAACCTTTCACAATTTGGCTTAAGAATAATTTCGCATTTCCTTCAGTCAATTTTACTTTACAAGATGAAAGAAAATGCAACTTTTGGAAATTATTTGGGGGCCCAGGCGGACCCAATAGGTGCTACGGGACGGGCAGCTGAGTAAGATTAATTGTGCTGTTATTTTCTAATTCATTTCATTCAACCGAAAATAACTACATTTATTTAGTATCTAATTACAGTTATATCTAAGAGTCTTTCATAACAGTAGTACTGGTCAGTTTAGCAGTTTGTATCCGTAACAAGGGGGCCAAATGCACATATAAAAGCAGCAAGAAAAGAATCAAAGACCTAAATTTAACGATACTGACAAAAGAGAATGAATATTGTCCTTCACATATCCGTCTTTGATTGTTTCTGACTTCCATCGACCATGCCTCTTGAATAGTCGATCTCGAACTCCATTATTCGCCGCAGCGGAGGCGCCACCTGATCGAAGACTATGAAGTGAAAACTCCGACACATCCTTCTTGCCAATTTTTAGGAGTATTGCCTTAAGTTGTTCACGCATCGTCGTGTAACTAATAGGCCGGTTAACACTCTTTAATTTGTAATCACTGATCGATTTGAGGTGCGACAATTGTCTAAATATGAACTCATCATCTCTAGTGATATTCGCTCTATCTAAATAGAACTGCAAAATCGATACTGGACAAAGGTCCGATCCTGTCTTCGCAATATAAAGTTTGTTCCCGTCTCTGTAGACGTCAGTCTTGCTTCTCTCTATAAATAATGTCATGTGAGTTTCGTAAAATATTATATTTCCTTTCTTTAGAGCAGAAACTTCGCTGAATCTAAGAAATCCGACAAAACTCAAAACAATGAAGCAGAGATTTCTTATATCTAGTAGTGACCCTTCAAGCCCATTGCACAAGTCAAATATTTTCTGCAGATCATCTACTAAAAGAGGTTGTTTCTTGAATGTCGTTTTTGAAGAAATGCGCTTAGCAGCTTCTAGCATGTTCACACAAAGGCTAGATTTACAAGGGTCGTTCCAACTTCCAAGGGAATGAAAATATTTGATGGCATAAAAAACGCTCTTTATTACTGCGAATGACTCTCCATTTTGAATTAAATTTACCAAAAATAGTGCTACATGGATGTCTTTCGTAGGCAGGGACTTTACTTCTGAAAATTGTTCTGTCCACAAATGCCATTTTTTAAACGATGAAAAATAATTCTTAACAGTATTAGGTGTTCTTGACTGCATGAGTGTTCCTGGTATTTTCTCTGCTAAGCTTATAAGGTTTTGGTCATGTAAACCAGATTTAACTGTATTCTTTATTGTTGCTAAAAGTAAACACAAAAGAGAAGGAAAATTAAATTTTAATCAACACAAATAACCTAGTACGAGAATGTCCTTGATTGGTTCAATGAATATCAATGTTTACATGTGTGAATACCTGCAGCCCTCCATTCTTCTCAGCAGAGGCTCAGCATACTTCAGTTTGCTCAAAATTGTAGCCTTCTCCAATCAAGGCAGAAGCTAAATGAATAACAATGTCTGTCATGTGTGAATACCTGCAACCCTCTACTCTTCCCTGCAGATGTTCAGCGTACTTCACTTTATGCGAATGCAGCCCTCTCCAAGCTAGGCAGAGGCTATGTGCAATTCAGTGTCTTTCATGCGTGAATACCTGCAACCCTTCATACCTTCCAGCAGAGGTTCAGCGTACTTCACTTTGTATCTGCAGCCCTCTTCTCTTTACTCAGAGGCTCAGCATACTCTACAAAGTGAAAAAATCGTTAAGTCAGTCTTAAGCTCTCAAAACAATTTCACTAATTGATCTTTAAAGCGACGAGAGAACCCCCAAAGTTACTCGGGGTCAGAAATGAGAAAGGGCAACTTCCCTCTCTTAAACAATCACATCCATTTTCCATGAATAGAGAATCAGAGACAAAATCTTCAAAAACCGATTCTTGTTTGACTATCAATGGCCAAAAAGATGACGATTTCCAATATGGAACGACAAGAACGCCTCTCACATGACCAACCTTAAGGCGTTTTATTACATTAGGTATCTCACTGATCGGTGGTACGAATAGGTTGTTTTCATTTCCCCAGTTCTGCGAAAAAGCATTACATGCTTCTGTATTTGGACAGGCATATTTCGAGTTAAATCTTTCGAGCTTTGTATTTTCACTGTTTGCAAACCTATCTATGGTAAAAGGTCCCCACTTTGTACTGAGAAATGAAAAGAAATTCGGAGAAAGTTGCCAGTCATCAACGTCTACATATTTTGAGAGCCTGTCTGCTGCAACATTTATTTCTCTAGGGATCCAGATAACTTTGAGTTCGATGTTATTACAACTGCAAAAATCAAATACAGAAAGTGCAATATTTTGTAATTCGAGCTTGTTACTGCCAACTGAAATAATTCTCGACGCTGCATAATTATCTGTGTGACACAGGACACTTCTGTTCTTAATTTGGCTGACAAATGAGTTCAGTGCATAATTGATTGCCCTCATTTCACGCCAGGTCGAGCTTTTCTCCTTTTCTTGACGAGAAAAATTTTTATGGCATTCTAAGGAACCTGATAGTATTGCACCTAGTCCAGTGGAGCTAGCGTCCGTAAATATGAACTTTTGGGTATGTTCAATTGGTTTCAGCGTTCTCTTATTCAAAGCTTGTAAACTTCTATGCCAAAACAAGATTTCACCTCTAACCTCGGTGAAGTTGAACAGGTTTAGTTTTGCATCCCATGACGACCTACCGTCGATTGCTTTGTACAAATGTCTTGTCTTAAGACGAACTATATTTCCAACAACATAATGGGTAGACATAACTTTCCCTGCAAACTTTGCCAACATTCTAGCAGATGTATAGGGGCGTTCTAATAAACTCTCTGCGAGGGAAAGGATTGACGCTGTTCTTTCATTCGGAATAAAAAGTAAGTTCATGTTAAGGTCAACTGTTATACCCAGCCACGTTAACACCTTGACTGGTAACCACTGCGATTTTTCTGAGTTATAAACGAGACCAGCTTTAGATAGTGTTTTGCACACGAAAGAAGAACTCTCCTTTGCTTTGTCATATGACGGCTCAATACCTATTCCGTCATCTAAATACAAAGTTATCTTAATACCATGAGAATGCCAAAATGAGACAAGTGGTCTCAAGACTCTAGTGAATATGTACGGGGCCGTAGAAAGCCCGAAAGGCAAAACTGTAAACACAAAATGTTTGCATTTTCCATTTTTAATCCATGAGAATCCTAAGAAAGTTTGATGTTTGTCGAAGATGTCGACATGATGGTATCCACTTTTCAAATCAAATTTAAAGCAAAAACTATCGGAAATGAGACAGTTTTCAAAAGAGCGCCAGTCATCGAATCGTATCGGGTCTTTATACACATGGGAGTTGACATATCTCAAGTCAAGAATAAGTCGTTTTTTACCTTTCGCATTTATAGAAACAGATAATGGACTAACCACGTGGGGTTTCGAGTCACACTCTTTAACAGCACCAGTATCTACAAGGTCATTGATGCTTTTTTCTACAAATTCTGCATGAAGCAAGGCTGTTTTGTTATTCTGAAAAAATGCTTGTACAGGTGTCTCAACAAAGGGAATTTTGTAGCCATGTGAAATCGTTTCTAAAACAGTTTTATTTGCGTGTATGGACTCCCAAAATGAAATGTTCTTCTTTAATCTCCCCTTAACTGATATTTTCCCCAGATTGTTCAACGTATTTTCATCATATTCGGATATTTGATCAAAATTGAAATAGGAATCACAAGAATACTTATCTTGGTCTAAAGTTAGTGTTTGCCCTTCCAAAGGTGCTTGTGTTTCCATGAGGGCAGTTTCTCCTCCAGTGGCCGCGATTCCCACATCCAAGGCAGATGTCCGAAGGCCTGGGTGTTCTCTGAAATCTACCAGTTGCTGTTGCTGTGTTGGGCTGATCGTCACTCCCGAAGAATGGCCTCCCAAAATACCTGCTGTTCTGGGCAGGTTGGCTACCACGAAAGGGCTGGTTTTGAGAATTTGTATATGTTGAGGTTTGATTTGATTTCCGCGATCTGCTGTTTGGCTTTGCTTTGGCTAAGGCACGATTCTCAGCTGCACGGAGTTTCTTCTCATCCTCGCTGTCGCTTGCCAATTCATCTGATAAATACTCATTCACTGTGCCCCACCCACCTGGCGACCGGTCTGCAATTCGTATTAATTTATTTCGTTTCTGCAGCTCAGTCTTGAATTGACAAAATCTTCTTTTTTAGCTTCTTATTCTTTCCATTCTCTAATAGTTTCACCGCGGAATCCACATCCTCCACTAGCGATGAATTAAATTCGAACTGAGTTTTATTTGACTTGAATTTAAACTCTACCTCGTGCTCCAGCTTTCTCTTCTTGTTGGCGCTTTCCTTAGCCTGCGCGCAGACTCGACTGGTTACGCCAAAGGAAGTTTAGGTGAATTGAAATTTGATGGTTTGGCCTCCAGTAGAGTCTGCGAATCAGCGGCAGAATCCAAGTCTGCGATCACGTGGGGTTCCCAGCCGGTGGGAACCGTTCCTGATTGGTAGAAAATTTCCCATTGTTCATGTTGAAATCAAAATGGCGAAGGCAAGACACGAAGGAAGGCCGTTCAGCTACACTTGGAGCGAGGAAAACTTCGAAGAGGCTTCAGCTATAGCTTGNGCATCATGCTAGCCTTCGATCATTTTGCTTTTTAAAATGATATTTTTACTTTTTTTTTAATGAAAGGCCTTCACACAGCCCTGACCATAGGGTAATAAACTATATAATAACTGTTTCCTTCGGGCAATACAGAAAATATTAACCATCAGCCTCTGTACAAAACCTCGCAAGCTCGGTCTTGTACTGACGGCTTCGGGTTAATATTTTCTGGTATTGCCCTCGGAAATAGTTATTATAGGCTTATTACATAGGCTCCGTCTTGGTACTTGTAGCTGCACCTGATGAAGATTTTTTGATATAAGGAGGGCTGAACCTTTCACAATTTGGCTTAAAGACCGACCATTGACCAGCATGCTTTGCGCGAAGTCAGTGATTTTGCTTTCCACAGCTCCGTAGTTTCTGACTGTCAGAAAGTATTGAAAAACAAAAACAAACGATCGCAAAACATGCGGGTCAATGGTCGGTCTTTAAGAATAATTTCGCATTTCCTTCAGTCAATTTTACTTTACAAGATGAAAGAAAATGCAACTTTTGGAAATTATTTGGGGGCCCAGGCGGACCCAATAGGTGCTACGGGCAGCTGAGTAAGATTAATTGTGCTGACATAGGTTTATTGGCGTGTGAAACGGGACTTAATCAATCTGGTTTCCTGACGTCATTTTCGATTAAGGAGTCAGGGCTGCACGGAAGAGGTCTAAAATAACAACAAATCGCTTCCTTGGCTTCCAGTACTCTCATCCGAACGCGGTCAAGTTGACACAGGGAACCAGGCTAGGACGTAACTAGTTTTCTTTGCTTTTTTAACGCTTTTATTTCTACTTTTTTCGTATTTCAATAAACATATCTATTTTGTTTTTAATACGGAAATGAACCATTTAACAGATTGAATATTATCTATTTTTAGATGTCTCTTTAGCTGTTTGTTTTTATCTAGATGCAAAGTTCGATGATGATGATGAATATTTCAAAATCTTTCTATGAATCCTTAAAACTAAGGCCGATGGAAGCTGTGAGATTACTGTGATGAAATCCGAAGAACGTTTTGAAGGAGGTTTTCAGTTTTAAAGTGAAGGGATCTTCAACTGACTTTGACAGTTCATAAATCCTCAACAAAAAGTGATCAAAAGATGGATAAAAAGGACTTTGAAAGCCAATGCTTTAAAAAAGAAATAACCGCACTGAATCTCGAAAATCACAATATGATTTCACATATAAAATCTATGTTAAGTGGTCAAAAAGGACTTGTTTTTTTCAACTGAAAAGACATGTCCTTATACCGCTGTATTGCACAGAATGTTTACAGAATTTGACGTGATGCAAGAAAGCTCACAATAAACAAATCGTTGATACATGTGTATTGATTCTAATGATAAATATTTCCTTAAATGAGCATAATAAAACAAATTAATTGTGACTTTAAAACTCTATAAGTGAAACGACGAATGAATGTATGCTCACTGCAGCTCTTAAAGGCGAACAGAATGTCATGTGGCAATCAGTTAGGCCTCTAAAGACCCATCAATTTCGAATGATTTTTGTCACATTACAGAACGTCTGCAAAACGGTGAAACCCTATCCTTCAATCTCGTCCCCAGAGTGAGTTCGTTGCTCTACCTCTATGGTTGTTCATTCGGCTTCGTCATTAGCGTATGACGTAAGAACACCCTGGGAACGAGGTTGCCTATCCTTGTACAGGCAGTAGTCATATGAAAATATTTTTATCCGGAGATAAAAAACAATCAACTGGGAATGGGATTTTATCATCATCTGTATTTCTTCAAAAACCAAGGGTGGGCATGTTGCAGTGAGGACAGTGGTCCTATGTATGTCCACATAACTGGTTTATTTCTCTCATACTATGTTAATGTCTGTCCCTAAATCAGGTTTATTTTGAACTCTTTTCAACAATATCATTTGCAACTAACTTGGACTGTTCATGTTCTTGGATGTTGGTTAATATTTGTCCTCAAGATTGTGTTTTATCTGAGTATTATAAAAATGTATGTCCCCAATACCAGTCTTCTTAAGAGCGCAATTTGTACTGGTGCGCTGAAAAATGGGTTGGTGAAATCATTTTTCCAAGACATACATAGGACCACGAAGAACACAGCACATGCCTACCCTTGAAAAACTTGACTGGGATTTCCCACAAAATGTGACTGGGAAAATGGGATCGAGGACACCCACTGCCAGCACTCTCAGAAAAGGGAAAAAGATATCGACGAGCATCGATCTTTCAAGCAAAACTAACTAAAATTAATACCCCGTTTACAAGGAGAAAAAATAACTGGATCAGGATCGAGGTTGGATCAGGATCGAGGTCGCGACCCCATTATTGTTGCTCCATTTAAATGGGGTTTAACATCCGCCTTGCAAAAGACAAATGTTGCACAGTTGAGTCTACAAAAGAGGTTCTCTTGTTTATTTTGCACAAAAACACCTCCTATTGCATTCCAAAAACAATGATATAGATATGCCACAAGAGCGTATGCCACTGACTGGGAATTCAGATTCGTCGTTCCTCTTATTCACTTAAAATGTTTCTGACAACCTGGACACTATTAAGCACGAAAAACTATCAACATTTGACGTTTAATAAATATGTTGAGACAAATATTTCATAAAAAATGATAAATAACAGTTATAAAATACTGAAAATAATATTACGTTTATATTGAGATAAATATGTCAATGTTTTCTGTTTAAAAAACGCATATAGTAAAAACCCGCGTATAAGAACCTACAATTTTGCAAGTCAGCCTGGGTTCTTAAACAATGAAAACAATGGATTGGTTCTTATAAAATGGTAGTCTAATTGGACAATTTCAGCCTGCAGGTTCTTAATCCACTAGGTTCTTATACGCGGGGTTTTACTGTACAAAATGTAATAGAAGCAGTTACAAATACTACAAAAAGCTGTTATAAATACTACAAAAAGCGACATTCCAAAAATACTTCTAAATGTTTCTAAATTTCTAAGTTTAAACGTTAGCATTGCATGCGTCAATATCTAGGCGGAATTGCATGCAAATTAGTTAAAACTAAAGCATTGCTCGATTATAAGCAACTTGTATTTGGTCGTAATTCTGTCTGTTTAATTTTCTACACGTAAGTAAGCGTAACAAACGTAAGGTATACCTAAAATAAATTTAATAAAAAATATTCTAATGTTTTAACTACATGCTAAAAATTCTTTGGCAAGAACTGATCATACGTTCTTCGACGCCAGCGTCGTTTGTGCAAAGCAAAAATCTAATAGCTGATGCAATCGTGCAGGTAAGAGACCCCATATTTTCTGCATATTGAAACTGGCGATTATTAGAAAAAATTACTCTTCGTCAGGTTCAGAATAAAAATATGTAGGTGAAATCCTCGTGAATTGTTGTTTGTAAATTTCTTGATCCTCTGCAACATCTGAAAGCTCTTCATCATATTCCTGTGTTTCAACAATATCTGAAATAGTGACTTGACGAGCACGCAGAGATTGACTTCTTATCCTGCTTGAATACATGTCTAGTCTGTTATCTGTCGAGTATCTGTAAAGGAATCAGAAAAATTGTTGGAGCGATATTTTAGCGGTTGTTACAAAATAAAGTTAACTGATTTGAATAAGTCATGCAATGAATATATGGCTATCTTGAAAACATGGAATGTGGAATATTGGAATGGAATACTGGAATGACATGGAATACTGAAATGCGTATTCCATGGAATATGTATTCCAGTATTCCATGTTATTCCAGTATTCCATTCCAGTATTCCATATTCCATGTTTTCAAGATAGCAAAGAATATATTGCTGAAATTAGTATGAAATACCTCGTGTGCCACAAAGCACTTTATACATTTGAAAATGCATTACGCGGACAATATTTGATAAACTGGAATGAATTAAAGTTTGGTTGATAGCCGCAAGGCTGAAGTAGTTCTTGTGATTTTGTTCCATTTTTCTGAGCATTGGAAATATAGGCAAAATTTAATTTACAAAAAATCTGTTACTTCAAAATGCATGAAAAGGCCTGTAAAGCATCAATATTATAAAGAATCTCCTCTGGTCTAGATGTTGTGTTTGTATTCGCTGGAAATTTTGCTATTTTATGGTACTATAGTCATTTACTAACTATATTTTGTGTTAAAAATATTTTGGCAAGAACTGATCACAAGTTCTTTAATGCAAGCATCATTTCTTTGAGGCAAAAACTTAATAACTGATAAAATCCTCAGGTAAGAGACCCTATCTTTTCTGCATGTTGAAAATGGCTAAGAATACTATTGAATACTGAAATTGTGTCTATTCCAATGTGCACAACTAACAAAGAAACCATTATATCCAAGATTTTGTAATGAAACGTCTTTATTTCACCCTGCTGCGTTTATTGTAATGAGCAGAACAAAACGACAAATACTTTCCCACTAAAGCGATTTGACTCGAGGTCTGGGTTGGAAAGAACGTCTCTCTTTCGTTACGAGGCCTATGGGTCATAGGAAATAATTTTCGGGTAAATTTTGGGCAATTATTTCCTTACTTTTACCGTAAATTTAATACCAAGACTTGTAGAACTCAACTTATCATTCGTAAAAGCTCCGTGACAGCCATTTACTACATTTGTGCCCGCCATTTACCAGAAAAATATTGCTTTCCCCAGACCCTTTTTTTAATTGTCGAAATGTTCTACTATCAGAATAACTTACCCTTCATTAGGTTCAGAAAAAAAATATTCTGGTGGAATCCTCGTGAATTGTTCTTTAGCAATTCCTTGCGCCTGAACAACATCTGAAATCAGTACTGGACGAGCACGCATTGACATAGTTCTTATCGAAGCTGTATACACTTCCAACGCCCTGCTTGTGCTGTCTGTTATGTACCTGTAAAGCAATCAGGAGGATCGTTGGAGCAAAGTTACAAGTACAGTATACTACGTATAATATCTTTAGTACAGTTCGTAACTTAACATCCCCGTATTCGGAAGAATTCGTTTCAGAATTCATACGATTTCATGAAAGTTCGTAAGGTTCGTATGAATTCGTAAACGTTCGTATAAATTCGTAAACGTTCGTATGAATTCGTAAGGGTTCGTAACAATTCGCAACGGTTCTTACAACTTCGTGGGGACTCTTATGAATTCGTGGATGAAAAGTTTCGATAAAACGATAGGCAACGATAAACTTTGGGTAATTTGCAATAATGCCAGCTAGAGCATTTTTGATATCATTAACATTTTCAGAATTGTAGCATCTTTTATGTTTCTGCTAGTTCTGAAGTTGTGACGTCATCAAATTGCTAAATCGTAAACCATACTAAAAGCTACAAACATTTGTTTACTATCATATTGCAGACTTTCATAAACTGAGGTTTTCTTGAAAACTCTATTGATTTTCCTCAATCAAGTTAGAATATATGTTGCTTTCAATGTCTACGAAAACTTTAGATACTTCCAACTATAACACTTCCTTTCATATAACATAAAAACGCTGTAATTCTGAACACGACGATGATATCAAAAATTCTCTCTTTTTTGAGTTATGGCAAATTACCTAAAGTTTCTTTCATTTGAAAGGAAAGGGCTATAACATGCTACACGGTGAATTTTAAAGGTCTGCGAAGATGCTTGTGTTCTTGTTAGTATATTTCTTCAAATCGACTTGAAAGCTCGAAGAAAGTAACAATTTTGCTTCCACTTTACCAGATCTGGGTTAGCCTACCAATATGCATATAATAGACCCATTATCCGAAAGAAGAAATAATGCGTCTACTCGTAGCCTAGATCTGGGTCTCCTCACAGAGCCTCGTGCAATATCACGAAATATCATTCAACCGATCAGACGTTTCTGACCCAGTTTTCAAGGGCAAGTTGGCACATTTCGCACACATCCACAACAAACTTATTTCAGTTCAGCTGGCATTTAGCTCCTCCGGCGCTCCCTGATCTGGTAGGTCTAAGGAATTATAAGAAATAGACAGGGGGCACTGGATGAAACAACACAATGAAGCCAGCCATGACCAGTTTTTTCCTAGGAGTTCTTGTGTTATTCCGTTTCCTTATAACTATCAGTGAACCATGGTTATAGTTTTAGAGGAACAAGGGACTCACGTGATAAAGACAGTTACCCGATAGACTTATTACTATCGTCATCTTATCACTATTGAGATGAATAGCTAGTAGTTGCAATCTCGATTGATGACAGCGACAACTGGGCGTCATTGTAACAAGTCTCATTAAATGATGCACAAAAATGTTATCACTTAATGATACTTACTGTTTCTTCTTTCTTCTTCTTCTCAACAACAGCAGTAATAAAAACAGCAAGAAGAGCAAGCACACTATACCAACAGAAAGTCCAATTGCTAATAGTCGATAATCTGCGTGAGAAACGAAGATCATATTATTAGTATATCTTTCGAACATAGGCCATCATTATAGACTTATTACAATAGTCGATAGTCTTTACGAGAAAAGTAAAATATATTGCAAAGATATCTTTCGAAAATAGGCCATCAATATAGACTTGCTACAATAAACCATAATCTGGCAAAAAAGAGGAACATATTGTGCAAAACACTTAATCAGCGGCTGTTACTGGCTTGTCAGGAAAAGTCCTTTGACCTTCTTGATGACATTACAATTGTTGGCTTACCAAAACTGTTGAGCTACAGTAAGTACCGCCTTTAATAAACCCATTTTTAGACATCAGCCTATTGTTCTCCCTTAATTAGCCTATTGTTCTCCTTTTGTTTCAGCAAAAATTCAGGGTCTGAGTTTCTTCCAAATTTCGTGCCATTTCAATGCCATTTCGAAATTTGATCATCATGGGTAAGAGGAAACAAGTCAGCTTTTCTTTCGAACGAGACAGTCAGAAGAAGCAAGGAATTATTATCTCCATAAAAACATATCATTCATCCAAAAAAAATAATAGTAAACTCGACAATGAGCTTCTATAAACATGATATCTTTGACATGATATCTTTGATATATATTTCATAGCGTTAAGGAGGGTGTCCCTTCAGCCAAATGGCTGCTTTACAAGGGACCCTCCGCATAAAAAGAAACTTACACTATATATAGTGTTAAAAATTGACTAGAAAATTACAATATAAAAAACTAAACAATCGCAATGATAAAAGAAAGTCAAGTATGTTATAATATGTTATGATAAGAAAGTCAAAAGGAAGTTCAGTAAATATTCTATGAATAGCAACTTTAGACAGCCACAAAAAGAACTCTTTGAATTCCTAAGTTAAAGTTTTAGACCCCAGTTACGCAATACCGGATTATTTCGCACTATTTTCACTCTAGACAGTTACAAGACACCACAGTAATCTGGAAAGACACTCCGCTACATCACTTTTGCGAAGTGATTTAATTCCGCTCTGGAGGTGAGGTTAAAGTAATCCGGTGTGCTCTGTTGCAGTGTAGCTGCATGAATCCGTAGTGGAATCACTTTGGTACCTCGTTATGATTAAAGGGACAATGAAGACTGTCTTCGCAGCAATAGAAAGAAAGAAAATGGTAGCGCACTGCAGAGCCGTATAACTCAAATTGATACGGAGTGAAAATGATTCTAGAACCGTTTGATGGCAATGAAACAATCAACTTCTGAATCGGACAGAGCGGGTTGAAGAGTAATCCGGTATAGCGAAACTCAGGTCTAACAGTCAATAGCTTAAAAGAGAAAAACCGTATTGAACCAAACAACAGACAAAAGTTGTTGCTTTAACTTCAAAACAGATTGTTCGAATTCGCAATATTTAAATTAGATTTTAAAATAAATAGAATCAACTAAATGAGATATTTACCGGTTTCCTGCGTGCATGTGAATCCATTTCCTTCATAGCCTGATTTACAAGCACAAGTGTATGTAAATGTGGAACTTGTACATATTGCATTTGGACTGCAGTAACTCTTCGTGGTACATTCATCCAGGTCTAAATTGAAGAAAAAGGTAAAGTTTGAAAGAAAATAATACAAGTTAATGATTGTGAATACAGCACACAATTAATTTCACAGAGCCTCCAAAGAAAGATTTTCAAAATGAAAGAGCTTTCGATCAGAGAAATATTGTGATAGTCCTAGATTCTAAACAACTACCTTTGGCGAGTGAGGCTCTTGAATACA
>REGM01000250.1:330681-355385 GCA_004194415.1 Aurelia aurita | reverse complement strand
CGTATCGGTACATGTTGCATTGTTATTACAATTATGGGTACCAAGAGCACACTCGTTGTTATCTGAGAAATGAGTACACAAATATCTAAATTTCAAACTTCATTTACTTCAACAGAAGAAGATTTCTCGAGAACAGACACAACTTTCAAAGTAACAGTTAAATGATACCAAATAAGTAAAAATCTCATTAGATAGCAAGAAACACAGTAAACAAACAATGATATCAATACTCTGCATACCTGTACATGACACTCCGTTTCCACTGTATCCAGTGCTACAAGCGCAAGTAAATGATCCATTCGTATCGGTACATGTTGCATTGTTATTACAATTATGGGTACCAAGAGTACACTCGTTGTTATCTGAAAAATTAGTATACGATGGTTAAAATTTCATAGTACATATAGTATGAGTTAAAAAGATCCCGCAAGTATTGCTGAAACATTCCAAGAAACAATAAAAAATATCGACGTGCAAAAACTGCATCTAAAATAAAACCAATATCACAAAGAAATAATATCAATCTTCTGCCTACCTGTACATGTTACTCCGTCTCCACTGTATCCAGTCTTACAAGTGCAAGTAAATGATCCATCCGTATCGGTACATGTTGCATTGTTATTACAATTATGGGTACCAACATTACACTCGTTGTTATCTGAAAAATAAGTACACAAATATTTAAATTTCAAAGTTCATTTACTTCCACAGAAGAAGATTTCTTGAGAACAGACATAACTTTCAAAATAACAGTTAAATGATACCAAATAAGTAAAAATCTCATTTAAATAGCATGAAACACATTTAACAAACAGCGATGTCAATACTCTGCATACCTGTACATGACACTCCGTTTCCACTGTATCCAGTGCTACAAGCGCAAGTAAATGATCCATTCGTATCAGTACATGTCGCATTAGCAGCACAATTATGAGTAGCAAGAGTACACTCGTTGTTATCTGAGAAATTAGTAAACAAATAATCAAATTTCCATCGATATGTATCTTAATCTAATATAGTATAAATCTCTCGAGGAACAGCTAACAAATTCTAGGAAATAATAAAAATATAGTAAACATGAAAATTGAAACACAAAAGAACAACAATAGAAATAATTAAATACATCAATATTCTGCCTACCTGTACATGTCATTCCGTTTCCACTGTATCCAGTGTTACAAGCGCAAGTAAATGATCCATTCGTATTAGTACATGTCGCATTGTTGTCACAATTATGAGTGCCAATTGTACACTCGTTGTTGTCTGTAAAAATGAGAAAACAAATGCTCAAATTTCAAACTGCATCTACTTTCGATATATAAAGATCTCACGAGTGCAGCTACAATATTCCAAGAAATAGTTGAAAGATACCAAACATGTAAAAAGCTTCAACAAATACAAAAAAGAACAGAAATACATAATGAAATTTAATCTTCTGCGTACCTGCACATGTCAATCCGTTTCCACTGTATCCGGTGTTACAAGCGCAAGTAAATGATCCATTCGTATTAGTACATGTCGCATTGTTGTCACAATTATGAGTGCCAATTGTACACTCGTTGTTGTCTGTAAAAATGAGAAAACAAATGCTCAAATTTCAAACTACATCTACTTTCGATATATAAAGATCTCACGAGTACAGCTAAACAGCTACAATATTCCAAGAAATAGTTGAAAGATACCAAACATGTAAAAAGCTTCAACAGATACAAAAAAGAACAGAAATACATAATGGAATTTAATCTTCTGCGTACCTGTACATGTCAATCCGTTTCCACTGTAACCGGTGTTACAAGGGCAAGTAAATGATCCATTCGTATTCGTACATGTCGCATTGTTGTCACAATTATGAGTAGCAAGAGTACATTCGTTGTTATCTGAAACAATAGCAAATAAATAATCAAATATAAAAATTATAAACGAAAAGCTATAAAGAATACAAACAACATTCCACTTTAGTAAACGTGTAAAAACATCTTATGAATACCAAATAAAACAACTTAAATTAACAAAACACTGATTCTCGGCCTACCTGTACATGTCAATCCGTTTCCACTGAATCCACTGTCACAAGCGCAAGTAAATGATCCATTCGTATTCGAACATGTCGCATGGTTGTGACAATTATGAGTACCAAGTGTACACTCGTTGTTGTCTGAAAAATGAGAAAACGAGTGCTCAAATGTCATACTGCATCTACTTCGATATAAGAAGTTTTGTTAAGTATAGCTGCGGCATGGCAAGCGATAGTTAAGGGATACCCAGCACGTAAAAAATTTCAACAAATACAAAAAACAATGGAAACAAATAATGGCAAAAATATTTTCCTACCTGAACATGTTACTCCATTTCCACTGTATCCAGTGTTACAAGCGCAAGTAAATGATCCATTCGTATTAGTACATGTCGCATTGTTGTCACAATTATGAGTGCCAATTGTACACTCGTTGTTGTCTGTAAAAATGAGAAAACAAATGCTCAAATTTCAAACTACATCTACTTTCGATATATAAAGATCTCACGAGTACAGCTAAACAGCTACAATATTCCAAGAAATAGTTGAAAGATACCAAACATGTAAAAAGCTTCAACAGATACAAAAAAGAACAGAAATACATAATGGAATTTAATCTTCTGCGTACCTGTACATGTCAATCCGTTTCCACTGTATCCGGTGTTACAAGGGCAAGTAAATGATCCATTCGTATTCGTACATGTCGCATTGTTGTCACAATTATGAGTAGCAAGAGTACATTCGTTGTTATCTGAAACAATAGCAAATAAATAATCAAATATAAAAATTATAAACGAAAAGCTATAAAGAATACAAACAACATTCCACTTTAGTAAACGTGTAAAAACATCTTATGAATACCAAATAAAACAACTTAAATTAACAAAAGCACTGATTCTCGGCCTACCTGTACATGTCAATCCGTTTCCACTGAATCCATTGTTACAAGCGCAAGTAAATGATCCATTCGTATTCGAACATGTCGCATGGTTGTGACAATTATGAGTACCAAGTGTACACTCGTTGTTGTCTGAAAAATGAGAAAACGAGTGCTCAAATGTCATACTGCATCTACTTCGATATAAGAAGTTTTGTTAAGTATAGCTGCGGCATGGCAAGCGATAGTTAAGGGATACCCAGCACGTAAAAAATTTCAACAAATACAAAAAACAATGGAAACAAATAATGGCAAAAATATTTTCCTACCTGAACATGTTACTCCATTTCCACTGTATCCAGTGTTACAAGCGCAAGTAAATGATCCACCCGTATTGATACATGTTGCATTCTTATCACAATTATGGGTACCAAGAGTACACTCGTTGTTATCTGAAAATTAGTATACAAATAATCAAATTTCTATCTATATCTATTTTCATCTACTTCAATATAACAAAATCTCTCAAGAGCAGCTATGAAATTCCAGGAAAAAATAAAATACAGCATAGATGAAAAACAATAGAAAAAATAATGACGTCAATCTTCTGCCTACCTATACACTTGCTTCCGTTTCCACTGTATCCAGTCTTACAAGCGCAAGAAAATGATCCATCCGTATTCGAACATGTCGCATTGGTATGACAATTATGTGTACCAAGAGTACACTCGTTGTTATCTGAAAAATTTTGATACGAATGTTCAAATTTCAAACATGATCTACTTCGATATAAGACGATCTGGCGAGCACAACTACAACGTCCAAAGAGACAGTGAAAAGATAGCAAACATGTAAAAATCTCCTACAATTACCTAAAGCAACAGAAACAAATATTGACATAAATTTTGTGCCTACCTGTACATGTCACTCCATTCCCACTGTATCCAGTGTCACAAGCGCAAGTGAATGATCCATCTGTATTAGTACATGTCGCATTAGCAGCACAATTATGAGTAGCTAGAGTACACTCATTTTCATCTAAAAATAAATGTAGAAAAGGCTTTATGTTTCATATCATACAAAATTTTTATCTTCCAAAGGGAAGCATAATTGACAGTGTTGTAATGTCAAGTCACATTTACATCAATATTTAGCTCATATTGAGCCCATCATCAATATATGATTGTATTTCGCGTTTTAAGGAATATTTAGAAGCAGAAAACTTACCTTTGCAATATGACATTGTTCCATTGCCTGCATAGCCAGTATTACATCTGCAGAATGTTGAATTGTTTTCAAGAACACATGTGGCGTTTCTATCACAGTTCAGCGTGTTGCATATTTCTATGTCTAAAAAAAACGAAATTGGTAAACCAAATGCTGGAATTTAATTCAAGAAATCTATTGATAAATTTTGCTCAATCAAACAATATGAGCTAAGTGCAAGTTTCCCAGTTTGAAAAATCACTTGAAACTTTAAAAATCGGGTTGATAACGAAATTGTGACCACACGAAGATATGAAGATTTCAAGTTTGGTACCACACGAAGAAGGAACCAGAGAATATTTCTTCAAAATTTGATTGACACTATTTGGACGACATTCTTACGATTCAAGCCACACACAATTTCTATTCTTACGATTGAGAAAGGTTTGATCAATCTAAAATATTGCCAAGGAAGATTTGACATATATATATTCAAAATTAATAATCAATCATCAAGTGGTCAAATCTCTGTAATTTTACTTCGAAATAAATAAGCACTGTTTCGGCACTTTTAAACAGAGCTTTGATGTGAGTCCCTTAGTTCTAGAAAATTAGTTAGATGCNAACGAAATTGTGACCACACGAAGATATGAAGATTTCAAGTTTGGTACCACACGAAGAAGGAACCAGAGAATATTTCTTCAAAATTTGATTGACACTATTTGGACGACATTCTTACGATTCAAGCCACACACAATTTCTATTCTTACGATTGAGAAAGGTTTGATCAATCTAAAATATTGCCAAGGAAGATTTGACATATATATATTCAAAATTAATAATCAATCATCAAGTGGTCAAATCTCTGTAATTTTACTTCGAAATAAATAAGCACTGTTTCGGCACTTTTAAACAGAGCTTTGATGTGAGTCCCTTAGTTCTAGAAAATTAGTTAGATGCTAGACACTCCTCAATGTGGGGGTCTTAGGGGGCATCAAAACCATAAAACGGCCAAAATATTCCAGAAAAACCGAAAAAACGCCTCTAAATTCAGCTAAAACCGTCAAAACATCTTTCTGTGCTTTGCATATGTAACCTTGGCTCTATGTCGCAGATAACTGCCGCGTTATCATTTTTGTGACTCCAAAAACTAAAAGCTGATTCCGCTGGTAAAAGTGAAAATTAATGGAATTCTCCCCAAAATTATATCGAATTGGATATTTTTTCGTAGCATTATCTTTAATTTTGTAATAATTTGACATCTCGATTCTTATTTAGTGAAGAAATCTGCAAACCGTTGAGAGAGAAAGGAACAGTAAAACCGCCATTTTTACAGAAAAAAACATACAACCGTTCTAAAAAAGGCTAAAAACCGCGAACCCGTCAGCCCCTACGACCCCCACCTCAATGAACTGAAGGTAACCTATCTTTATGCGTCCCAAAATTGGAATGCCAAGACCTGCAAGACCTTCGAAATGGACTTTACGTTGTGCTTTGATCAGGGGTTAATCACTATAACAACCCAATGTAAACAAAGCCTCTGCGGAGGCTATTCAAAAGCAAAAGCTGTCGAATAGAAACACAAGAAGATGTTTATTGAAATTTTGGACGTTTCTTTGAAAGTTTGTTGAAAAATCTCGGAACACAGGTCAAATTTCTGTAACTTCATTTTAAACTAAGTAAGCAGTGTCTGCGTTCTTCCAAAGTAAACTTTTGTGTTGACATCCTTAAACNCCCCACCTCAATGAACTGAAGGTAACCTATCTTTATGCGTCCCAAAATTGGAATGCCAAGACCTGCAAGACCTTCGAAATGGACTTTACGTTGTGCTTTGATCAGGGGTTAATCACTATAACAACCCAATGTAAACAAAGCCTCTGCGGAGGCTATTCAAAAGCAAAAGCTGTCGAATAGAAACACAAGAAGATGTTTATTGAAATTTTGGACGTTTCTTTGAAAGTTTGTTGAAAAATCTCGGAACACAGGTCAAATTTCTGTAACTTCATTTTAAACTAAGTAAGCAGTGTCTGCGTTCTTCCAAAGTAAACTTTTGTGTTGACATCCTTAAACTTAGTTCCTAGATGACAAGATAGTTAGAAGTTAGGCACTTGTCAAGTAAACTAAAAGGAAATCTATTTTCCTGCCACGCATAATTGAGATGCAAATACTTAGAAACGGACAGAAAGTTGTGCTTCGATTCAACGTCTATTACGATAATAGCCTGTTGTAAACCTAGACTCAATACATGTCGTAGTTTCGCTCTTTTGACTGAACTGATATCGCTACAACTACAACACTCACTGCAGCGACAACAACAACAGCAATTCAATTCAATGAGATGAACGTAAGTTGAGGGTCTTATGCAGTGAGGCTATTGCAAAACTAGGCTTTAATGGAAGCTACTCGAATACAAAAGCTGTACAGTAACATATAGAAGCACGAAAAAGACCAATAGCAAGTGATATCTATTACGGAGGTTACTTTACCTGCACAATTAGTCTTCCCATCACCAATAAAGCCGGGTTGGCATGTACAGTTGTAGGATCCAATAGTATTGTTGCAAATTGCAAGAGAATTGCATGTTGATGAGTTATCACATTCATTGATATCTGCAACAAAAATTAAACAATTCTCACTAGTTTCCATCAAGTCGATTTAATTCCCCTACGGTATAGACCCGGATATAAAGGCATACACTTCTAACCGAAAAGAAATTGGCGTTCTCTATCTTTCAAAATCGATTTGCATTTGAGGACATGCCCTTATAAAATATTATCGATACTTTAACATGGAGAAATATTTGTTCAAAATATAGCGATATTTAATGATATTCAGTATCCATTAGCACATATCCACGTAACTTTGCTAAAAATGGTTCGCATATAAGGGCACTGCCATTATAGTAGGGAATACACTTATTTACAAATCCTCGTCTATACGGTACTTTCAGGTTCTGGTATATCTTAGTGTCTGACAGGAGAGAATGGATGAAAAACATCAGCATAAAATCAATTAGATCTTCTTAATCTGTCCAAAATTAGATTTCAGGTGAAACTGCCTGCGAATAATAGCAATTGAAGTGTTTTGCATGAGTAATTTTGCGTTATCGCAAATCTCACCTGATTTCTAATTTGAGACATGCTTAGATAGATCGAGCCTCAAGGATGTGCACTTCTTAGTTGTTAGAATAAATCATATTTCTTAAAATAAATTGCAAGAATGAAACATGACAGAAAGAAATAGAAATGAATTAAACCTAAGTTTTCTTATTCAGATGGCCTCCTTTCAAGAATATTAGTGTTGAAATGAAACGATGCTCTTATAGTTTTTCAAATCTCCACCATCAGTTTGACATACTGGCAACGTAAAAGAAGGCAGGCTATTCGAAACATATTGAATACAGTGACCATTTGAAAGTACGTCAGCAACAGAAAAAGAAAATGATCCTAAGAACTTTTCTCGAAGCCAAATCAATATATATTCGCCAATAAGTTTACATGACTCCTGAAATTACAGTCAACTGAAGTTCAAATAGCTGACTCTGATCCGGATTGGACTTCACGTTTTCCTTCACACTAAGAATGAGCAAAAGGTAAAGTTTATTCGATATATTTGGTTTACCTGTACATGTCAGTCCATCTCCATTGTATCCCATGTTACAAGTGCAAGTAAATGATCCATCCGTATTCGTACATGTCGCACTGTCATTGCAATTATGAGTACCCAGAATGCACTCGTTATTATCTGAAAATAAATGCAATTAAACTTAAAAAATTCCAAACAAAAAAGGAAATGGACTTTCAGATCACATAAGAAATAAGATTGATGTGTGTACAATTTGAAACAACAATTTGAAACAAAAAGGTTCATAAAATTTCAAAGGGACTAAACACCCTTACTGCGATCAAAACTCAAAATTACGCGCAAAATTCAAACAAAGGTTTCCAAAAATTTTCATGGATGCTTGGGTTTGATAATACTTTGTTAAATAATACAAGCTTTACGGATCTAGATTTCTTATTACTTTACATGCATAAGCAAAACATCAATCATTACTGACATACAAAATTTAACAACAGAGCACATCTGTGCATAAATCATAGACAGTTTTAGAAACAGAAAGAATGACATGAACGCAAATAACTAAAGCATACTCCTGAATCCAAGAAAAAAACAATATTCATCTTAATCGTACCTGTACATATCACTCCGGTTCCACTGTATCCACTGTCACAAGCGCAAGTAAATGATCCATTCGTATTAGCACATGTCGCGTTGATATCACAATTATGAGTACCAAACATGCATTCATTGTTATCTAAAAAAAAATTATTACAAAACTATTAAATTCCAAAATCTAACTCGTGCAAGAATACGATTTCTTCAAAACATGAAATATTCTCAGAAATTACCACAGCCAACAACAAGATCACTGAAATACTCGAATAACATTCTTAAAATAGCAGAAACTAACAATTTGAATGCACATACCTGAACAAGATGTTATTCCATTTCCACTGTATCCAGTGTTACAAGCGCAAGTAAATGATCCATTCGTATTCGAGCATGTCGCATTAGTAGCACAATTATGAGTACCAAGAGTACACTCGTCGTTATCTGAAAAAAATAGTAAACAAAATTAACAAATTTCAAACTTCATCTGTAGAAATATTAAAACACTTCTCGAGAACTGGCAGATATTTTCATAAAATCACTACAAGATATTTGTTATCTAAAAACAATTAAAACAGATAAATTCAACAAGCTCAAATATATATAAATAAAAGAATTTGTCGAAGAGGTCAGCTTTTTGCAAAGAATCATTGCCACATAGCAAAAAAAATTGTTCGTACCTCTACATATCACTCCATTTCCACTGAATCCAGTATTGCAAGCGCAAGTAAATGATCCATTCGTATTCGAACATGTCGCATTAGTATGACAATTATGAGTACCAAGACTGCACTCATTGTTATCTGAAAAATAATCATGAAACTAGGATCTTACAAACAGGCTCCATACAATACAAAAATGGCGAAAAACATTCTCAGAAACAAGTTATTATCAGAAACCCAACGATTAGATTACTAGAAAAATCTGATAGTATTCTTACATCCACTCCTAAACCAGAGAAAAAAAAACAAAATAATAATTTTCTTACCAGAACAATTCACTCCGTTTCCATTGTATCCAGTGTCGCAAGCGCAAGTAAATGATCCATCTGTATTAGTACATGTCGCATTAGCAGCACAATTATGAGTACCAAATGCACACTCGTTATTATCTGAAAGAAAAATTTATCCAATGATGAAATTTCAAACTACATCTACATGAAAGAAGACTTCTTGGCAAAAAGAGAGCAAAACCTTCCAACAAACAAGTACAACATAGTGCACAAGTAACAATCTCTTTCAAATAACAACAAACAAAATAAACAAACAGCAACATCAATTTTCGCCCTACCTGAACATGTCACTCCGTTTCCACTGAATCCAGTTTTACAAGCGCAAGTAAATGATCCATCTGTATTCGAACATGTCGCATTGGCATGACAATTATGAGTACCAAGAGTACACTCATTGTTATCTGGAAATATAAATGAAATACGTCAAATTTCAAAATCTAGTCCTTGCAAACTTATGAATTTCGAAAAAGCGGAATGATGTAGTGCTGGTCTCAAGCAGGCCAAACTAATGTGCGCGAGCATACGAGCGTCGCTCACAGGGACAAAATATCATTACACATTAGTTGCTGGCATGTTTACTCTACTGAGAGTGATTTGATTGCAGGCACATTTTTCCCAATTAGTTGCTCGCAAGCACAGAATATTTTTAATGAGGCCTGGTTTCAAGATCACATGTGATGAATTGCCTGTATTTCAATTGAATGAATATTTTGATTGATAACATTTAAAAAACGATGCATGACTGTAATAAGTTATTGTAATGATATTAGCCAATCCCGAGAGATCTTGTGAAGAGATCTCTAAACAACTGAACAAAAGAACATTTTTGCAACAAATCTTCTTCATATAGCTAACAATAGCTAACAATAGCTAACAATAGCTAACAATAACAATAACAATAGCTAACAATTTCTAATAACTTTCTGATGAATACTTCTAAACAGGGAAACAGCAACACTGATTTTCGGCCTACCTGAACATGTCACCCCGTTTCCATTGTATCCAGTGTCACAAGCGCAAGTAAATGATCCATCCGTATTGGTACAGGTCGCATTGTTATCACAGTTATGAGTACTAAGAGTACACTCGTTGTTATCTGCAAAATGAATACACAAATAATCGTAATTCAAAACTTCACCGACATAAACACAAAGNTGCAACAAATCTTCTTCATATAGCTAACAATAGCTAACAATAACAATAACAATAGCTAACAATAGCTAACAATAGCTAACAATAGCTAACAATAACGATAACAATAGCTAACAATTTCTAATAACTTTCTGATGAATACTTCTAAACAGGGAAACAGCAACACTGATTTTCGGCCTACCTGAACATGTCACCCCGTTTCCATTGTATCCAGTGTCACAAGCGCAAGTAAATGATCCATCCGTATTGGTACAGGTCGCATTGTTATCACAGTTATGAGTACTAAGAGTACACTCGTTGTTATCTGCAAAATGAATACACAAATAATCGTAATTCAAAACTTCACCGACATAAACACAAAGTTAAAGATTTTCAAAGATTTTCATTTCAGCTGGCTATCATTGAAAAGGATCAAGAACTTACGTCAAGGAAAACTTTCAAAGGAACAAAAACTATACAGAAACTAATTGTCTACTTTTATCAATATCGAAGGTCAATTCATATTTACCTGAGCAATTGAAACCATTTCCACTGTATCCAACATTACACGAACATCCATACGATCCATACGTATTATTACAAGAGGCATTCGAATGGCAATTATGAGAGCCAAGTGTACACTCATTAGCATCTGAAAAAATTCGATTCAGTTTACAAATGAGACCATCATACATTAACAAACTATTTTGGATGAAAAAAGAAATCTGTATTCGATTTTTATTGATCTATTGTATATTTGCCCATGATCTGTATATTTGTATATCTGCCCGTGATCGGAGCAGTAAAAATATATTTTTCACATATACAGCTATCAAATATTTTTGCCAATAGTCTTTGAACTGTAAGTTTTAAACATTAGCTGCAAGTTTTAACCTGCAAGTTATAACATCTTATACCGGGTGCGCCAAAAAAAACTATCCACGTTTGAACAATCGTAGTACCCAGAGTACTGGATGGATTTGAATGAATCAAAGTTTGGTTGATAGCAGAAAGACTGAAGTATTTTTGTGATTTTTCTCGTATTTTTATGAGTACAGATAATACAGCTAACTTCGAATTTGAGAAAATTCTGTGTTTGCAAAATGCCTGAAAAAGGGCATAAAACACTTGATCAAATCTTACAGAAATTTCTCACACCGAACAATGCAAAATTACAGTTTTTCACGGGTATCGGATGTCGTCTGCACTTGTATTGCCATGGGATTGAAAATCTTTAGTATTTCTTTAAGAATTCATTTCCTATAACGCGGGAGAGAGATTAAATGCTCTTGCATCTTGTTCTATGCGGGAGATTTCGTACGATTTGATCGAGTGTTTTAGGCCTGTTTTCAGCCATTTCGCATCAAACGAATTTTCGTAAAGTTGAATTTATCTCTGCTGATAAAAACACGAGAAAAATCACAAAAATACTTCAGTCTTTCAGCTATCAGCCAAAATTCAATTCATTTAAATCCACCTAGTACTCTAGGTACTACGATTTTTCAAACGTAGATAGTTTTTTTTGGCGCACCCGGTACCTAGTGAAAAATGAGGATTCAAATTATTTTCTTAGAAAGCTGGATTTTTGATGCTCTGATGATAGAGGAAAGTTTTTCCTTGAATTGTCGTGCAGAAAATATGCTTTAAAAAGAGGAAATACTAACGGAAAGAATATTTTTTAAAACGGAATCTAAGCATATGTATAAGCCTTTGATAAAAAAGCCGTGCATAGACAATATACCTTGACACACGCCGAACCATATCTGGGTAACTGACCTATGTCAACTGGAAATACTGATATCCGATAGGCTGGAATTTGACCGCTTTCTTGCCAATTTTATATGCTTACATTCCCTTTAAATATCAACGAGTCATGTTTAAAGATGTGGACTCTTTTTCCAAACCATTTATTTGACTCATTGGTAACAGAACAGAAGCAATACTAAATAAACATCCATTGAATTTAGCTATATTGTATCCAGGATAACCATATAAAAATACACCGAATGCACAAAGTTTTTTACTAAACAGTGTGGTAAGATTTGATCAAAATATGGGTCTGTGGCTGCGGCTTATGTTTCAGGTGAATGGCTAAGATCACAGCGACACATATCATAATTTCCAGTCTAGCACAAAAGAATAGGAATGCAGATAACTTACCCTGACAGTATGTTCCATTGCCAATAAATCCTGGCTTACAAGTACAATTGAATGTTCCAGGAACATTTGTGCAAACAGCTTCCGCGTGACAGTTATGTCGATCTGTTAAGGATGTACATTCGTCGATATCACCACAGTATGTTGTGTTTTGAAGATAATACCCAGAGAAACACGAGCAGTTGTAGCTTCCTAATGTATTCGTGCAGATCTGGTTACACTCGCTTGTTTTGTTAACACATTCATCAAAATCTGTGAACAAGATAGAAGTGAATTGATTTGAATAGCGAATCCATATTATATGAGCACAATATAACATTTGTTTCATGGACATGTTTCAATTTTTTCACAGTGTGATCAATTTTTAAAGAAAAAAAGAACCAACCTCGTTCCCATGACCCAAAAGGAGGCTGTTGAAATCCAGCATGGCAGCCTTTTTGGGTATCTACGTCAGTATTGACGTAGGAAACTGGCCCTCGGAACCAGGTTGAAGAAGAACGAAATTGATGATATAACAAAAACCACAATTCATAATAACATCAAAACTACAACAAATACGCAACTTACCAAAACATTTCCTTCCATCTCCTACGTATCCGGTTGGACACGGGTCACAATCAGCATGCAGGGTGGCAACATTATCTGTGCAGTTGACACCTTCAAAACATGGATCTTCTAGGCAGTAACTGACTGATGTTTCACAGAATGCGTCAGTAAAACCACCCAGACAAGCACATTCACCAAATGAAAGCAAATTGTTAAGTTGATCATATTTCGTATTCTCAACTGATGCATTGCATGCTCCTCCATTGAGGCAGTAACACAATCTGATGGTTGGTGCTAACATAGCTGTATTGTTGTTTGAATCTCTAACAACGAATCGTATCCTGAAATCCGTGCTGTTTACAAACCATGTGACGTTGCCGTTGATTGGATCTACTTCGAGTGTTGTTCCGTTTGCCTCAAAAGAGTATCTCAAATTTGACGATGAGTTGCTTGATGCCACGATTTGGAAACTGTAAGTCTGCCCATGCTCCACTGTCAACGTAGTTGGTCCAGATATTACAGGTGTAACCTGATCTGTAATGTAAAACAGACACAATCATAATGAAGTCTCAATTTTGGACAGTTTTGGAAAATTTGCAATTATATAGTTGCAAGCTAGACTTATTACAATTCGTGGTAAGATTCACTCTTAACATATATATTTGATCCAAATCTGTTCGCTCAATCTACAACTGCAACTGTTGAGCGAGCAATTCAATTCAATAGATAAGTAGTTAAACAAGTCGTCGTAAGTGCGAGCGAAAACTTGGACGAATCGTAATAAGTCTAGTTGCAAGCTGCCTATACTTGCAGCTTAATTGGTAAAAAAAATTCTTTTTAGGGCGAAAATCGCTTACCAACGGGAGAACAATCATTTTTAGCAATGATAACAATCATGTTCCTGCCAGCGAAATATTTTGAAAGCAAAGTTTGAAAGGTGTCATTGCGAAATATTTTGAAATGAAAGTTTGAAAAATATTTTTATAATTCCTAAAACGTACAATACTTATTACTAATTACGCTACTTACAAAATTACCATACGACACTACTGGAACGATACCACAGGGAGCAAAAGGTTATGTCTGTGTCTACCCCGTGGCCAAACCTTATTATGAGTAATATGCAACAAGGATAAGACATCGTAAATCTTGTCAAGTCTCTTTCGATTTGTACACAATCACAAGATACCATTCAGGCATGGTTATGATGCTAAACAATGCAAAAGACAAAGGTATGGACATGATAAAAATTGTCAGCCATTTCGAAGTACTTCAAATCCAAGCAGCTCACACAACTCCAGAAATTTCGCTAATTTAACTTCGATAATCAATATCTCAAAAAATATGTTGATCTGTTTTGTAATACCTGAGAGAATATCTTAACATTTCATATTTCGGTAATTTTCCAAATGCTGACACTTTTTGAGGTTATAAGGTATTCAGACTGCGTTCACACGATACCGGCACAATATGAAAAAGGTGAAAAATGTGACGGATAGGCCTCCAGTTCACACGAAAACGGCATATTTTTTGCCGGCAGATTTTGAAAACAGTAGATTTTGAAAACGGAACTCTAACTGGCACATTTTGACTACGGCATCGTGTGAACACTCGAAAACGATGAAAATGGAACATTTTTCGACGCTTTCAAAACGAGGCTGATCGATTCTTAAGGTGTAGGTACAGTTCTTTGGAATCAAATTCTTGGGGAGATTGCAACAAGTTTGTTACCGTCAAATTTCCTACTGTTTTCAAAATGTGCCGGCATCGTGTGAACGTAGTCTTAGTTGTCCAGTATTTGGTAAAACTGTTAAAATTGAACACTTACTGAGAATTTTCTCCTCCGTGGCAAACTCAGTCAGCGTAGCTTGAGTTTCTTTTACAGCATTAGTATCGGCGGTTAATACAAAGTCGAACAAACAAACAAAGTTCGTTTTGCCACAAACTGCTTCTGCATTTGATTGTATCTGCGTATTGTTTCCAAAGAGCTGGGTTGTATTGTCGAAGAACAATGGAACAAAAGAAGCATTGTAATCTGGATCTGGCATAGTGAACATCGAATCGCTGCCCGTTACATTCCCTACAAATGAAATAAGTTCTCGTCATAAACAGGCAAATATTGAAATTTGTGAACTGATGATATTATTACAAAAGACCTTTTCATAGTGGTCTTGCCTGTCAGGATTCCTTTTCACTGGATATGTTGAGAATGAGATTCCTCTTTCTCATCTGACACTGGTCAAAGTAAATCGTCGGATAGGATGCGAAAGAGAAGAAGATAGAATAAAAACAGTGCATTAATTTGAAATTAGTCCATCAGAAAATCAATAAAGTTTTTATGTGGTCAACGGAGAAGCACAAAGAGTAAATATATTCTTTTTAGGCGACAAAAGGACGAAATTAGAGTTTAAACACAACTTTGAAATCATGGCAATCAAAGAACGTATGTTACTATAAAAACAAACTTTTGAGTTTCAGCAGAAAATTATTGGCAAATAGATTGTCTTTTTTCGACGCTAGCAACATCACTCAAAAAATCTTGGAAAGCAATTTTTTGAACTGAATGCTTACAAAGTTTTCCCAATCCAAAACACATGAACTCTTGGAACAATATTTTATAGAACAAATACTTACAAAATTTTCCGAATTCATAAAATATGCTGCTTTGTGTTGAGTTGATTGAGATTTGTGTGCCATCTGGTCGTGTGAAATCATCACTAATATTATTATTATTCACACCCAGTAGGCCCATAGTTTTGTTTTTAAATGATTCCGACGAAGTCACTTGAATCGTCATTTGGCTCTCAAAGACATCAATATCTGCACCGACTCCTGACTCGAAGTAAACACCCAGCTTCGATGTACCATTAGTGGTACTCCATGTGATATCCGTTTCATTGATTGTTTGTGTTGTTGTAAAGTTTTCAACTGGATAAATGATCTTGTTGACAAGCAGTTTCGCAGATCCAGCTACAAAGAAAATAGTTTATTTATTCATTAGCATACAAAGTGAAAGATACAGGCTGTTCATTCAACTCATCGACCAATTCTGAATTGCCTCACTCACCACATAGTCAAAAAAATCTGCGTGTTGCCAACCTCGTCCCCAGGGCCTTTTGTCATATTGGGACGGGGGGGGGACGAGGTTGGCGTGTTGCATGTTGGAGAGGTTTCAGTAGACACTGTTCTTGTAGTCTTCTTTTTCTGTAGTTTGTAGATCATAAAAGAGATTTGACTTTAAAGAATGTTCTAAATTGCTTTCTTTGCAATGCAGTTCCTCAACAAACCAACTAAATGGAAAATAAATTTTTGCATGAGATTTGTTTATAGATTTTCAAAGATTTTCGAGATTTTTCAAGATTTTCAAGATTTAAACAATTTTTAAGATTTTCAAAGAATCTTCGAAAGATTTTTTTGAGTTTTTGTATCATTTGTTNGTGGTACTCCATGTGATATCCGTTTCATTGATTGTTTGTGTTGTTGTAAAGTTTTCAACTGGATAAATGATCTTGTTGACAAGCAGTTTCGCAGATCCAGCTACAAAGAAAATAGTTTATTTATTCATTAGCATACAAAGTGAAAGATACAGGCTGTTCATTCAACTCATCGACCAATTCTGAATTGCCTCACTCACCACATAGTCAAAAAAATCTGCGTGTTGCCAACCTCGTCCCCAGGGCCTTTTGTCATATTGGGGGGGGGGGGGGACGAGGTTGGCGTGTTGCATGTTGGAGAGGTTTCAGTAGACACTGTTCTTGTAGTCTTCTTTTTCTGTAGTTTGTAGATCATAAAAGAGATTTGACTTTAAAGAATGTTCTAAATTGCTTTCTTTGCAAAGCAGTTCCTCAACAAACCAACTAAATGGAAAATAAATTTTTGCATGAGATTTGTTTATAGATTTTCAAAGATTTTCGAGATTTTTCAAGATTTTCAAGATTTAAACAATTTTTAAGATTTTCAAAGAATCTTCGAAAGATTTTTTTGAGTTTTTGTATCATTTGTTGGGGAGATTTCTGGGTTTTTTCGAGATTTTCGAAGATTTTTATGATTTTCTTTGGGATTTCTAAGATTTTGTGAAGATTTTTGAGATTTTTTCAAGATTTTTGGGATTTTTGAAGATTTTTGGAGTGGTTTGCCCCTCGCTTTACACGAGTTATTGTTGGAGAGTTCCTCGTTCGTGTATTTGGTGTACTCAACCACAACGGATACCAATACCAATTCACGTTATATCTGGAAAGGAACATTTCGTCCATCTGGCATCAATCTTTCAAGTCCCAAGCCAAAATGGAAAAGCCCTGTCTCTGTTTAAAAGCTTGAGCTCGCGCAAAAATCAACCCCCTGTTTTTGATTGCTTTTTTCGCAGATTGTTGGTCTAATTTCTTTACTAAATCCTTTATTATTCTTGGTGTTTTGGCCTTAAAAGAAATGGACAAGGTATCTAGATCGCAGTTGATCTTTCATCGCTCGTTGCACTTGCACAGACATTTAAATTACATGCGCTACATTACATTAACTTATATTACATTGCATGAAAGACACTTACAAAACACACCCAATTTTCATAAAACTTGGCTCTGAAATATGTAGTAGGGTTTCTTAAGTGTGGACCCAATTCTTGCAGGAAAAGTTCTTGTAAAGTTTCTTAATTTTTCATAAAATTGAATTTCACAATTTATCAAAGCTCATCGAGGACTGCCTTTTGAACCAAGAATTATAATAAAGAACCAAATCATAAGCAGAATTACACTTTCAGTATCATTTGAGTTAGAGTGATATATATAGAGTGACAGCTCATAACGAAAATGTCAAAGTTATTTAACTTTGAACAGGCATCTGATCGCTTCTAGTAGAGTTTCTTAATTTTCTGGAAGAGGCTACTACAGTTTCTCATAAGCGGTTTCTTACAATGAAAAAATGAATGTACTGAATGTAAATCTTTAAAAGCAGCGAAAGAAAATTAAAAAAATATACCAGAGCACTCAAGTCGTTTGGCCTATTTATATGAGGAAAACTATCCCACCTTCCAGGCTATGAGCTGATAGGTGGGATGAAATATGCGCCTGTTTATATGTAAAATTTCATCTCACCTTCCAGCTTTTTCATCCCACCTCCCAGCTTATAATTTCAGACAATAACAATCTTAATTGGTGCTTGTCGCCAGCAGCGATTAGGTTTCCTATTGTTTTATCTTGGTGCGTACGCAAAACAGACGATTTCATCCCACCTTCCAGCTTTTCATCCCACCTTCCACCGTTTATATGAAACAAATTCATCCCACTTCAGTGAGATCCCACCTCTCGTAGAGTGGGATCTCACCTTACCGGGATCGCTCGCTTTCCATATAAACGAAAGGTGAAAATTACAAGGGATCGTATAGGAAGGTGGTATCTCACCTCTCAGCTCACAGCCTGGAAGGTGGGATGATTTTCCCCATATAAACAGGCCCTTAACTAACTGCCTAAAATTACTCGCCTGCTTGACTTGATTAACGTATGTCCTAATTCTCTTTGTTCATCATTTAGGGTGTCGCTTTCCAATATCGCAAGAAGAAAGAAGAAATTCGAAACGTCTGAAATACTCTAGTATATTTTGAATTGTCTTTTAAGGGACCGATTGCATGGAGCGGGCTAGCCCGGTTAACCGAGGTGAAGGTTTTCACCCGGGATCCCGGGGTCAATAGCAGTTACAGTGTTTGAGAGACTTTCGATTACATGGCAAGCGGGCTAGCCCGGTTAGCCGAGATCTCGTCTGCTGCCTACCGGGCTAGCCCGGCAAAACGGGCTGGAAGTTACACATTCTTCTCATGTAATCGATTCAAGGCCGGGCTAGCCCGGCAAAGCGGGCTGAGAAATCTGCAACGCATGCACTTTATGAACAGATTATACGATTATGGCGCCAAGTATTTCACAGCCCGGGCTGGAATTCTCCATGTAATCGTTCAGATCATTCAGCCCTGTTAGGCGAGCCAGCCCGTTTAACCGGGCCAGCCCGCCCCATGTAATCAGGCCCTAAATATTTCATATGAAAACAAATATTAGCTCTTGAATTAAAGCAACGAAACAGACGGAGTTAAAATTCTATACTTACTGCTAACATTCAAATATATCTCAACCACCGCTCCTTGGTCAGTCTTCAAAGCAAATCCTGAGAACACAGTTGCTCTTGATGCTGCTATTGTTGAATTGGGGTTTATCTTAGCTTTGCTCATTCTACTGTGTATTAAAAATTCAGTGCTGTTCTTCACTCCAAGCAGCAAATAGTCACCAATTCCATTAAATGTGTATGTGTGACCATCAAGGGTTCGAATATGTGGATCACCACCGAGCCATGCTGTGGATTGCAAAGAAAAATTGAGTTTTATTCATTGTGATTAGTTTCAAGTTAATTGCAATCAAGCTTACTTCATTACTAAGTTAATTAAGGTTGTATGCAGATTGATGAGAGTATCATCTGCTAAAAGAGCGCTAAAAAGCATTCTGTATATGGCTAGCCACAAATATCACATACAGTAGCTCGCGGAAAGGAACCAATTAAAGCTTGTCTCACATTAGATGTCAGGTGAAAAAGTCTGCGAATAAAAACAATTAAGCAGTATTGCATGAGTGATTCTGCGTTATCGCAAATCTCAACTGACATCTTGAGACAGACTTTAGTCTTTCCACTCACGATAGTATTGCAACGATCACTAGGAGAGATTTCAAGAATAAGATAGCAGTAAAAATGGCTTACACATTATTGGAGGCACGTAGCGCCTGCACGTTGGTACTGGCCTCTTCTCAGCATACAAATGACAAAGCGAAGACCGCTGACAGCAATATCCGAACGCAGCAGTATCTTCAATGACCGATTGTCGCCTCGATATTCTTCTTATTCGCGATGAAAACAACAAAGATATCCAATTGTATTGCTGTGTGATATGTTTCTGGGTGAGAAGACCGACCTCAGGGATAATTTCGTTAATCAGGAAACTGTCCATTCGGCTGTAACAACACGTTGTATGGTATGAGATAGAGGTACCGACGAAGAACCAAGTAGCACGCTGCTTATAACATATTGCATTATTTGTGAATGATGATAATCTGTAACGTCGATCGAACCAAATCTGCTGACGTAGACATGGGCAATCACTTCTTCCGTGATTTCTAATGACGTTCGTTAATGATGTACTCAGCTGTGAATTATACCATTCATAACATTTTGCATCGTTATTGTTGACGTCACCAGCTAGTTTCCATGACCAACGTCCCTGATATTGCGTGTTGCCGACTACATCATGGAACTTGTAAGTGCTAGGATTTACACGAGCGTTCAGTGTTAAACTGGAGATGTCTCTTTGAATGCCATTCGTTCTACTATACCCAAGTCGTGGCTTTACCCAGCGTTGAGACCATAGCATACCATCATCGTCATAAACATAGGAAACGTGTGTTGTTTTGCCGTCTGTTGCAACATTGATTTGGAAAGTGGCAACCTGAAAGATAAACAAGGAGAATTAGGATAAAAGTTAACCAAAGCAAGCAGGCAAGCAAGCATACAATTAGCAAGAACGGAAGCAAGCAAGCAAGCAAGAATGCAACAGTAGGATTATAGCAAAGTAGCTAAAGTTCTTTCAAGCTATTCAATCAAAAGAAAGATGTAATAGTTATCTAAATCAAATTTTTTAAAGATTTGACGCCTGTGCCACCACGGCATAGTTTTATNTAGTCCAGCCAAGGGTATGCTTTTTGGCAATTTTAGTCTAGGCCAGTCTAGGCAAGGGTATGATTTTCAGCAGGCAAGCAAGCATACAATTAGCAAGAACGGAAGCAAGCAAGCAAGCAAGAATGCAACAGTAGGATTATAGCAAAGTAGCTAAAGTTCTTTCAAGCTATTCAATCAAAAGAAAGATGTAATAGTTATCTAAATCAAATTTTTTAAAGATTTGACGCCTGTGCCACCACGGCATAGTTTTATTTCCCGTCTGTCTTCGTAAATTTAAGGGCATACCGTTAGTAAAATGGTTGTAGTGAGATCCATTTCAGCATCGTCTTACCTCATTTTTGTCTACATAGTTGTAGTAAGGATATGGTTCAGCATTCTTCCAAGTTCCGAGAATAATAGTTGTTGGAGTGAAACCACTCACATTGGCATACTTTGTAAGATAATGGTTTGTTTGATTGAAGAGTTTAACGCTAATTGCATCTGTTTCTTGGCTTTGGTGAATTGTAGCGATAAATCCACCTTTACCTCCTCTAAAATCTAAATCATGCCAGTATGCACCGGTGATGTCATGGGCGTGTTTCGTAAAGTGAGGATTCCATACACAAAATTTTTCTTTGTAGCTGAAATAACCATTTGAGCAAGCCTAAGAACAAAGATACAGTTTTAGAAATGACATGAACTGAAAACATTCAACAATGAGAGAAATGTACGAGGGAAAAAGACAGGAAGAATCTACGAGGCCCTCCCAGGGGGTCAAAGTTCCCTTGTTCCCCAGGTATTTTTCTGTTTGTTCCGTTGTTCCATATAAGACGAATTACAAAATTTGTCAATTTGTTCCCCAAAAATATGACTTTTCACAACTTTGTTCCATATATATAAATATAAGGAATTAGCGGTACAATCAAAGCTACTGCCGTATTCATCTATTTAACGTTTGTACTCATTACTACGTATATTATAGGAGATTTGAGAAGTTCCAAAATCAATGTCGATAAATTCACAGAAAATATCATAATGGGTATATTTTCTTAAATAAAGCCACAAAATTAAAAACCGTTTATCAACTAGGAAAATTAATTTTTAACAACCACAACCACTAGCAACGACAGACGATAAGCATAATGATGGCGACAGGGAGCCTTTTACCAAGATGCATTGCGTTCTAATTAAGAATCTTTAACGATTCTATAGGAATTCGATGAAAGAACGTAATGCATCTTGGTAAAAAGCCAACTGCCAGCATCTTTAGCGTTATGGTCAATAGACGATTACGAAAAAGATGGCGTCGGGGGGCATTTTACCAAGATGCATTGCGTTCTATAAAGGAATCAACAGTGATTCTATAGAAATTCGATCACCAAGCGCAATGCATCTTGGTCAAATGCCCCCGACGCCATCTTTTCCGTAATCGTCTATTGCTAGTAAAAATTGATGGCCTTATGCAAACTTTATCAAAAGAACTGGTAGATATAGTTCAGTACAGTACACAACTTACGTAGATGGTCTTGTAAACTGTTTGGCCAAGTGGAACACCAGCCATCACTTTGATCTTTATAGTTTTATCATCAACGCCCGATACCAGCAATGACTTGTCGTAGATAAAAAGTCGGTCCTCTGTAAAACATAAATCACAGGTTAGAGGAAAACAGAAATACACAAAGAAAATTAAATTAAAAACTATTTGACAAATTCTGCTATCCTCAAAAACAAGGATTTTTTCTAGATTCATTTTCTTGCTTCAATAGCAGAAAATTATAAATTTTCGGAGAAATATCGCGGAATGTTTATATTCTGAAACAGTGCTGAATTTTGAAATTGAAAAGGGACAGCTGAACAGATCATTTCGAAACTTATTTAAATGTCTATGGGTTGCCAACAAAAACAAAATGCTCATCAATGGCGATGCCTCATTTTGGGACAAATTTCAAAAAGGTAAATTTCTGCAACTATCAGTCCTCCTCCACATCTCCACTCTCCTGGCTGGTGTTTGTATCTCCAATCACAATAGTGAATAAGAGTTCACTTTATAACGTTTCATTTGGCAGCAAAGCAGGTCAATAAGGGCCCAGGTATTAAGCTTTGCAACCAATAGTCGGATATTCAGACTGGACATACCACTAAAAACAAGCAAAGGATGGAGCATACCACTAAAAACAAGCAAGGGCGGTGTACTAAGAGGAAACACAAACCTTTACAATATGTCCCATTGCCAGTGTACCCAATATTGCAGGTACACCTAAATGAACCAATATTATTAAAACAAGTTGCATTGCCATGACAATTGTCAGTTCCCTCTGCACATTCATTAATATCAACGCATTTCGATCCGTTTAAGAGTCGATAGCCAGGCAGGCATGTACAAAAGAAGCTCCCAGCCGTGTTTGTGCAGTTGTGGTCGCATCTTTTAGGATTGTCCTCTAAGCATTCATTTATGTCTGAAAAGAAGAGTAGTAAATCCTTGAAAGTTGTTTTGTAAGTAGTGTTTTGATACAGTCAGTCAGTCAGTCAGTCAGTCAGTCAGTCAGTCAGTCAGTCAGTCAGTCAGTCAGTCAGTCAGTCAGTCAGTCAGTCATTTAAAGCAATTTGTAATTTTAACGGCTGATATCCTGATAATAGGAAAGCAGGATTCAGGAAAATCAAGATCGAAGAGAAAAATGTGACTCCTGAAAATGACCAGAAATGGACTCGAATCCGCAATTCGGTATTGGACGAAAATAGTCCTTGGTCGAGGGTTTAGAGTTCCACTCTCGTCATTATTATTGGTCACATGCTTCTAATGTTTCAATAAACTTTAGTGTTGCTTCGACAATGCTTGCAATTGAATTAAAGGATAGGTTTCCGTGAAATTACGAGACTATTGCAGTTAGGACATGGCTACTCAATATAGAACAATTCGCTTGCGGTCTGTTAAATGGAGATCGATTTATCGGGTAGGGGAGATTGACATATTGGTCTGACGAGGAGATGCATCGCCTAACCAACGTATCGCCTTAGATAAATAGCTTCCTGTTCCCTCCGTGTAACGAGTCACAAGAGACATATCTCGGCTAGCCGATTGGGGAAAAAAATCCGCAAATTGGACAATATCTCCTATGGGCGTCAATAATCCCTGACCGACAGTTCGAATCCCGCACTGGTTGTTTAAGACCTCAGTTACATAGTGGTTAGTGGTCAGCCCTATAGTGCAGAAGAGTATGGGCGCAAACCAATGACTTCTGGCTTGGGAAATGCGATAGCCTATCTTGTAAGTTGGTAAGCTTCTCTTTTTCGAAGAACAGTATAAGCAAATAGCGTAAAACAAATTAAAGAAGCTTACCTGCACAAGAAGTACCATTTCCAGAATAACCATTTTTACATGCACAACTGTAAGAGCCGGGTGAATCTGTGCAGATTGCATTTGCATCACATGGACTATATTGACACTCATCAACGTTATTACAAACCGATCCATTTCCTGTGTATCCAGACTTACATGTACATGTGTATGATCCCATGTTGTTGTCACATGTTGCATTGGAATGACATGGATTATTTAAGCACTCATTGATGTCCATACAATGCGTTCCATTCCCAGAGAATCCCGTTTTACATGCACAGGTGTATGATCCCATGTTGTTGCTACATGTTGCATTGGAATGACATGGATTATTTAAGCATTCATTGAAGTCTATACAATGCGTTCCATTTCCAGAGAATCCTGTTTTACATGCACAGGTGTATGATCCCATGTTATTGCTACATGTTGCATTGGAATGGCATGGATTATTTAAGCATTCATTGATGTCCATACAATAAGTTCCATTTCCAGAGAATCCCGTTTTACATGCACAGGTGTATGATCCCATGTTGTTGCTACATGTTGCATTGGAATGGCATGGATTATTTAA
>REGM01000250.1:306140-327761 GCA_004194415.1 Aurelia aurita | reverse complement strand
TATGTTATGTTATGTTATGTTATGTTATGTTATGTTATGTTATGTTATGTTATGTTATGTTATGTTATGTTATGTTATGGTATGTTATGTTTATTACATTTCTATCGAATCTACCGCTACCAAGATCATATGGTAATTAACAATTCGTGATTCAAATTGTCACCCTTTAGATCGCAATTTTACCATAAACTTTCTATGGTCTCGTCATTAGATGCCTGTTAGCAAATTACAAAGCAATTTAGCTTGAAGATTATTGCTCATCTCTTAGATGTCACAAAAAAGAATTGGTGTACATCTTTGCTGATCACTAACCCAAAGAATATCTGTTTTAAACAACTAAATCAAAGTATTTTCGCTTCACATATAAACAATTCGACATTTTCGGGTTGTTTTTATTTTGTAAACTTGTTCCTCGATAAAGAAACTATAAAACATCCAGATTGCTTAAACATTGCTTAAACAGCTTAAAGATAAAAGTCAACGAATCTCTTTGATTCTAATTCACTCAGACAGTAAAAGCAAGTTACACATATTAATCTAGGGGACGTAAAATAATTTTGCTTATTAGATTAACTCATTGCCATGTTAACAAATCTCAGGTCATTTTGGGCAACGAGGTGAAAAAGAACTTGAAAGTTCCGCTCGTACCGAGAAAAGTAAACAGGACTTGTTACAGGTTAACAAAACAAACATGATGAACAACGAAGAAAAACGGATAGTGAAACTCATCGAAAAAATTGAACAACAAAGCGAAAAACCTGATGTGTGGTGACTCAAAGAAACAGATTTAGAAAATTTAAGATTTAAAAAAATTGTAAAGTAAGCGTTTCGAGTAATGATACCTGGCAAAACTGGAACTGCACTTGTGCTAAGTAACACAGCTGTAGAGGCTGCAAAACAACAGAATGTACAGTCACCAAAAGAAATAAGCGAATTTACCTTTTATTTAGAAAAGATGTAAAATGTTAGCCAAAAAAGTTTCACATCTGTATTCGACCCTTTCAAACCTTTTTTGGAACAGTTTCCAAGCAGAATCAGCCATAACTTCAGAACGATATGACTGATTTTAGTGAATTAAATTTTCATACCCAAAAACGTTTGTTTTCCTTTGCTTAAAGGGTATAAATGACACATTAAAAACCCTTAGTTTTAGCTCTACTCTTTAAGAGGCATTGTAAATCTTGCCTAATAGCTAAAGATTTTTCTTTATGGTTCAAGTCTCCAACGATATTTGTGTTTCTTTCTGACATTTACAACCAAGTTAAAAGCTTGATATATACAAAGAAATAAATCAGGTAATCATCTGTGCTAGCATGGCTCTCATTCGATTCAACCGCTGACCTAGGGGCCTGCAAATAATTTGAGCCTCGTATGTGCATCAGCGAGAGTTGAACTTACGCCATTGCCCACCGACAACCCTGAAGATCTTCGCGCATATCGCGCATGCTCATGCAAATGAGAACTATGCTATCTGTGCTTTTTATGATTTTATAATCATCGTACCTGGCGAAGGGGATATAACAGAAGACGTCATTGGGACAACTTGTATGCTTGATAGGGCAGCTGTAAACACTACAATGAAATCAAAGAAATTTTAGGCATCTGTTAATTATCATCCAAAAATTTGTGTACACAGATTTTCTTGTTAGGCATAGTGTTGATACTACTCATCAAGCCATCGTATTAAAGAGCGGAGTTTGAATGTGGAGGAGATTCTCCCAAAATTCAAAGTTTGCTCTCTAATACATTTTAAGTGATGTCTACCAACCTCGTTCCCAGGGTTTTCTAACGTCATACGCCAATCACGAAGCCGAATGAACACCCTGGTACACATTGCACAAATTCGCCCAAAATAAGGGCGGATTAGCAGCCATTATGGATTGGTGGTTGGCTAGGTAACAATAATTATGCAACCTAAATTCCAAACAATACAGTAACACTGTAATGATTGTTGATTAGTGGCCAAAGTCTTTTTCTTTTATTTGAATAATTAGGAAGCTTTCGAGAAATAATTTAGGTTTGCTATTGTTTTTGAGTAGTTAATCAAACTGCCAAAAAGACAGGTAGAGGTAGAGCAACGAACTCAAGCTGGGGACGAGGTTGGATGTCTACGTGACAATGATTTGATGAGTAGTATGAAAATATGGCTGAAAAAGAGCTGAATTTTGAAACTTGGTCTACATCAATTTTGGGATTACTTTCAATTGCAATTAACATGTAACAAAATGCAAGAAGTTCTACGATCACGGAAATTGTAAACTTAGACCACAACTTCACATTGCAGGCCAAAATTGAACTTAAAGATCCATTGCAAACCATGATTCTCTGGGAGCTGGATGAAAATCAAAATAGATACCGTAGAACTTAGGACAGAAACGACTCTCATAGCATCAGAAGGTCGACTTTAGGGCTAAACGTTATCATGGTTAATATGACAATGGTTCTGTTTCCAGATTCATGATTCCAAATTCCATGTTTAAAAATTAGCAGTCAAACTGACTATGAAGACATTCGATAATTTCTTGGAAAAAAGCAATTAGAGACAAGAGAACAAATTATTCAAAAACAAACTTTACTTCATCGCACCTGAAGTCGATATCGCCGGAACTTCTACAGAGCTTGATGTTCGAACAAGGCTTGAGCTTGGCGTTACAAGAAGAGAAATCAATGTTGAAGAAAAGCTTGGACTTGAATGCACCTCAACTAAACTTGATGATGGAATGACACTGGAACTTGGCTGAGCATCAATAAAACTGGATATTGGAACAAAGCTTGAACTTGGCTGCACTTCGAAAAAACTAGATGTCGGAACAACGCTTGAACTTGACTGCACTTCGACAAAACTTGATGTTGGAACAAAGCTTGAACTTGGCTGCACTTCGACAAAACTGGATGCCGGAACAACGCTTGAAATTGTCAGAACCTCAACTGAACTCGATGTTAGAACATCGATTGAACTTGGCTGCACTTCAACAAAACTGGATACTGGAACAACACTTGAACTTGGTTGAACTTCAACTAAACTGGAAGTTGGAACAGCGATTGAACTTGGCTGCACTTCGATAAAACTGGATGGTGGAACAACGCTCGAACTTGGCTGTACATCAACTAAACTGGAAGTTGGAACAGCGATTGAACTTGGCTGCACTTCGATAAAACTGGATGGTGGAACAACGGCTGAACTTGGCTGCACTTCAACAAAATAGGATGTAGGAATATCACTTGAACTTGGCTGTACATCAACCAAACTGGAAGTTGGAACAGCGATTGAACTTGGCAGCACTTCGACAAAACTGGATGTTGGAACAACGGCTGAACTTGGCTGCACTTCAACAAAACTGGATGTAGGAACATCCCTTGAACTTGGCTGTACATCAACTAAACTGGAAGTTGGAACAGCGATTGAACTTGGCTGCACTTCAACAAAACTGGATGTCGGAATAACGCTTGAACTTGTCAGAAACTCAACCGAACTCGATGTTGGAACACCGCTTGAACTTGGCTGCAATTCGACAAAAGTAGATGTCGGAACAATGACTGAGCTTGGCTGCACTTCAACAAAACTGGATGTAGGAACAACGGCTGAACTTGGCTGTACATCAACAGAAAAGGAAGTTGGAACAACGACTGAACTTGGCTGCACTTCAACAAAACTGGATGTAGGAACATCCCTTGAACTTGGCTGTACATCAACTAAACTGGAAGTTGGAACAGCGATTGAACTTGGCTGCACTTCAACAAAACTGGATGTCGGAACAACGCTTGAACTTGTCAGAACCTCAACCGAACTCGATGTTGGAACATCGCTTGAACTTGGCTGCAATTCGACAAAAGTAGACGTCGGAACAATGACTGAGCTTGGCTGCACTTCAACAAAACTGGATGTTGGAACAACGGTTGAACTTGGCTGTACATCAACAGAACTGGAAGTTGGAACAACGATTGAACTTGGCTGGACTTTGACAAAACTCGATGCTGGAAAATCACTTGAACTTGGTTGCACTTCAACAAAACGAGATGTCGGAACAACGCTTGAACTTAGCTGCACTTCGACAAAACTAGATGTCGGAACAACGACTGAACTTGGCTGCACTTCGACAAAACTGGATGTCGGAACAACGCTTGAACTTGGCTGCACTTCGACAAAACTTGATGTTGGAACAAAGCTTGAACTTGGTTGTAGCCTTGCATCATCAGAACCCGAGGCTGGAACAACCGTTGAACTTGGCTGCACATCAGCAGAACTTGATGATTCAACAATGGTTGAACTTGTCAGAACCTCAATGAAACTCGATGTTGGAATATCACTTGAACTTGGCTGTACATCAACAAAACTGGAAGTTGAAATAACGCTTGAACTTGGCTGCACTTCGACAAAACCAGATGTCGGAACAACGGCTGAACTTGGCTGCACTTTGACAAAACTTGATGGTGGAACAACGTTTGAACTTGGCTGTACATCAACTAAACTGGAAGTTGGAACAATGCTTGAACTTGGCTGCACTTCGACAAAACTTGATGGTGGAACAACGCTTGAATTTGTCAGAACCTCAACGGAACTCGATGTTGGAATATCACTTGAACTTGGCTGTACATCAACAAAACTGGATGCTGGAACAACACTTGAACTTGGCTGCATTTCGACAAAACTGGATGTTGGAACAACGCTTGAACTTAGCTGCACTTCGACAAAACTGGATGTCGGAGCAACAGCTGAACTTGGCTGCACTTCGACAAAACTTGATGGTAGAACAACGCTTGAACTTGGCTGTACATCAACTAAACTGGAAGTTGGAACAACACTTGAACTTGGCTGCACTTCGACAAAACTGGATGTCGGAACAACGCTTGAACTTGTCAGAACCTCAACGGAACTTGATGTTGGAATATCACTTGAACTTGGCTGTACATCAACAAAACTGGATGCTGGAACAACACTTGAACTTGGCTGCACTTCGACAAAACTGGATGTTAGAACAACGCTTGAACTTAGCTGCACTTCGACAAAACTAGATGTCGGAACAACGGCTGAACTTGGCTGCACTTCAACAAAACTAGATGTTGGAACAACGCTTGAACTTGGCTGCACTTCGACAAAACTTGATGTTGGAACAAAGCTTGAACTTGGTTGTAGCCTTGCATCATCAGAACCCGAGGCTGGAACAACCGTTGAACTTGGCTGCACATCAGCAGAACTTGATGATTCAACAATGGTTGAACTTGTCAGAACCTCAATGAAACTCGATGTTGGAATATCACTTGAACTTGGCTGTACATCAACAAAACTGGAAGTTGAAATAACGCTTGAACTTGGCTGCACTTCGACAAAACTAGATGCTGGAACAACGCTTGAACTTAGCTGCACTTCGACAAAACTAGATGTCGGAACAACGACTGAACTTGGCTGCACTTCGACAAAACTGGATGTCGGAACAACGCTTGAACTTGGCTGCACTTCGACAAAACTTGATGTTGGAACAACGCTTGAACTTGGCTGTAGCCTTGCATCATCAGAACCCGAGGCTGGAACAACCGTTGAACTTGGCTGCACATCAGCAGAACTTGATGATTCAACAATGGTTGAACTTGTCAGAACCTCAATGAAACTCGATGTTGGAATATCACTTGAACTTGGCTGTACATCAACAAAACTGGAAGTTGAAATAACGCTTGAACTTGGCTGCACTTCGACAAAACTGGATGTTAGAACAACGCTTGAACTTGGCTGCACTTCGACAAAACTTGATGTTGGAACAACGCTTGAACTTGGCTGTACTTCGACAAAACTTGATGGTGGAACAACGCTTGAACTTGTCTGCACTTCGATAAAACTGGATGGTGGAACAACGCTTGAACTTGGCTGTACATCAACTAAACTGGAAGTTGGAACAATGCTTGAAATTGGCTGCACTTCGACAAAACTTGATGTTGGAACAACGCTTGAACTTGTCAGAACTTCAACCGAACTCGATGTTGGAACATCACTTGAACTTGGCTGTACATCAACAAAACTGGAAGTTGGAACAACGCTTGGACTTGGCTGCACGTCGACAAAACTAGATGCTGGAACAACACTTGAATTTGGCTGCACTTCAACAAATCTGGATATTGGAACAACGCTTGAACTTGTCAGAAACTCAACTGAACTCGTTGTTGGAACATCGCTTGAACTTGGCTGGACTTCAACAAAACTGGATGTTGGAACAACGCTTGAACTTGTCAGAACCCCAAACGAACTTGATGTTGGAACATCGCTTGAACTTGGCTGCACTTCGACAAAACTGGATGTTGGAACAAAGCTTGAACTTGGTTGCAGCCTTGCACCATCAGAACCCGAGGCTGGAACAACCGTTGAACTTGGCTGCACATCAGCAGAACTTGATGATTCAACAATGGTTGAACTTGGCTGCACTTCGACAAAACTGGATGTCGGAACAACGCTTGAATTTGTCAGAACCTCAACTGAACTCGATGTTGGAACATCGCTTGAACTTGGCTGGACTTCAACAAAACTGGATGTTAGAACAACGCTTGAACTTGTCAGAACCTCAACTGAACTCGATGTTGGAACATCGCTTGAACTTGGCTGCACTTCGACAAAACTGGATGTTGGAACAACGCTTGAACTTGTCAGAACCTCAACTGAACTCGATGTTGGAACATCGCTTGAACTTGGCTGGACTTCAACAAAACTGGATGTTAGAACAACGCTTGAACTTGTCAGAACCTCAACTGAACTCGATGTTGGAACATCGCTTGAACTTGGCTGCACTTCGACAAAACTGGATGTTGGAACAACGCTTGAACTTGTCAGAACCTCAACCGAACTTGATGTTGGAACATCGCTTGAACTTGGCTGCACTTCGACAAAACTGGATGTTGGAACAAAGCTTGAACTTGGTTGCAGCCTTGCACCATCAGAACCCGAGGCTGGAACAACCGTTGAACTTGGCTGCACATCAGCAGAACTTGATGATTCAACAATGGTTGAACTTGGCTGCACTTCGACAAAACTGGATGTCGGAACAACGCTTGAATTTGTCAGAACCTCAACTGAACTCGATGTTGGAACATCGCTTGAACTTGGCTGGACTTCAACAAAACTGGATGTTAGAACAACGCTTGAACTTGTCAGAACCTCAACTGAACTCGATGTTGGAACATCGCTTGAACTTGGCTGCACTTCGACAAAACTGGATGTTGGAACAACGCTTGAACTTGTCAGAACCTCAACTGAACTCGTTGTTGGAACATCGCTTGAACTTGGCTGGATTTCAACAAAACTGGATGTTGCAACAATGCTTGAACTTGGCTCCTCAGCAACGGAACTGGATGCTTCTACAATGCTTGAACTTGGCTCCACAGCAACAGAACTTGATGCTTCTACAATGCTTGAACTTGGCTCAACAGCAACAGAACTGGATGCTTCAACAATGCTTGAACTTGGCTCCACAGCAACAGAACTGGATGCTTCAATAATGACTGAACTTGGTTCCACAGCAACAGAACTGGATACTTCAACAATGCTTGAACTTGGCTCCACAGCAACAGAACTTGATGCCTCTACAATGCTTGAACTTGGCTCCACAGCAACAGAACTGGATGCCTCAACAATGCTTGAACTTGGCTCTACAGCAACAGAACTGGATGCTTCAACAATACTTGAACTTGGCTGCACAGCAACAGAAGTTGATGCTTCAACAATGGTTGAACTTGCCAACACAGCAACAGAACTTGATGCCTCTACAATGCTTGAACTTGGCTCCACAGCAACAGAACTGGATGCTACCACAATGCTTGAACTTGGCTGCACTTCGACAAAACTCGATGCTGGAAAATCACTTGAACTTGATTGCACTTCAACAAAACTGGGTGTCGGAACAACGCTTGAACTTAGCTGCACTTCAACAAAACTAGATGTCGGAGCAACGACTGAACTTGGCTGCACTTCGACAAAACTGGACGTAGGAACATCACTTGAACTTGGCTGTACATCAACCAAACTGGAAGTTGGAACAACGCTTGAACTTGGTTGCAGCCTTGCACCATCAGAACCCGAGGTTGGAACAATTGTTGAACTTTGTTGCACATCAGCAGAAGCTGATGTTTCTACAATGCTTGAACTTGGCTCCACAGTAACATAACTGGATGCTTCAATAATGCTTGAACTTGGCTCCACAGTAACAGAACTTGATGCCTCTACAATGCTTGAACTTGGCTCCACAGCAACAGAACTTGATGCTTCAACAATGCTTGAACTTGGCTCCACAGCAACAGAACTGGATGCTTCATCAATGCTTGAACTTGGCTCCACAACAACAGAACTGGATGCTTCACCAATGCTTGAACTTGGCTGCACTTCAACAGAACTTGATATTCCTGTAATGGAAGACGTTAAACAGTTTGCAATAAAATAGAAAGAAAATTAATGCACATTGGTATTCTCATTTTACTTTCATATTTTGCAAGTCGTTTAGCAAAATCGCTTAAGTTGGTTTTTGCATGTTGCTGATTTAAAGGAACAAGAGAAACTAGGCAGTTAGAGATGGTTCAAACCTGTGCATGTTGCTCCATTTCCACTGTATCCGGAATTGCAGTTGCAGGTAAATGAGCCATCAGTATTTGTACAGCTTGCATTACTGCTGCAGTCATGAGTACCAAGAGTACATTCATCAGAATCTGAAAATAATATTACACTCTACAATCGTTCAGTTTTTGAAGATTCTTTCAAACAGTTTGGATACGATCAACATACGATAGGTATAACAGCCATAACGAACTAAATGTCTGGTTTCCTCAACAAAAAGTAAAGTAAAAGTAAAGTTATTGTTTTTATATAGCGCCTTTACTATAATTCAATATTCAAAGGCGCTTTACAGATTTTACCCCCTCAGCTCAGGCATTTTTTTTTTCTCCCTTGGGGACTATTTTTCACACAGCGTGCAGCCTTACAGTTGGCGCTTCTGATGTTTTATTGCCTTCATCACTGAGGTACCAATTTTACACCTTGGTGAGGTGTTGTACCTACGATACCGGGTGTTTCCAGGAGGTCACCCATCCTGGTAATGACCTGGCCCAACCATGCTTAACTTCGGTGATCTAATGGGAACCGGTGTATCCATGGTGGCAAGTCGTAGGTTAATAACAATAAATTCTCCAATAGATTCCCCTGGTTGTTACTCCTGAAATAACGAATTTTTTCTGGTTCCCTTTAGCTATATTTCCTGGTTCTCTTTTGAAGTAATTTAGTAAGTTAACTTAAAGTAATTTAGCTTAGCTGTTTTTGCAGGTCAGGTCCATATCAGCACTCTCGGACTATTCAAATATAAAAAGAAATATCTTTGTTCAAAAATGTATCGAGGCTTGGTTGAGCCCCATTTGAGTTATTGTTGCTCTGTATGGGGCAATTATAGTAAACATAAAATAGACAGCTTACAGAAAGAATGAAATTGAGCAGCAAGAATAATAACGAATAGCGCATATGATGCATCATCCAGAGTCTAAACTGGCCAACTATTTCTAATCTTATCAAAAACGAAATAGATGCACTGATATTTGAATGGGCTTGTACCCGTTTACATGCGAAATATTTCCACACGAGGTTCAGAAAGCAACGATCATGTTCTCCGTTCAACGGATACCGATCTAAAATCACCACTTTTAAAAATGAGTTCTGGTCAAAAGTCGTTCTCGTATCGAGGAACCAGCCTCTGGAACAGCTTGAGTAGGGAAAGTAAAATGGCACCCTCCCTCAGTACCTTCACACGGCTATCAAAAAGTGATATCAAAATACTGAGCTAGAGCTTGTTTTCTTTTTGTCTCCTTTTCTATTCTTTGTTTAACTAGAAAAAGATTGTCATTAAGTTTTTAACACCTTTATTTTGTTGTATGTTATATCTATTAATTTGTTTTTAACATGTCAGTTTGAAAAACAGTTTGTATACTGAAAATTTGTTACGTGTCTAAATATTATAAAATGAAAAAAAAAATTAAAATTAAAATGAAATATGTTGCAATTTTAGGCGCAGTTTACGCTATACCGGATAGCTATCGTTGCGCCGCGATTGTCGTATCGGATAGGGGTGCTGTTTACATCATGCCAGAGCTATCCGATACAGGACGCTCCGCAAATCGGAGCGAAAATCACTTCGCTGTGTAGGTGACATGAAAATCACTCCGGCATGGTTTTGGAATGATGTAAACGCTGCTATCCGATACGTTTCGCTCCATTATCACACTTCTTTACTTCAAGAACAATGAGAAACAATAAATTAAAAAACAAAGGATCAAGAAACAATACTGGATTGCTTCCTCATAATGTAAACAGAAGGCCAACTTGGCATGAAAATCAAGACGCGACGATAGCTATCCGGTATAGTGTAAACAGTGGCCCTATCCGATAGAGGTCATTCCGCGACGATAGCTATCCGGTATAGTGTAAACGGGACCTTAGATCCACAGTAACAAATAAATATGATAATGATGTTGGTGATGATGATAATGCTAATGATGATGATGATGATATCGTTATTTCAGGATTCAATAGGTTAACGGGCCAATACTTGCTCGCAAATCCTTTCACAAAATTTCTTCCTGTGCAGATAAAAAAAAATAGCTTAAAGTGAAAGCGCAATTTTCAAGGAAACCATAGTTCATGAAGGCCTACAATATGGTAGTAAGCAGATTCTTGTTCGCTTTACGATTTCTGGTTTACCATTTAGCAATTCGATGACTTCACAATTTTAACACTAACAGAAATACAAAAACTGTAAAGTAATAATAATGTCCAACTGCTCTCTCTAGAATTGCAGCAAATTGCCTAAAGTTTCTTTGAAGACATTCGCTAGAAAGATCAGGGCAATAACCTTTTATACTACAAATTTTGAAGGCTTGCAGCCTAGGGTGAGTTTTAAGTAAGAAAAATACAGTTATCGTGGTTTTTCTCAATAGACAATAACGCTAAAGATGGCGGCCGCGCAAAGCATGCTGGTAAAAAGCTCCCTGACGACCACCTAACGACATAAAAATGTTGGTCTGTCCTTTCGACTGGCTAGCTGTGGAAAAGTTCGGAATGAGTAATCAATGTAAACAAATAGGAAACTTTTGTAATTCGAACACAAATCTTCAATTCGAATCAAAACTTTACTTTTCTGCTTGGAAAGGTTTCCTTTCAAACCGTGTTGCATTCCAATTCAAGGTCGATTCGAATTCAAGCTAGCTAGTCGAAACGGCAGACCGAAATGTTTACGTCGTTAGGTGGTCGTCAGGGAGCATTTACAAGCATGCTTTGCAGCAAAACACAACAGAGTCTTTGGAGCCGCCATCTTTAGCGTTATTGTCTATAAAAGTAACAGTCTTGTACCTGTGAGGCGAACATCTGCAACATATCCCAACAAGGAACCATTAACTGATTGTAAGAATACTGCTTCCAGGTTTGTAAGTGTTTCTGCACGAGGCGCACTGAACGTTATGTTGATATCGATGATTAAACTTCCAGTCCTAGGGTAAACGCAGTTGTTAAGAGATAAGCAAAATGAAAGACAGGATAAAAAACCAACGGTTGGCCTAGTGGTTAGTGTTCTCGCCTTCTGTGGGAAAGGTTGCGAGTTTGACCCTTTGGCTGGCCGCCTGTAGCAGTACCGCCACTCATCCTGTATTTCTCTCCTCGGAGAAAATCTTAAAGTCCTTAGGATTAGTTGCTGGGACGGGTGGCCTGGTCGGCTTCGGTAATAGACTCCTTGCGGGTTCTTCGACGCTGGGACGGGTGGCCTGGTCGGCTTCGGTAATAGACTCCTTACGGGTCCTTTAACCAGACGATATACAAAAAAACTATTGCCCATAAAAAGGAGACACTAAAATTTCTCTCGCTAGCGAACCAACTCGCCTGCTCATGTGAACAAACAACTAAATTTGTTTGGGAACTACAATCATAGTCAAAATTATTGGGGACACTCATAACAGATCCTACTATTTCGCCAATAAAACAAATTAATTAAATTACATGCGATTAGGCAATCTTCCACCTTCCTCCCCTTTTTAATGTTGGGAAAATGAATTGGGATGTTTTCGTCAAAATTGAGACAGGGAAGAAAGAGAAGCAAGCTTGAATCTTCAGATCGAGGGGCAAATCACTGATTTTTTTTCGTACACCTTCATTGAAATCACAAAAAAATCACACACAAATCACACAAAAACTCACACAAAAATCACAAAATCACAAAAATATCACAGAATCACAAAAAAATCACAAAAAATCACACAAAAAATCACACAAAAAATCACACAAAAAATCACACGAAAAATCAAACAAAAAATCACAAAAAAAATCACAGAAAAAAATCACGTGATTTTAAAATCACAAAAATCACGTACACTATTTTGAGAAGTGATTTGCCCCTCGTACTGATGTAAAATGTACCAGCATTTTATGGCTACCATTGTAGGGATGAGGAGAGACTTTGGTAGAAAAAGGGCTGGCTCGCTTCCATTTAATTAGGAACCAAGTTTGCTTTTCCACTATACAATTGTATCTGGTAAATAGTAAATAGATATTGGTTTTAAATTAACGCATCTATAAAGTGGCAAACGCTGAAACTTCTCCCTGGCTCATCCGGTATTTAGAGCAGAACGCCAGTAGGCAGGAGATCCCGCTAATTTCTTAGAAAGTTCACTAGAGTGATATCTTAGAAAGTTCACTAGAGGTTTTCATCCAGAAAAAGTCAATGAAATTTAACATATTTAGTTTGTTCAACTAATTCTGTGCCAATTCTTATGTTATATTTTTCCTACGGAGGAATTTCGTTAATCAAGAAATGATACAAATTAAGTTGGTTTTATCTATATTTACTACAGGTTTGTGGTATCAAGCGCGTTTTATAAAATGATCAAAGATTTCATAAGGTGATTTAATTTACCTGATTCCTATTACACTGACATTTTGCACTATGGGTCTCACTGTTTTGAATTTAGCATCAAGCTAAAAAGAAAAAAAAGGATTTAATTAATCGCAAGCCGTTCAGGCAGTGTTGATTTGATTTGATTTGATTTCACATTTTTAAGGAGGGTAACCCTTCAGCAAATGCTGATTTTCAAGGGGCCCTCCATCTAAAATACAGTACAATGATGTTAATATAATATAACTATAATATTAACATAATATAATATAACTATAATGTTGCATATGATGAATAAATTGTAGGAGCATAATGTTGGCAATCGAATGTATCTAGCCATGGCAAGGGTGTTGAAAACCTGTAATTATTCCAACTGCAATTGTAACAATCCTCAAAGCATGTTATTGATTATAATGGTGCCGTGACACAGTAGTTAAATCCTCGGACTTTGATGCTAACATAAGTAGGGGTGGAGGTTCGAGCCTTATCCAAAACAAAATTAGCTTCCTCACGAGTCAAGGGCTCATTTAACGATTAGCTACTTCTGCTATCCCAGTATTTGGCACTGAAACCCGTAACTTCATCTTCACCGTTATCAAGCTTATTCTCTGTTTGCCGACCTCTGCCAAAATGGACACATTTTCGATAATACTCTATTACTCATGGTCCAACTATGGGATGACACGATCATAAAACATAGATAGTCTCGTTATGAAGACCAGTGGACCAAGCTGTTACCTCTAAAACAATTATGTCAAAAATATTAACAAATATATTTCCAAAACAGCAAACATTACCTCTGGCTGGACTATTGACTCGATACCAATATAGAGTGCTGATGTCTGATTACTTAAATCATCTTTTACTGATTGGGGAGAGCTGCTATCGATAACTTGTCCATTGTAGGAGAAGTTTGACAACGTCACATTTCCAGTTAAGAAAAGGACTACAGGAAGAAAGAAATAGCGCATTAAAAAGTATGCAGTAAAGAATATTAGGTAGAGCATGCAATATAGACGCAACATTTCGACTACTTCTAGTTGCTGCTATATGTTTGTTGTATCAAAACATGGCTTTATCTTTTGATTCTAATCTTCACATAGGCGATTCCGTAGTCGAATGAGAAAGCGCTCTATGCTATGCATCAAGGGATCGTATGGGGCTTGTTTACGCACATAAAAACTAACATCGACAGACCACTTCGAATCAGATTTGAAATCGATTTCGAAACCCCCAAGCGATCCCGAGATACAACGCGAACAGCACCTTCACATTCGACTGCGGAATGGTCTATATAAAGATCACAATTATGAAAACGATAATTTTATCCCTGATAAAAGCTACCTATAAAAGAGTGGGTGCCCAAATTTGAATATAAGCGCCTGCAACATTATTCGGGGTGCACCTTTATGCGAGGAAAATAGAAATTCATAATTACCATACCAAAAAAGATAGATCAAACGGTTAAAGAAGTTAGGAAACTAGTTCATCAAAAAAATTCAGTTTTACACAGAGGAAAAAGAAAGAGAGAACCCACAAGTGTTGAAACAGCAAAGGAACAACATTAAGACGATATATAAAAAAGAACAGCATTTCACTCCAAAAGAAAGTCAAGCATAATATAGAAAGATTCAAATAAAAGAGAGTACTTCTACTATGGTTCAGATTAATAAAATATCCTGAAGAAGAAGCCCAGTATAAATTTTACAAAATAAACAAAAAAAATGACAATGATAGACCGACTCTTAAGAGAACAACTTACTTTAAATTTCAAAATTTTCGGAGGGTAAAAATTGGGGACAAAATTGTATCCGAAAATTTGTTTGTGTCCAAAAATTGTTTTGGCTAAATGTTTTGCTCACGAAATTTCTCTTCAAAGTGCTAAATGCAGATCTTTGGTTAAGATTTATCTATATGTCTAGCAGCTATAACCCACTTCACACCAAAAATATGATCAATAACCTAAATACACGGAAAAAGTGTTTTCGATCTTTTAAAAGGTATTAGAAATATTTTGCCGGAAATATTCCGTCCGAAATTTTCTGTAAAAATAATTGAATGTTAATGTATTCAAGACAAATTTAATTCAAGTTTAAATCATCACACCTGAAGTCGATACACTAGGAACCACTATAGAACTTGCTGTTGGAATAACACTTGAACTAGGCTGAAGATCCAAAGAACTTGCAATTGGGACAGAGCTTGAAATTGGTAACAAATTAACAGAACTGGATAATAGAAACAAAATTGAACTTGGTTGCACATCGGCCAAGCTCAATGTGGGAACAAAGCTTGAACTTTGATGAATCTCAAAAGAATATGATGCTGGAAAAATGCTTGAACTTGGCTGCACTTCAATAACATTTGATGTTGCAACAACGGATAGACTTGGCTCCACCTCGATCGAGCTGGATGTTTGAAACACGTTTGAACTTGGCTGCACCTCAACAAAACTTGATATTTCAATAAAGCTTGAACTTGACTGAACTCCAATAAAACTTGATGCTTCAACAATGCTTGAACTTGGCTCTACAGCAACAGAACTGGATGCTTCAACAATGCTTGAACTTGGCTCCACAGCAACAGAACTTGATGCTTCAACAATGCTTGAACTTGGCTCCACAGCAACAGAACTGGATGCTTCACCAATACTTGAACTTGGCTGCACTTCAACAGAACTTGATATTCCTGTAATGGAAGACGTTAAACAGTTTGCAATAAAATAGAAAGAAAATTAATGCAGGTATTCTCATTTTACTTTCATATTTTGCAAGTCGTTTAGAAAAATTGCTTAAGTTGGTTTTTGCATGTTGCTGATTTAAAGGAACAAGAGAAACTAGGCAGTTAGAGATGGTTCAAACCTGTGCATGTTGCTCCATTTCCACTGTATCCAGAATTGCAGTTGCAGGTAAATGAGCCATCCGTATTTGTACAGTTTGCATTACTGCTGCAGTCATGAGTACCAAGAGTACATTCATCAGAATCTGAAAATAATATTACACTCTATAATAATTGAGTTTTTGAAGATTGTTGCAGACAGTTTTGATACAGTCAACATACGATAGGTATAACAGCCATAACGAACCAAATGTCTGGTCTTTCAACAATAAATCCTCTAATAAATTACCTCGGTTTAAGGAACTCCCGAAATAACGAACTTTTGCTAGTTCCCTTTAGATATATTTTTCTGGTTGCCTTTAAAGTAACTTAATTTTGGTATGGTGGTTAGAGCGACTTAAGTGCAGATGAACGAAGTTTTAATGGAGAAATTCAACTAAAACGTTATGCAGCCTAACGCAAACATTGCGAACGAAGAGGGGGGAAGGAGGTGATTGATTTCGGATTATTCACATTCTGTTTACCAACAGTAAATGGAGTCCAGAAATTTAATTCTACACTATTCCCATTGGAAAAAGTACAGAAAAATAGACATTGAGGTCAAAAGTGGTTGCATTTGATAGCGCGAAAGAATTTCTATGATCATGAGTTGGGACCAACACGCTACAAGCGTCCAGGTACTGCTGGCGTTACGTCAAAAAAGTTTGACAATCTCAAAAAATTACAAAAAAGAAATTATAGTAAAATGCTCGCACTCTCCTCCTTGGGATTAGTAAGACACTCAATTTTAGGCCCTCAACCTAACCACAGATGCAAATACAGCGAGTAGATTTCGAAGGCTTCTGTTGTGTCCGGTATGCAAAGGGGAAACTTTGCGTCATTGCAGTAAAAGCCAATTTGAAAACTTCAAACTCCAGTAGTTCCGTCACTACACAAGATATTAAGCTCAAACTTTAGATTTTGGTCTAACTTTAGGGACCTCTCCTCCTCTTTTTTGCCTAATCAAATGGTAATCTTCGTTCGCATTGTTTACGTTAAGGTGTACTGCGTTTTCGCCTACTTTCACTGCTAAAACTTCTTTCATCTGCACTTAAGTTGCTCTGAGCCTCATACTAGAGTTTTTTAAACACCTAGGGGCATATTCTTCGGTAAATGTAGTTGATTTTTCGAAGTTTTCTTCGATATTTTTCTAACACGAAAACACAACTTCCCATACACTCACCATATAAAACACACTAACTCGGCCAACTGTTTAACTACAAGTCCCTATATGCATTGCGAGCTTCGCTGGCGATGGCGTAATTCTGGGAAAGGCCTATTTCTACACTTTTGCAAATTTTTCTCCAGAGCAGGACCCACAATTCCGCAAAATTTCTGAAAATGATACCAATAATTACACAACTTTTTAAAAAAGTACCCTAAAAAATGCACGTCCCGTACCACCGACATACTAAGATACTACCCCCCCCCCCTCCCCTCCCACCTGAGTTGCAATTTTAGACCTGGAGGATAAACAATATGATGATTATTATGATTATGATTATGATTATGATTATATCGGGATTCAATTGATTAACGTTTGCTCGCAAATCCTTTTACAAAATTGTTTCCTGTACAGATAAAATGAAATAGAAATCCTATCTTAAATAGAAAGTAATTTAAAGCACAACTTTAGAGGCACCTTCAGAGCAAAATAAAAATCGGTTAAACATCAATACTGGTGGCTCCATAGCTTATCAAAATTGAATCACTACATCTTGCTAGTATCAATGAATGATTCAAAGTAACTTTCGTACTTCTGTCAGAGAGACGCATTTCTAAGTAAAAACAAAAGATTCTTAAAGCATAGAGAGCATTTCTGACATCAATATTATTTTTAAAATTGCTGCGTCTTTTGGTTTGACGAAAGGGCATCATCTAAACTAAAGGCTAGTAGAATCTTCAAGAAAACCATAGTTGACGCAGGCCAAAACAAAAGTTGACGCAGGCCAAAACATGATGGTTAGCACATTCTTTCTCGTTTCACGATTTCTGGTTTACGATTTAGCAAGTTGATGACGTCACAACTTTTTCTCTGGGATTACGATGGATTATCCAAAAGTTCTTTTCAAGCCATTCATTTGAAAGAAACGGGCAATAACCTTCACGCTATTCATTTTAAAGATTTGCAGCCTAAACTGAGTTATAAGGAAGCAACAGCATTGTACCTGTGAGGCGAACTTCCGCAACATTTCCCAACAAAGAACCATTAATTGCTTGTAAGAATGCAGCTTCCAGGCTTGTAAGTGTTTCCGTACGAGGCTCATTGAACTTTACTTCAATATCAATTATTAAACTTCCAGTCCTAGGGTAAAGGAAGGTGATGAGAGATAAACAAATGAAAGACAAGATTAAAAAGGCAACTGGTTTCCCAAAAGAGTAGACACGTTTGCAAAAATCACCAAAAATTCGATGATTACACCTTTAATTAAAATTTCTTTTTGCACTGTTTTATCAATGATCAAACAACATTTAAAAGTAAGCAAATGAGTCTTCTCATTACTTTGAGGGTACACAATAACATCTTGAAAAATGGTTTCTTCAGTAATGATTTTTAAGTAACATTGTAATTTTTGACTAAAAGCCGTACTTTTGGGATTTTTCATTAAGATTCAAGCGTTGCATGGCAGTGTGTNGTCCTAGGGTAAAGGAAGGTGATCAGAGATAAACAAATGAAAGACAAGATTAAAAAGATTTCCCAAAAGAGTAGACACGTTTGCAAAAATCACCAAAAATTCGATGATTACACCTTTAATTAAAATTTCTTTTTGCACTGTTTTATCAATGATCAAACAACATTTAAAAGTAAGCAAATGAGTCTTCTCGTTACTTTGAGGGTACACAATAACATCTTGAAAAATCATATCTCCAGTAATGCTTTTTAAATGACATTGTAATTTTTGACTAAAAGCCGTATTTTTGGGATTTTTCATTAACATTCAAGCGTTGCATGGCAGTGTGTATTGCCTTCTGACAAATAAGATCAAGTAAGATGCCAAATATTGACAAAGAAATCAATCTGATAATCATGTGTGCATTTTTGCAGTATTCTTCAAAACAAGGCAACTGTAAAAGGAGAAGCCAGGAAATATAATTTGATCATTTATCTATTAGCGAAAAAAGAAACTTTGAGATTGATCTTGCAAAAGAATTTTGTTGATTTTTCAATCGTGTCTACATTTTTACGGACACTCGATATCATTCATATAAGAAGGTAATACACAAATTTGTATTAGCAATAAGCAAAAGTTAGTTAAATATGAGGCAAACAAAGAATTACGACAAAGATTTCGGGCATTAACAGAAAGTGTCCATTGTAAGTAGCAAAACATTTCAATGACAATACTAGGTGTCCCAAAAAAGTACACAGATTTGGTTGGGCCTCGATGAAGGGTCTCGATGTGCTACGGCAAAGCTCTGGTTTGGAGGTGACAGCAAATTTGAACTTTAACATTGATATTTCAACACTCAAAGCACCAATATCAACAAACAAGGTATCTATGTCCAAGTTAACCTTGGAGGAACGTTTTAAAAATGACTACCCATTGAATAAAGCTAAATTTTCATCGATACGCCCAAAGAAATCTGTTTATTTTTTTGGGACACCATGGTAAATAAAATTGGTGTTAAAATAACGCATCTATAAAGTGGCAAACGCTGAAACTTCTCCCTGGCCCATCCGGTGTTTAGAACAGAACGCCAGTAGGCAGGAGATCCCGTTAAATTCTTAAGTTCACTAGAGTGATACTTTCAGTTTTGGTTTTCATCCAGAAGAAGTCAATGGATTTAACATATTTAGTTTGTTCAACTTATTCTGTGCCAATTCTTATGTTAATTCTTTCCTACGGAGGAGTTGAGTTAATTAATAAAGGATACAAATTAAGTTGGTTTTATCTATAATTACTACAGGTTTGTGGTATCAAGCGAGTTTAATAAAATGATCAAAGATTTTGTAAGATGATTTAATTTACCTGAGATCTGTTATTGTGACATTTTCCAATGTAGGTCTCACTATTTTGAATTTTAAAACAAGCTAAAGAGAAAGAAAGTTGTAATTAATGGCAAGCCGTTCAGGCAGTGTTGCATATTATGAATAAATTGTAGGAGCATAATGTTGGGAATCGAATGTATTTAGTCATGGCAAGGGTGTTGAAAGAGCATGTTGTTGATCATAATGGTGCCGTGACACAGTAGTTAAATCCTCTGACTTTGACACTAAAATAAGTAGGGATGGGGGTTTAAGCCTCATCTAAAACAAAATTACGAGTCATTGACTCATTTAGCGATTAGGTACTTCTGAGATCCATCCTGCGATACTTCTGCCAAAATGGATACATTATCGATACAACTATTACTCATGATCTAACTGTGGGATGAAACTATCATAATATGGAGTCTCATTACGAAGAGCGCTGGACGAATTTGATAGCACTAAAACAATTATGTCAAAGATATTAACAAATATATTTCCAAAACAGCAAACATTACCTCTGGTTGGATTAATTCCACAATACCAATATAGAGTGCTGATGTCGGATTACTTAAATCATCTTTTACTGATTGGGGAGAGCTGCTATCGATAACTTGTCCATTGTAGGAGAAGTTTGACAACGTCACATTTCCAGTTAAGGAAAAGACTACAGGAAGAAAGAAACAGCGCGTTAAAAAGTATGCAGTAAAGAATATTAGGTAGAGCATGCCATATAGACGCAACATTTTTTACTACTTCTTGTTGCTGCTATATGTTTGTTGTATCAAAACAGGGCTTTATCTTTTGATTCTCATCTTCACATAGACGATTCCGTAGTCGAATGAGAAAGCGCTCTATGCTATGCATCATGGGATCACGAAACACTAGCTTCGGCAGCTTCGAAATCGGATTTGAATTCGATTTCGAATTCGACAGCACCTGCGATGCCGAGATACAATGCGAAAAGCGCCTTCGCATTCGACTGCGAAATGGTCTATTGAGACAAAATATAACAACTGTATTGGAACAACGATAATTCTATCCATGATAAAAGCTACCTATAAAAGCGCATGAGTCCATATTTAAATTTAAGCGCCTGCAACATAGCATAGGTTCCAAATCTTTAAATAACTTTAAAAACGTAGATGGCCAATTCTATAACCAATTTACTTCAATTGAATGGCCTGAAAGAAACTTTAGCTATGTTGCTATAGTTTTACCGTTGGACTTTTCTGATATCTTGAATATTTTTCGAAATTATAGCATATATTATATTTCAAATACCTTGAGGATGTGATGTCATAACAAAAATCAATTCAAGCGAACGATTTGAACAAATAACCTGCAAAAACGTGTTCCAATTTCACAATACGTGATCAGAAACTTCTATCTGAGGTACTTTGCTCGAAAATTTCCATCAAAACATTTAGTTCTTAATATATTCAAGACAACATTAATTCAATATTAAATCATCGTACCTGACGCCGAGACACTAGGAACCACTATAGAACTTGATGTTGGCACAACACTTGTACTAAGCTGAAGTACCAAAGAACTTGTACTTGCGACAAAACTTGAACTTGGTAACAAATCAACAGAACTGGATATTAGAACACCAATTGAACTTGATTGCACATCGGCCAAGCTCAATGTTGCAAAAAAGCTTGAACTTTGAAGCAATTCAACAGAAGTAGATGCTTGTACACTGCTTGAACTTGGCTCCACAGCAACAGAACTAGATGCTTCTACAATGCTTGAACTTGGCTCCACAGCAACAGAACTGGATGCTTCTATAATGATTGAACTTGGCTCCACAGCAACAGAACTGGATGCTTCAACAATGCTTGAACTTGGCTCCACAGCAACAGAACTGGATGCTTC
>REGM01000250.1:253434-294014 GCA_004194415.1 Aurelia aurita | reverse complement strand
CCCCCCCCCTCCGTGGTCAAAACTGCGTACTCTATGCAAGTAATTTGAGTAAGTAGTTTCAACCAGAATACCCTAATTCAAAGATTCAAAGTTGTGTTGCAATGTCAAAATCTACCAAATGATAGTACACACTATACTGATAACGCTACACGTATTTTTTTTTATAAGAAACTGCTTATAAGAAACTCAACTCTCAGATCGCCAAAAAGTTAAGAAACTCCAGTACCGGGAAAATATAATTTAAGAAACTATTTATTGTAATAAAGGAAACTCTGAGGATGTTTTTACTTTATTTTCACTTGTTTTTTGTATCATATTACTGGAAAGGTGCTTGAGTAATGTCTAAACATTGGGAAGGCTTCAAAAAAACTTGTTTTGAAATATACACGAGGGCAACTCTAAGTACTGAAAATCTGATAATTTTAAGAAACTTTCAGTACTGGCTCAAATTCTTAGTTTCTTATAAAAAAAATACGTGTATTCCAGCTTGCATGAGTAGGCAGACCCCATGAGTAAGCGCTCTTCTATGCGACGTTGCTACGCGTAGGCATTTCCGGGGGAGGAGTTGAAAATGTTCAACATTTCTATAGGGTTTTCAAGAAGGAGAGCCTTATTCTCCATCGGAGCACTGTAATCGGAGAGACCCCCGGCTGCTAAGGGAATTGAGCTCTAAATAGTTCCCGTTCTGGTCCCGCCTCCTACTTCAAGTGCTTTTGAAAAAACAATAACTTGCTTGGTGTCTAATTGCAACTTGGATTTGGTATTATGGCATTTCACTTAGGGGTTCAGACATTATGGCAATTCACATTTTGTCATTTTGATTTCAGAATTGAATTTTGATTTGATTTCACAATTGTGAATTGAATTCAAGTATCGAAATGCAATTTGTCGGTTCAGTGACTTAAGTATCGAAATGCAATTTGTCGGTTCAGTGACTTAAGTATCGAAATGCAATTTGTCATTTTGGCGTATCACTTAGCGGTTCAGTGACTTCAAGAACTTCGCCTTTCGTGTTGTATTTCCGATTGGAGTTTGGTTTTGCTTCTCGGTTTAGGATTTCGTAATGCATTCTCGGTTTAGGATTTCGTAATGAATTTCAGTTCGGGATTTCGAAATGCATTTTCGGTTTAGGATTTCGTAATGCATTTCAGTTCGGGATTTCGAAATGCATTTTCGGTTTTGGATCTCGTAATGCATTTCAATTCAGGATTTCAAAATGCTTTTTCGGTTTTGGATTTCGTAATGCATATCATTTCGGGATTTCGTTTATCACTTGCATCTTAGAACTTCATTTATTTTCAATGAATGCATTTTAAAATGTACAAATTGATTTTGGTTTGTCGAATTAAATTCAATATCTGCGTTTTGATTGCATGAATGCATCTTCATGTAGACATTTTGATTTCAAATTGAACTTCTAAATATCACATTGTAATTTTGGCGGTAATGACACTTCATATATGTGTAAGGTGCATTAATTTTGGTCAACCAGGTTTATTAGGCCTTTGGATGCAGAAATCAGTAAGGAAAGAAGTACTTTTCATTTCATGCTTCCTTGCCAGTTGCATGATACATGTTTGTCGAAAAAACATAGCCTCCGATAAATTTAGATTTAATTTCTTAAGGATTTTAGAAGGTAACTGGAAGTAACAGAATGTATCAAATAATGTAATCATTACTTTAATTCACTATAAAATTATAGTTCAGATTTTACTATATCTCTTGCAACATATGCACAAATTTTTGGGCAGAGAACTGACATGATGAATACTTTTGTAAAAGAAATTTTTAATTGACCAACTGAAAACTTTATTAGGCTTACTGATTGGCTTATTTCAAATCAAAGTCTGTCTCTCATTTGATAAGTTTATTCACTGATATTTTTGCGTGGCATCTAATCTAATGTGAGACAGACTTAAATGCACTGCAGGCAGACTTATATCATATATTCACTGTTGGATGTTATCTCATGATTTTCTGCGTTCAATGTCATATGAAAATATTTAACAAGTAGTAGTTTCACTCAATGTAATTGTCCAATGTCCAGCTCTTTACCAAACGAAGAGCTCCCAAAATTAGTTCACTTCAGTGCAATCGTTTGATGAGTAAACCTGAATTTTTTTTCTCGCCTTTTATAGGAAGAATCGTTGCAGTATGGCATCGACTGGGATGGTCCGGCATGTCATGTGGATGACGATCAAGGCGTGACAGTTACTGAAATTAGTTGTCCACTGACGCCTGCCCAGCTTGCCGTTTTAAGATTGCAAGTGAATCCAAACGCACCAAGCAATAGTTTTGGGATTGACATATATCAGCAGACATTGAGAATAATAAGAAACCTAACAGAGTGAAATATGCATGTAAAAGTGAGACTGAATAAAAACACAATAAGATGTTCTAGCAACTGAACATAATCTCGAAGAAACATTATCTCAATACGTAATTGTTTCCTTCGTTCTTTGATTTGTTGATGTCACTTCGGTTAATAGGCCGATTGATCGAAGTGATTTCAACAAACCAAAGAACGCAGGGAAACTAGCGACTTAAGGTCACAAGTCTAGTAAAAACCTGCATATAAGAACCACAACTTTTAAGAATCGTAACGCAAAATTTTTGACGAAAAATATTCTAAAATTGATGCAAATTGCAGTATAAGTTGAAAGAAAGATATTTTAAAGGACTAAATGCTCAAATCATGTCATTTGTATGGCTTTTGTATGGTACTGTACTGTATGTGCCCTCTTATATGTATGATTCTTAAATTTTGAACCCTAGGCTTAGCTCAAAAAGTGTTGGTTCTTATATGCGGTTTTTATTGTAAACTGGAACATAACAGTATCTCATTAACATAAGCTCAATGCGAGTAACAGCACGAAAAAGTTAAACTATATTTCACCAATCTACACTATCTCGGTACATGATAAACTTCAGCATAACATCACCCTAAATATTCAATTCATTTGCAACAATTACGAATCTGGTAATAGGTAATAGATGATGGCATTTAATAATATTTACTCATCTTATCAGAACTTTCAAAAATTGCATCCAACAAATTAAATTCTTATTCCTGGCTGTACTTTTGTCCCTGGCGTGCTGAGGGAATAAAAAAATTTGATACTCCCTACATTGGAAAAGCATTAAAATCGCACATTTATCTAATGTCTCGTTCCTCGTACGTACCGTTAAATGTATTGAGATTAGAACAAATTTGGCATACTAAAAACAGAAATCAGCGAAGCAGCGAGGCATGTGTCACTTTCAAATGATTTTATGGAGCTAACGAAAAAAACGGGTCTATATTATCAGCGAGGTTATAGCATAGTCACAAGGTCATAGAAGTCACGCAAAATCCATATTCCAGTAACCGCTTTGAAGAATATTGTGGAACTCTTGTTTGAAGTCCAGAAAGCTTTCATACTTCCTTGGCAGTTCAACTGTTGGTCCGCACGTATGGGCTACGATTCTTCTCTCTGTACCGGCAAGATTGTTGAAAATGACTTCGATTTTGTTAACGCAAAGCATGTCAGCCCCTGTAACGTAACGAAGGAATTTTGACAGTCCTTCTGGATTCAAACCTCTTATGAATTTCTTCAAATAGTCCAAAACCTCCCTTTCCCCGTCACTCTCGGGACTAGCAGAGATCAGCTTGGTTACCTTTTTCACCGAAACTTGTGCTTCTGCGTACAATGCATTTACATCAGCAACGGTTCCAAATGGATTCCAATGCGAGACGATAGATTCCCAAGACTCCCGGATATAGCTCGGTTTTTGTATGATTTCTTGGTGTGCTAATTCCAATACAATAGCGTTCAGCTCTTTTCCCGTATTTGGTACCCGCTTGCACTTTAAAGATGACAGAATATCAATGACCTCTTCGTCGTTTTCTGTTACATCTAGTGACTCCTTCCTAACAGCAGCCTTGACAACATGTGAATCCTCGGCTGGCAAATACTTTAAAAATTCATCCATTAGGATTTCTTCTTCGATCTTTTTCTCGCCGAACAACGCTGCGATGAAGAAAGCTCTGTTGAGCAACATTGGAAAATACTTTACTTCCTGGTAACCTTTGAGCAAAATCCTGCAAATGGCCTTCCAGTCATCCATAGTAAAATCATGTCTTATCGACGGAACCATTGCCGTTGTACCATTTGCCGCACGGTTAAAAAATTCTGACCAAAATGCAGAAAGTAAGTCTCGCAGCACGCCACCGAAATCATCCGCCTCTTCACGTTCACCCTTTGCATTAACTGGTATCAACGTCACGGCTTTATTTGAAATGTCTGCGTCTTTGAAGGCTTCCACCATATCTTTAAATACAAAGGTACGACGTATCTCGATTTTCACCTCATCTCGAAGCCTAAAAGGTGAAAAGGACACACATTTACCTCAAAGGCAATATACCACCATATGTGAGGTGTTCTAAAAATATAACACGACTACGAGCCATACGAGTCATTAGTCGAAATCGAGACCTCGTAAGTCTTGATTTGTTAAATTTGGCAAGCATCAAAAAGAGAGTGGCTCACTCAAGCCGTTTTTATAGTGGTCTATTGCATTTGAAGATAGAACTAGACTGAATCCAGTTGTTTCTCTTCCCATGGATGGATTTTTTCATTTTGAAGTACAAGGAATACTTAGTTTTTAATAGAGAATACCAGATATAGGAATAAATGGTATCGAAGAAAATTGGTTTTCAGTGAAAAGTATACAGAAAGCTTTTTCGTCTGGCATGACAGTACTACAATCTGCACGTTTTATTTGATACAATCCAATAAAGACTGCCACTCATTTACTCAGCCGAAGTGGAAAATATCTACCATTGACTGATGTTGGTAGAAAAGAAAAAGACTCACGTTGGAGTAGATGGTCTGGTGCTGCTAGCAATAGGCACTGGGAAATCATTTCTTGTCACATTCATCACTGGGAATTCATCACCATCCATTGGCCTTGTGATAGTTGAAGTTCCATGAGCAGTGTCTGTGTTACTCATGACATTCGTATCAGCTTCCTGAAAAGAGAACAAATAAAGTAATTAATGTGGATGATGAGTGTAGTTGACTAACTTTTAAATAAAATTGCGTTCCATCTTTGAAAATAGCATTGCGTAAGTTCACACACTGTAAAAATTTTGACTTTTGTGGTAGAATAGCACAAATAAAAAGAGTCAACTTAAGTGCACTGATTTCAAAACGTGATTTAACCATTTTCTGTTGCTTCCAAAAGTTCGCACGGAAGCTGGCCGCAAATCATTCCTCTTTCAAGGATCAAAAATATATAACAAGCTGCCTGATGCATTGAAAGGAGAGCAGTCAGTAATGAAATTTAAGAGACAATGCAACCAACTTGACTGTGATTTTTAACTTTTACATTTGTATAGTATGAATCTTTTATCCTGAACTTGTAATTTGATATCTTTAATTCTTTTAGACTTTTAATTTTAACAGGACCTTGAATGATAGCAGCTTGTGTACAAGCTGACCAAGTTTACCTGTATAAATATGGATTATTATTATTATTATTATTAAGACAGCAAAAATCATAACTTGGTACTGCATCTAAACAATGTGAATCATCAAGAGTAGTACTCACTGTGTTTTCAGTGCTACCGTCCCAGACAACATTGAATGTGCATGGCGACGATACACCACAATCAGATAACGACCTTCTCTTTGTTGCTGATGTTATTAATGGCGTAGAAGGGCCTCTCATGTGGAAGGCTGGCGTTGAGCTCTCCTGACAGCCAATATAATTCAACACAACCTAAAGTAGAAAAGTAATGGATGTCGTCAAACCTCAGTATACTGCCACTGTTGGTGCAAGTACATTTTTTTCAATTTAACAGTTTCATTGAGTAAGGCGTCTTGAGAACAGTTTTAATTTCATAAGAATTCTTGTTTAAAATTTTTACAGTTTTTCCTAACTTTAGAGAAGTCTTATCAGAATGTGAAGAGTTCTTGAAAATTCGAAAGAATTGATAAGGTGCACATAGGCCTGTACTGTATAAGCAGTTCGTATATGGAACCAACAATACAGCTGTAGTTTGGGTTGGCTTTTATGATAGGGGGAAGTATTTACAAAAAACGCTGATAACACTAAGCAACTTATTTTCCGTATTCCTTTATTGCAATGTATTACCCTACCATATATATATACCTATATATACCTATATATTGCCTCACGTATTCGTTTCGACTTATATATATATACCTATATAGTTGAAACGAATACACAATGAGTCTATAAATGTATGTGTATATCGCTTTTAATTAATAGTACACTGTTAAACTGTTAGCTCTTTAGTATGTATCAGTTCGATCATGTATCTAATGAGGTTGAGTCATATGAAAACAAAACAAAAATTGTATAACAAGGTATGCAGTAATTTGAAACAAAATTGTATGTGAATGGTGAACATATTTAGCAACAACAATGTGTGAAACAGATTACTGGCGCCTGAATATATAATCCAGGACTAAATTTCTATTTATGCCTAAATTTATCAAGATATCTTGACAAATTATCAACATATCAAGATAGCCTTCAGATATCTTATTCCAAGGGCTGTTATCAGCCAGTATTGCTGATATTTCTAATGAAACTCATCATGTATCTAAACTGATCTTTTTGTGAAATCTATACAAGAAAACCACACAATCTGAATTCTTGTGAACAAGCTATGTATTTGGCTAATTTGATAATTTTACCAAACTAGATAATGGCAAAATCTTACCTCAATATCACAAGATTTCTTAAACTTGCGCGACTTTATTAATCCATCTGGCAGTCTAAAGCGTAAAGGGAAAATGCCAGGCCCCTCTTCTGGTTCATTTACCAGTTTGCGCTTACATGCCTCACGGAACTGCTCAAAAGAAAGAACACTCAGACAATTAATGCAGCTGGTACTTAAAACCCTTAAGGTTGATAATTCTTAGTAAGCATACTATGGTAATTATCTATAAACTGTCTGGCTGGAAAACAACTCTACATAAAGCCTGGTCTCCATCTCATCACAAGGATCGCAGACTCAAGGATCTCAGACACAAGCATTGCAAGCATGACAACAATCACAGAGAAGTGGTTTCCATATACTTGCAAGAATCACAAGTCTGAAATATTTGCGATTCTTGACTCCTTGTGAGTATATGAAAACCAGGCTTAACAATCTGTGAATCTGTGATAAGAATGAGCTCAATATCAGAAATTAGCCCTGGACACGAAATGCAATCAAGTACAAGGTGATGATGTTGTTTGTGTTACATTATTTAGTTGTTATTATTTAGTTGTTGTTAGTATTACATCCGACCTGGACTGGTACATCCCAGTCCACTATACGGAGATCTTAAATACTTGGACAGAAGTCTAAAAGGCGAGAATGACTGGCTGTCGCCAACTTGGAAATAAACATAAAGTGTAACCAAAATATACAATATAGTAAGTTGTGCTTGTAGTTTCGGGTTTTGCTGTTTGTGGTTCCAGAGGATAATGATGGATGGACAGCAGTGATAATGATTGGATAGTGGTAAGAAACAGTAGTATATATTTTTGTTCAACACAACTTGATTTACAGAATACAGTACACAGGCCTTGCGTACATTAAAATATTATGGTTTTCTTGTCTAAGAATTCTCAAGTATATATTTGTAAGAATATTTTTACTTTTAAGAATTCTTTATTAGAAAAAATTACAGTCTTTCATATGAGCCAAGAATTCTTATCAGAAATCTGAAGAATTCTTGAAAATTAGTAATCATTCCTGATAATTATTGTCATGTTTAATGTAATGTGCAAAAGGCCTGTAATGTACTGTAATACCTTCAGTGCCTCTTCCTCTTCAAGAATCTTCTGTTCTTTGTCTAGATTCTACAAGGCAACAGAAAATATCAAGCAATTTGACCGAAATCCTGCAACTTCTGATCAAATTTATATAGTATTATAAAATGTTTGTTGGTACCAGAGTTAATACTAGAAATAACAATAGTTAGTGAGTGCAGCGTTTTGGGCATGAGAAACAAACAGAAGCAAAGTACTGAACAACAAATATTAACAGGCCTTTGTGGTTCTGTTGGCATTGCAATTCTTTGTTCACTTTCAATTGAAAATTCAATCACCCATGGAAAGTTGTTTTGTGACCACAACTGAAATCAGACAACTACACATTCCACAGAACAAGAGAGAGATCAAGGTTTTATGCCTTTGACTTTTTTTGATGTCTCATGATTGTGTGATCACAATATGTTGTTTACATAGATTTATATTTCAAACCCTTCCCCCATACCCTTGCAGTGTTGGTGGAAGCCTCATTTTGAAACATGGAATTAAGATTACATTCTTATTTTGTTCAACAGATAGATATCGCAAAATTTATTGCAACTTGAATAGATTTGCGGCTACGTCGCAATAAAACACACAAACAGTCACAGATTCGATTTCTAAAGGTGCTGAAGATTCACTGAGTCAAGATAGAGCCCCAGGCCCCATTATGTAAATGCTCATCTTCCAAATTTGTTGAGTCAATGTAAAATGATTCAGAGTATGATCATGCTTGCATCTAAAGTTCCAGAGCAACATTTTGCATTTCTTTGTTGTACTTATAGATAAACTAGTAGTTTTTCATTGCAGTTGTCAATGAACACATTAACAACGAAGCTATGGAATCAAAATACTCTGTTTGATCACATTAGAGGCTTTAAAATCTCATGGGCTGCTCCATAGTTTGCTGATTCAATTTTAATTCTTATCAGTAAAAATGTATCTACAGTTAAAAAATTCCAAAGTTATTGATAATGCTGCGTCGCACAATGCATGTCACATGGAACACTGCCCTCAGGAAATGTTGCATAGTATACCTTAATCTTGTCTCTCTTCAAGCTTTCCTCAAACTCCATATTTTGCACCTCCACCAACAACTGTCGCTGTTCGTAAGACTCTGTAATTTGTGGCTCAAAAGGATTGTTGAGAAATTCATCTGCATCGAAATCAGATCTTTGCATTTCATCGAGCATGTTATCCTTATGAAAAAACAAAAAATATATTTACAATAAACATTCACGCATAGTGTATATGCTTGATAGTCTCAATAATGTTACAAGAGTTACAAATTAGTTCCAATAATTTACAAGAGTTAGAGGTTGGTTTTTATATGAAAAACACCAGAGACTTTAGGTCAATGCTTAATTCAGCACCTCCATTATGTAAACTGGATGCTGTATAAATTCAGCATTTTAAAATCATAAATACACTTAAAAAACAAGAAATACAGTATATACATATACCTCATTATCAAGATCAATCACTTCAAGAGCATCTCTGCAAAAAAATTATAGCAATTTGCACATATGCTGTATCTGTAAATAAACTAAACTAATAATGAGAATGTAAATAAACTTAAACTTTGCATTTAGATCCTTACTTTGCACAACTGTGCTCTTTAAACTTCTTCACTGGAATCTTTTCACCACATTTCAGACAGTCGGTTGTGGGCCCATCATCTGCATGGCAGTGCTACAAGTGCAATAAAATTTTGTTTGCTCAGTTCTTAGTTTCATATTGCATTCATCAGTTCAAACAAATTTTACACTGAGCTGTGGGATCATGATACTTTGGTCACCTCTCTTTGTCTTATTTTGAGGTTATCCACAACAAAGCGCTAGAGAAAAAGGATTTGCTCAATACTGTTTCAGAAACCTTCATCAATCTGGACTTCTTACAGTCAAGCAGTAGAGGATACAGTTACAGTCTTGGTTAAGGGAGAAATAAGTGCATGCAATACAGTATAAATCTTGCTTTCATCATAATGAAGGTGTTGTGACGCAGTGGTGTAATCCACTGACTTTGCAGCCAAAATATCAGGCGGACGGGGTTCAAACCCCACCAGCACCTCTTGAGTGTTATGACGGGGGGTCCCAGACTCAATTAGCGCTTAGCTACTTCTGCGATCCCAGCGCTTGATGTTGAAAACCACAACTTCACCTTCACATAAATTAGGCACAGATGCATGCAACTGTTTACTGTACTGGGTAACCTGAAAATAAAGGAACATTACTAAATATAGTCCAGAATGGCTTGGAATTAATATAAAATTCACTTACAGGCTCCTGAGGTTTCATATCCAAGTTGTTTTGAACTGGACGTATATAGATGCAGGCGGTACCTGTAACCTCCTTTTTTATGTCTGCAATGTTGTACCATGCGCAACTTAGCTGTGTTAACGGTCTATTTTGACCACCAGTTTTGGCCCTGAGCAGAGTAAAGCCCCCTGCCACCATAAGTTTTGGGAAAGTTTCTTCCAACTTTTTGCACACCTCTTTGTGCTTTGCCTTTCTATCATCAAAAACAATCTTTGTCTTGCCAATACCTGCCTTGACAAGGGCTTCAGATTGACCTGCAGATGGGGTTGTTGACTGTGCTACATTTGGCAGGCAACAAAATTCATGGGTCCATGTCTCTCGAACTGGGTAGGGTACGACAGCCTGCAACATTTTTCTATGCTCTTTGTGGTTGTAGTTCCGGGAAGCAAGTGCAGGGAAGGACGATCTTCAAAATGAAATAAGAAGATATGTAAATGAAAATACTAACATGATTCTATCAACAGATGCAAATCTAGTTAACTTTGCATTCATTTTATTATTCATTTTACTGAGAGAGCTCCTCCTTCAAGTAATGCCCTACTACATACAATTTATCTTGTTTCTTTGTTTCGTATTTGTATAATATGTAATACTGTCTTATATTCTTGCAGTTTCGTTATCTGGTTATGTATAGTTTCAATAAATTTTATGTAGTGGAATTTAAAATATGAAAACTGAACTGAACTGAACTATTCTATTTCTTTTGCACGATTAGATTAGGCCTTGAACTTGGGCCTACTAACTAATAAGATATAATATATATTTGATGCAAGAAAACTACAGCAAAACTTACCTGAAATTGGCTACTGCTCTGTTGGATGAAGATGATGCATCATGAGGTATCTTCGCGGGTGAATCCAACTGTTCCTCGGCTACATCTAATGCTCGTTTTAGTTCCTGAAGCGTTTTCCGTATCTCTTCCTTTTTCGCCATTGCAAAACAACAAGGCTTCAATGCCGGTTTTCGATGGCGGCGTCGAGAATGGAAGCGAGGCTTCGATGCCGGTTTACGGTTGCGGCGTCGAGAATGGAAGCGAGGCTTCGATGCCGCTTTACGGTGGTGGCATCGAGAATCTAAATTAGGCTTCNCAGTAGTAGCTGAAGGATTTTTGAGAGGGGCATTGATCTTTTATGTCAACAGAACTGACTGCAACTTCACTGCAAGAACGAGCGGGTTACAAGACAGGTATCTAACGGCCTCCACCTTGTAATGCCAACAGAACTAGAAAGGCCTGTTATTAATAACTGTTCCATAATTTGCCTCTGCTCGATTCCAATACTCAAAACGCCGCACTCACTAACTGTTGTTATTTCTAGTTTTAGGCCTGTTTTGAAGGTTTATTGAAGAGGCTTTCTCCAGAAAATCGCTCACAATTTCAAAATGGAGAGGCCGATTTCAGTCAGGTAAACTTTAAATCATATTTGAACATGTCAACCATTACATAACGTATTTGTCAATATTATCGTTTTAATATGCAGGGAGCAGTGGCCTTTCAAACGGGGATTGTTTTTTCTGACCCACCCGGTATATATGATACTTTCTATTCAAATAATGAAGACTGGAAAATATCCTTTCAGCGAAGTTAAAAAGTGCCTCCATTGTAATCTCAGATTTCAAAATATGCCTCCGACCGGCGGTCGCGCGGTCGCTCGGGCACTTTTTCCAGCCCTGCAAACAACTATTCTGAACTTAAATACTCAATGCTCAAACAAATCACGAGTCATGCAAAATGTGCTAAGCGCACCTATGGGAATAACAGACAACTGGTTATTTACTTATGTATCATTTAAAAATGAACATAACACAACATCATCATCATTTTAATAAACAACTCACTTTTACAGGAGTATAGTATCAAACAAACTTTATTAACAAACTTTAACTAAATTTTTCGGTTGGTTACCATGCAGGGGTACTTTTTGGCTTGGAGGGAGTTGGCCATATAATGGAGAATAAAAGGTCGATTTGTAAAACAGTCGACTCTTTCGTGTATAACCAAGAATAGAAGCCACTCCAATTCCATGCATGCATGGAAACAAACAACAGTGAGAACAAGACGAGCCTAAATATAGGAATTGGGAAGCACTCCGTTATCAGCTGACAACATTTTAAAGCAGACGAATTTAATAGACCGAATAGACTAAGGATTGTTTTGACAGGATTTGAAGGGCATTTGAAAGCCATTTTGAAGACAGAAGATGTAGGGGTTTCAATAATCCTTTCTGTTCAGATCCTTCTGAAAACGATGAGCATGCAGGCGAATAAAAGCCTCGATAGGCCTGAGTGGAAGAAAACAACAAGCTCAAGGAACATCACCTCGGACGGTAATTAGGTAGCCCCAGGGGAGTACTCATATATATTTAGGATAGGGATGCTCAGGTTACTTTTTTGGGTCTAAAATTTGGGCAAAAGTTATTTTTTTGGGTCAATGAATTGTACAGTTATTTTTTTGGGTTCATGAAATTCTGGATTATTTTTTGGGTCTCAAATATAAGAACAGTTTAAAAAATATAGAAAAGCATGATTTACAAACGATTTGGTACTTTTTTGGGTGTGTAGGGTAAGAAAAATTATTTTTTTGGGTCGATTTTTATGCTAGGAATTATTTTTTTGGGTTGATGGTTTTTACCCCCAGCCTGAGCACCCCTATCCTAAATATATATGAGTACACCCCTGGGTAGGTAGCTTTTAACTCTTCGATTTTATAATAGTTTTTATCGTCTTTTGACACGAGAATTATGACTGCAATGATATTCAACGACATTCAAAACTCAACTAGGATTCTTTATGTGCTTTGCACAGTGGCGGACTGGCCCACCGGCCCTCAAAATCTGGCAAAAAGGGCCCCTTTTCGCTGAAAAAGGGCCCCTTCTGAAAAAAGAAAAATTGTTCTCGTTGATGTCCCCTTTCGAATAATGGACGTCTCACTATATATTGAGATCGCTCCTTGTTAGTAAACTAACTAGGTAAATGAAACGTTTGCTTTTAAGGCTTCTGTCAAAATATCGACGCCACGAGAGGACCTATGACAACCAATACTTGCCGTACAAAGTCTTATGACATTGTCGGTCACTCAAGTGAGTCAATAGCGACAACAGATTTGATCAGGGCTAGCAATGCGAATTTAGCTCCAATCAATTCGCAATAAGTTTTAAACAAATCCTGGAAAGTTAACTTGAACATAGATACCTTGCTGGTTGATTTTTGTGCTTCCAAAGTTTAAGTTTGCCTTCACCTCCAAAACAGAGCTTTGCCGCTTTGGCCTAAGCAAATTCTTGAAGAAGAGCGAATAAATCAATACTAGCCATCATAAAATTTGAACAATAATGAGATCATATTATATAGTATTTTCTAGAGTTCACCTATAATGCATTTCTTAGTTTTTCTTTAATTTTCATTCTTAATTTCAATGTGCTTCAGGAATTTGCTTAGGCCAAAACGCCAAAGCTGTGGTTTGGAGGTGAAGTCAAATTTGAACTTATTTGAATTTGAAAGAATAATATTTCAACTTTGGAAGCACAAATATCAATAAACGTGGTGCCTATGTTCAAGGTAACTTTTCAGAATTAACTTGAAAGTTATTGCGAATTGATTGGAGCTAAATTGGCATCGCTAGCCCTAATGAAATCTGTTACCTTTTATTTGGGACACCCTGTATACCGCGTGCGCCAAAAAATCTATCCACTTTAGACAGACCACGATAAATCATTCACTGTACTGATTTTGAAGATTTATGACTTAATTTTAGCTAAAATTCATAATTAGATTCAAGGATTTTTGTAAAATTTTTAGTCTTCTTTTTCTTGAGCTGTAATCGAGTTTCTTAAAATTTTCGGTCTCGAAAACACTGAAAACGATAACAAAACATCGATCAATTTTTCAAAAGACTCGACATGAATGGACAGAGAGAAAATTTTTCGTGGTGATTTGGGGATTTAAAAATCGATTAGTAATAATGTGCAGCACGAGCCTTAGTTCAACGTTGGGAAAATGTAGCAGTATATTCTTTTAATGAATAAAGTGATGTGGGATGCTAATTTATAAAAAAGTAGAAGGCGTGTCCCCGAAAATTTTCCTGGGGGCTTTGCCCCCAGAACCTCTCATTTTAATACCCCCACTTAATTTGTACTAGCCATGCCGCTGATTGCGACGAAATTTCCCCTTTACCACACCCTCATTTTTTCAGGCCACACCAACTAGGGCCCCCTTAAGTCCTCCATGGCCGGTGAAAAATTATGAGCCAGTCCGCCACTGGTTTTGCAGGTAACTGATGAGATTTTAGTATGTTTGATTATGACTCGTTAGCATGTGTGCAGACTTTGGTCATTGGGGAGGAGGAGAAAGAAAGGAAATTCCTCTTTCTCCTCCTCCCCAGTGACCAAAGTCTGCACGCAGGCCAATAAACGTTGGAGAGGCTTCATAAACTTCGTTTTGAAATGTGACGATACGCACTTTTTAGGATTTTTTTGAGTTCATTCATTTGAAAATCTTGTTCTTTCAGCTTTATCTTATTCATTGAAGTTTTGATTAATTTTCCTTTCAGATTATGACTAAGTATCGTTTCACATAGTTTCAGCATTAATTGCGTGTTGGCCTCGCTTTAATTCCTTTTCGGTATTTACTTTTGGTATATCACTAGTTGTATTAATAGCTGTTGGTCCGTTGACGCAAATCGTATGTTAGTTACTTTCCTGTTAGTGTTATTATTGTTTTTCATTGGTTGGTCTTAATTTTCATATTTCCGCGTAGTTTCTATTTATTGTGTAACTTTTGAGTTAATTTTTAGTTATTGGTATGCGACCAGCACCAGCTGCACGTTAATTCCGGATTTCATTGTAATCATATAACCGAAGTGTATGATTTATCCACTTGTGCCGACATTTGAAGGCATTGGAATTGCAGCCAAGTTAGTTAGATTCACAGAAAAAGCCTTTAGCGTGGCAGAAATGTTCACGAGAGGTCGCAGAAAGTAAACATGAATATTATCATGGAACTCGTAAGAAACTCGTAAAAACTCTCAGTACTCATTATCTGATAATTTTAAGAAACTTCTTATCAAAAAAATACATGCAAGTTGGTAATGGCCACATGACGTTTTGACGGTTTGAACACGTGCAGATGATAAATGGGTGGGTAGAACAGGGTCTTTAAATATCTCTGTGATAAAAATGTCTTGCAATCAAGCTATCGTTTTGTAACTATGACTATAGAGATAAAGCGAAGGCCACGTAACAACTATCTTCCTATTGTTTTCATCTATCGGGAGAATCGAGATTGTCAGATACAATAGCCTATATTTAGACTGCCTAATACCTTCGTTGATTCATTTTAATCGATTCAAATAAATGTGTAGCGTGTGGCGAAGTATGAATAGCAATAAAACCGTTAATTTCTAACTGTAAATACTCAAAACGCCATAGAAAATAATCACTAAACGTATCGGGCTGTGCCCTTCGTCAGTAGTAAAGAAACTTAGCAGAAACGAAGATTATAGAAAAGAAAGAATGTTTAATAGAATGGTTGGATTTGGATCGAGCAAGCAACGGAAGAATGTGACGAGCGAAAATAGAATGCTCAGAAGCAAGAGGAAATGAAATTATAAAAGGAAAATTGCTTATTGAGACCTTTCGGAACACGTGTGTCCAGTTTAAAAATAATTCTTTTTTCCAATGTTGATTCATTTTAATCCTTGCAAAGAAGTTCAAAAGACATTGCACAAGACTTGCTTTTCTGTAAACCTGTGGAAAATATGGTCAAAGAAAATGAATGTTTGCATTGGCAGATTGACATTACAGCAAAAACCCGCATAAAAGAAACTGCGGATTAAGAACCTCTAGGCTGATTTTTGGTCCATTTATAAAAACCATTATATAATTGTATAAGAACCATTTCCGCTTGTTACAGAAAATCACAGTTTCTTTTATACGGGTTTTTACTGCACTCCTACGTGATGGCGTGAAATAAGTTTTGGCGTGACGTCTGGTCTCAGTGGTGACGTGACGCCCAGGGGGTACTCCCTAACTGTAACTACGATATTTGGGTCTGAAATCTTTCCTCAAATCAATATTTGGGGTCAGTGAATAACAACATAAACATAATTCAATCTCTTGGGTCCATGAATCTGAAAAAGGGAGACCATGGCCGTACACAGCTCAAAATATCTAGGGAGGCAAGGGAGGGCATATTTCCTCAAATCAGGTCAATATTACTATACATTTTATCGTTTCCTTGAGATTTTTAGGGGGGAAACTGCCCCTGCTGTCCCTATGCTGTGTACGGCCTTGAGGGAGACTTGTGCAATTTGGCGCGATTCATTACAGTAACTCATTCAATCACTCGTCCACGTTTTTTCTTTTAATAAGAAACTCGTTTATAAGAAACTAGTACTAGGATGGCCGAGAATTTAAGAAATTCTAGTACTAAGTTCTCAAAGAGCTAAGAAACTTTCAAAAGCAAAATTCAAAGATATCATGATAAATATGTCGTTGAACACTTATTCTTGAGTAATATTAACTAACGGTTTTATGTTTTGAACGTAATAGAACACTTTTCTTCCCACCTGATGTTTTATATGTCAATAAACAGATCTGCAGCAGTGTTGGAAACTACATGATAATTCATGCATTTGAAAAATAAGAAACAAATTAAGAAACTTATAGTACTAAAATGCCGAAATTTTCACGTTAAATTAAGAAACTTTCTCATAAAAAAACGTGTATGCCACGTACTTTAGTGTCCATCTGTTGATATGCAGGGTGTTTAAAAAAGCGCAACCCAACTTTATTCGAGAATCTTCAGAAAATGATAATATTTGAATCAATTTGACGCATACCATCTGTCACAGGGGCGCAAATGCAAATCTTTTTTAGGGGGGTGTGCGTTCAAAGGACCGATTTTTTTTCGCGAGGGACCGATTTTTCGCGAAATAGATGTTGTTGCCAATAAATGAAAAAATACGTTTTCCTAACTGTAATAGTTTAACGAAAATGCAACTATAACAGACATAATGTTTTCCCAATGATCGAACGGAACATAACATAACTGTAACTGATTTTACGTTGTCTCTGGCTAGCATCTTAGCGGTCTTCCCTAGATATGGAATTAAGATGGTCCACTTAAAGCCTCACGAAATAGGCATGTTTTTGAGGCACGCAAGCTTGCTTGTACGGAATCAATTAAAGATTGCTGTGCGTTATTTGATTCACAAAATTTAACTGAGCATGTTTAACACAAACTATCCTTTTGATATTGTAAAACCCGGTAAAACTCTGAAAATATTTTAAATACCTAGTGGCGTCGCCAGGACAAATTAACTGGGAGGATACGAAAATAAAGGGGTCTGGGGGCGAAGCCCCCAGGAAATTTTTTGAGGATACGCCCTCTACTTTGGCTTAGAGCGCTTCTCTCGATCCCATGTTTGCCGGTATTAACATAGAATTTTTGATCATTTTGTGAAATTTATTCTAAAAGTTAGCATCCCCAGGAAGATTTTTGATTATACATCATTTTCTTTGGCTTAGAATCCCTATCTCCATCCCATCTTTACCAATTAGGAACTTTGACAATTTTGTACCAGTTTTTTATAAATCACCATCTTTGAAAAAAAATTTGCGCAAAGACCTTATACATTGTCTTAGAACGCTTCTCACAATCCAATGTTTGCTTGACCCCGAAATGGAAGCCTTGAAAATTCTGTGATAGTACGTCTGGGACAATTCTTTTAAATGCCAACCTTACATTGACTTAGAATGACTCTCCTAGTCATTTTCCAGCATTTCTTGGAAAATTCTTACCCTACCTTACCTATACCGAGCTACTTTCTCCTCGTTTTTGAACGAATCTCGAGGACGATCTTTTGACAGAAGTGGGGGGCAAATGCCTATGGGGACCACTGTTATGTAAGGCAGCCGGATTGATTGGGACCGACTCTGTCCCCGGACATTGTTCGTTAATTGGTCCCTCCACGGAAACAGGACTCCTATGGCCTACTGTGATACAGCAGAGTAAGTTCAGAGCAGAATCGGCAATCGGGACCTACTTTGGTTGTGACAAAGCGCGGTGGTACAACTCTGTTTAGAAGTATTGAAAAACGGAAACAGTTCGAGTTCAGAGCCGGATCGGGACCGACTTTATCCCTTACAAAGCGACTGGGACCGGGTGGTGAAATTATTGGGGGGGTGTCACACCCCCCCACACCCCCCCTCATTTGCGCCCCTGCCATCTGAAAGCGAAATCTATATTCTTTCCAATGATATCCAGCTTGGATAATATTAATTGAATTATTTATCACTTAATTCATTGACGTATTCCTAAGCATGGCCTATTTATTTATTTATTTATTTTTTCTATATTGCTACCTAGCATCCGAAGGTAGTTTTAGGACACTGAGAAGCTAAGCTTATCGAAGCAGTGTCCTGGTCCTTCCTCTCGATGTGACCACACCTCGCGATTCCTTTAGCCTGGAATTACAGAGAGTTGGCGAATCTCCTCACTCTACGTAGCAGGTTCGGCAGGGCGGGGACTCGAACCACCAACCCTCAGGTTGGTAGTCAAGCGCGCTACCATTGACTCGCAGGGACCGCGAAGCATATTTTGGATTGGGGGGCTAGAAAGCAGTGGGCAACTCTGAGGGGGTTTTGGGGGCGACGCCCCAGAAAAATTTTCTCGACCACGCCCTCTACTTTGGCTATAAATGCGACCAACGCCCTTTTCATAGCTAGAAACGTCTAAGAAAAGATCTTCATTAGTAGCATATTCAACAACTAAATCTCCATAAAATCATCGGTGAATAAAGTGTACAGTATTGCAATCTTTCATCTGATGGCGAAAGGTTCATGTGCCACGGAGCGTCTTTTGGATGAAAGAAATGCCCCGCTTTAATCTTTTATGTTATAAAGATTTCTCGCGGAATCATTACATTTAATGTAGTAAACACAGTCATACTCGCGTAAGGCGGACTCGCATAATTCGGATATTTGCATAAGTCGGAAAAAAACGAAGAGACTTGAAAGTCCCATCTGCATTTTCATTTTCAAATTAGTTCGCATAAGTCGGAGTTCGTGCAAGTCGGATTGTTTTTCTTGGTCAGAAGCGATCCGGTTTATGCGAGTTTGGCTGTACGGAAACATGAAGCCTCTCTACTTTCAGAAATAAAGATTTTAAACTTAACAGAACCTAATAACGCGAACATTATTTCTTAAGAATAAGTTTGTATCGGCAATAGATCCAACTTTCAATCAAAATTCCCAAAATTTCTTATCTTGCTTTCATTTCTATTGATAACAATAGTTGCAACTTCGATAGTGCTTAAGTTATGAACCCTAGGTGATATTTGCTGATATAAACATAATTTCTTAAAAAATTAAAAAGTACGACTTGAAAATTATTGGGGGAGCTGAAGCCCCCCCAGCCCCCCGGCTCCGCGGTCCCTGCCATTGAGCCATCCCCGCCTATTTCAGATGAAGGAAAGTGACAGGACATTTACATAGACGAAAACCCATCTTTGTGAGAGCTTATTTCATCATGGGAATAAATTTGTATTTTTCCTACCTTAAGGCATCACCTCATGTGCTTCTAGGCCTGAAATGTTTTGACAAAATCTATTTCGTAATTTTTTCGGTAAAAAAGGGCTGATTTTGCGCTTACAGCATGCTGCATTTGAAATTGGCCATACTTACTAATTGAATGATAAATAATTCCATTGATGTATCCAAACTGTATATCATCGGAAAGAAGATAGGTTGAGCTTTCAGATGGTATACATTACATCTACTCAAATCTTACTATTTTCTTTTAATTTTCAATTATAGTTGGGTTGCGTTTTTTCTGAAACAACCTGTATAATGCAATAAATGACAATATTTGGGGTCTCCGCGACTCCGCGACATTAGACTAAATATTTAGGTTTCAGTAANTTCGTAATTTTTTCGGTAAAAAAGGGCTGATTTTGCGCTTACAGCATGCTGCATTTGAAATTGGCCATACTTACTAATTGAATGATAAATAATTCCATTGATGTATCCAAACTGTATATCATCGGAAAGAAGATAGGTTGAGCTTTCAGATGGTATACATTACATCTACTCAAATCTTACTATTTTCTTTTAATTTTCAATTATAGTTGGGTTGCGTTTTTTCTGAAACAACCTGTATAATGCAATAAATGACAATATTTGGGGTCTCCGCGACTCCGCGACATTAGACTAAATAATGCAATAAATGACAATATTTGGGGTCTCCGCGACTCCGCGACATTAGACTAAATATTTAGGTTTCAGTAAAGAAGTACTGGCTTGCATGCATGGTATTGAAAGTTAGGGAGTACCCCCCTGAGACATGACGCAAGAAATGCCAAATTGTTATTTTCTTATAAAAAATACATTCACTAAGAAAATCTCATGCATCATATTATTCGATTTAGGTAAATACTTTTTGAATGGTCTTCTCAGTTGTTTGTCATTGCACCGCAACTGACAGCAAGATGTTATAGGTTCTGCATGCGATGTTGCGGTGATTAAGTCAAAATACTACATGCAATTTTTGAATAATGTGCATTGATATGACAATGTCATGGTAGGCAGTAACTCATGAGAGCTTCCTAANAATATTTAGGTTTCAGTAAAGAAGTACTGGCTTGCATGCATGGTATTGAAAGTTAGGGAGTACCCCCCTGAGACATGACGCAAGAAATGCCAAATTGTTATTTTCTTATAAAAAATACATTCACTAAGAAAATCTCATGCATCATATTATTCGATTTAGGTAAATACTTTTTGAATGGTCTTCTCAGTTGTTTGTCATTGCACCGCAACTGACAGCAAGATGTTATAGGTTCTGCATGCGATGTTGCGGTGATTAAGTCAAAATACTACATGCAATTTTTGAATAATGTGCATTGATATGACAATGTCATGGTGTCATGGTAGGCAGTAACTCATGAGAGCTTCCTAAAGCCCGTTTTCCACTAGGCGACAAATGTCGCGCGACGCAACAAACGTCGAGGATGAACTCCCTTGGGCATGCGCAATAAAAATTATGTTTTTCGCGAAGCGAACTTTTTCCTGTCGAAAAGGAGTTGGACTTGATCCTACTTTTTTGAGCGTCGCGTGTTCGCGGCATGAAATCAACCAATGAGAATTGAGCATGAACAGACAACTTCTCGCCGTTAATGTTTTTCGTGGAAATTGAAGCCAATTTCGCACGACATTTTTCGCGCGACGTTTGTCGCGTCGCGCGACATTTGTCGCCTAGTGGAAAACCACCTTAAGATGACTTTACAAGTTAAGAGTTTTCATTGCCGCTGCCCAAAAAAGCTCCGAGCTCAATTCACACGTGAAGCGTCGTTCTTGTCGCATTTCCAGATAACAATCAAGCGCGGCGACACATCTCAAGTGCGACACAGTTTGAGTAATTGAAATATATCATCTTGCCGTGCCGCATTGAACCCGCAAAATCGCGTCAACTGTGAATTTAGCTTCATGCTGCCAAGTAAGACTCGTGCTTGATGAACTGCGAGCCTTATATGGGCAACACCATGAAAAACGCTTCGATTGTTAATTCAGTTTGAGCTAAATTCACACTTGAGGTGATCTTGTAGAACGTTGCAGCGCCCCGCGATAAATTTAAAAGATTTAAAAGTTTGTGTGAAAAGAGACTAAAGCTTCACGAGTGAATTCAGNTCGTGTAAACAGAACGCCTAAGTGAACTAATTTGGAACCGGTCTCGTGTGAACGCAAAAGGTGTACTCAAATGGAACCGAACTTTTTTGGAACCGTACTCGTGTAAACGGGGCCTAAGTCAAAATACTACATGCAATTTTTGAATAATGTGCATTGATATGACAATGTCATGGTAGGCAGTAACTCATGAGAGCTTCCTAAGATGACTTTACAAGTTAAGAGTTTTCATTGCCGCTGCCCAAAAAAGCTCCGAGCTCAATTCACACGTGAAGCGTCGTTCTTGACGCATTTCCAGATAACAATCAAGCGCGGCGACACATCTCAAATGCGACACAGTTTGAGTAATTGAAATATATCATCTTGCCGTGCCGCATTGAACCCGCAAAATCGCGTCAACTGTGAATTTAGCTTCATGCTGCCAAGTAAGACTCGTGCTTGATGAACTGCGAGCCTTATATGGGCAACACCATGAAAAACGCTTCGATTGTTAATTCAGTTTGAGCTAAATTCACACTTGAGGTGATCTTGTAGAACGTTGCAGCGCCCCGCGATAAATTTAAAAGATTTAAAAGTTTGTGTGAAAAGAGACTAAAGCTTCACGAGTGACTTCAGCAATAGGCCTATAATTTCAATGCAATAAATTTAGGAGGTCCGTTGCGTGTGTAAAAATCCGCCCTGTGTAGCTAAAGGAGGAAAGTTAGAATATGATCTCATCGAAAATGGACACCTATCGTTAAATAAATTGCACGAAAGATATCGAAACTAAATAAAAAACTCAAAGATACTTGACCCGGGAGGGGGGCCCTATGTATATTTTGGGTACTGGGGACGTGTCATCGGCAAGGGTATCGTTTTCACTATTCTGGTATAAGGAACGGTATCAATTTTCACGATTTTGGTATAAAGAACGGTATCGATTTTTATTCATTTCATTTTATTTCATTTTATATTCTTTACACAGGGTTAAGTATACAGTTNCGTTGCGTGTGTAAAAATCCGCCCTGTGTAGCTAAAGGAGGAAAGTTAGAATATGATCTCATCGAAAATGGACACCTATCGTTAAATAAATTGCACGAAAGATATCGAAACTAAATAAAAAACTCAAAGATACTTGACCCGGGAGGGGGGCCCTATGTATATTTTGGGTACTGGGGACGTGTCATCGGCAAGGGTATCGTTTTCACTATTCTGGTATAAGGAACGGTATCAATTTTCACGATTTTGGTATAAAGAACGGTATCGATTTTATTCATTTCATTTTATTTCATTTTATATTCTTTACACAGGGTTAAGTATACAGTTACAATACTGATTTCCAAACTGCCCTGTAAAATAGCTAATAAATTAAATATATCTACTCATCAAAATTTACAAGTTGGCATAAAGATCAAACTAAAAGCTAAATAAATAAAGTGTCAAACGAAAAGATTAGTTGCTGCTTTTCACGATTTTGGTTTAAAGAACAAATGATTAGGCCATTTTATAAGGTCGGGTATGGTTTTGAAGCTTGAGTGGTACATCCCCAACCAAAAGCTGGTCAAGTGCCAGTGGCGTGGTGGCTCCAAATTGGCTGGGGGGGCACAAACCTATTTTGGCGCCCCCCAGAAAACTGTGACAATTGTCTGCTGTACGACATACCCAGACTTTTGAAAGCTAATTCTTTCTTCAGACAATGGGTTGAAACCAAATGATGACAATTCCTTGGCAGTCCCATTTGAACAAACAGCATACAGTTTGGGGAACGGTTAAATCTCGGTGCGAGCGGAGCGAGCAAAAATTTTAGAGACCACGCCCTTTAAATCGTTGAAAAAAGCCCCTCTTGTGAAAATTTCACCTTTTAGATTNGTCAAGCGTAAATGCATCTATAGCAAAAGCTTCTGGCTCTGGTTTAAAAGAGACAAATTTGTCAAATTGTTTATTGAGCCTTGATGCAAATAAGTCCACTGATGGTGTGAAACCTATATCAGTTAGACATGACTCCAGAAACTTAGAGTTCAACTGCCATTCTGCAGAAGTATTAGCAGAACGCCGTGACTCCCTATCTGCTTCAATGTTTTGTTTGCCTGGAATATGCGCAATTGTTAACCAGATGTTACGTTCAATACACCAAAGCCAAATTTGTTTGCATAAATTGTTACATGTGATTGAACGACTTGTACCCATGTGAGATAGAACAAGTACGGCTGTTGTGTTATCTGACAAAATTTTAATATGCCTATCTTTGAGGTCATTTGCGTATGTTTTCAAAGCTAAGAAAATGGCATACATTTCTAAGTAATTTATGTGGTGTTGTTGCTCTTCAAATGACCATAATCCTCCGGTGGAGATATTTTGGCAATAAGCTCCCCAACCTTGGAGGGAGGCATCTGTTTTTATTTCCATTGATGCATGATCACGTGTTAATGGCCTGAAGACCCTGGCTAGGTTTTCAATCCACCATTTAATTTCTGTTTTAGCATCAAAGGATAAAATCATGTCTTTGTCAAAATTGCCTTTATTTTGTTTTAGCGCCATAGTTTTATCATGGTCTATATGCCTGTAGAAAAGAGGCCCGAACAACGCCCCTGGAAAACAAGCAACAATTTTCCCCAAAACTTGCGCAACGTTTCTAATTGAATGCGTTTTACGTTGGAGAACTGCTGAACAAAGAGCTACTGTGCTATCTTTCTTGTCCTGTGTAGGGCTTACAATCATATCCTTTGAATTTAGGGTAAACCCAAGCATTTTTATTTCCTGACTTGGAATAAAAGCTGATTTACGTGGGTGAATAATAAAACCCAGCATGGTAAACAGCTTAATTGCCTTGATTACAGTTTTTAAGCATTCATCAAAAGTGTCGCCTTGCAGATAAATATCATCAATATAAGCAGTTGCGATGTGTCCTTCTTTGTGAAGGGTTGACAAAGCTGGTTTTAGAATTTTAGTGAAAGTGCGTGGACAAGAAGAAAGCCCATTTGGCAATGCCGTATACTGCAATAATTGGTGATTGAATTCAAGCCTGAGATATTTTCTATCTTCAGGGGCAATATAGACGCTATAATAGGCGTCTTTCAAATCTAAGGATGCCATAAAACAATCGGGCGTCATTAAGTTAGTGATGGTATTCAATGTGTCCATTTTGAAATGTCGATAAGTCACGCACTGGTTAAATTGTTTGAGATTGAGTATCATCCTGTGTGTTCCGTCCGGTTTTGGACGTAGAAAAATAGGCGAAATTATCTGTCCAGCTGATGGTGACGTTGCTTCCAGAACACCTTTTGATATCAATGTTTCAATCTCTTTCTGAATGATATGAAATTCAGTCTGATTAAAATGTGATTTGTTACGAGCAGGTTGCTCTGGCAGAAAATCACATTCAATTTTTACCCCAGAAACATTGGAAAGAATATCTGGGTCCGATGTAAGTGACTTCCACTCTGGTAGAAAATTTGATACCCTACCAGCTCTGAAATTATCACACTCATGCAAAAGTAAAGATACTAGGGAAGGTAAATAATCAAGAAATTCACTTACAGTTACTTGTTCCAAATCAATCAGAATTTTTTCCCTTGTTGTTGCTGATTGGGGCCGGATTTCTGTTGGAACCGGTTGTTCCCTTGGTACGGTTGCTTTTTCCGGAATTGATTCTGGTTGCCCCTCCATAAAAAATCACGCCTTGCATTGTTTTGCTGGGAGGGGTTTTGGCTTTGGGGTTGCTGTCTGAAGCGAGGTTTGAAATTTCCCTTGAAAGCCTTCGCGACCTTATTTGATTCTTCAGCTTCTTTGAGCTGCTTATTCAAATCATCGCCGAAAAGGTAAGGTCCGTGTGGGATTTCAGTGAGCGAGGAACAAAGTGCTTGATAGTCCGGTTTTAGGAGTGGTTTCATTGTGCTTCGTCGTAGAGACGAAATGTTTCCGGTCAGGTGACCCAAGAGTGCAAAAGCATCCACTGATTGTGAGATATGTTTATTAAATTCCTCGTGATTTGGGGAGGAAGAGGCCTGTGCAAGGAGAAAGTCCGTAGTTTGCGACATTATGCAGGCAACTTTCCGCAAAACTTGTTGCATGTTAGCCAGCCTAAGATCGTCCTGTTTCTTGGTATACTTAAGATGTTCCCATGCACCTTTGTTAACTTTTATGGGATACAGTGAAGTACAGTTGGCTGGACGTTTATACTTGTCTAAAATGACTTTCAATTTTTCAGGAGTTAATGTCTTTCCCCAACGTTTGTTAATTATTTCGGCCAATTTGTCATTAATATTTGTGCCAAGGTCGTCAGAGGTTTCAAGGGCTTTGGCCAAGCTATCAAGAAATTCAGCTGCGATGGGGTCGGAAGTATTTTGTGTCTCAGCCCCTTGTTCATTAGTCTTAGTTTTAGTAGTTTTAGCTAACAGGTCATGGGCATCACCAACAAGTGAATCAGCATCATCGTCAGCATGAATACTAATGCTTTCGTCAGCATCATCAGTAACATTACGTTTTGCTGGTGGCTCAGATTCATCAGGGTCTGATAACTGTCGCTTATTGTTCGGGTTTAGTCCGGTGGACGATGAGGCAGTAAGCCCGGTGGGCAAGGTAGTTTGTCCGGTGGACGGATATATTCCGGTGGAAATATGTTGGAATGGCCGGTGGCCAATTGGCAAGGGACCCGAGGACAGTTGTTGTAGTAGAGCCGCCATGTTACCCATATTTGTATTAATATCTAGTAAAGTTCGATTAATCGAAGGCTGAGGGTCAATGGACGGCGTGGTTTCTAATGGAGGTTCCTGCCGCACCGTTCCATCCTCAGCTACATTTATATCCTCTGATTCTGACATTTTCTAGAGAAATATGTATAAAAAACGGATAATCGCAAATAAATTTGTAACGGAACTAAATTAATAGTGTTCGACTCGGTTTGAATCAAGTTAGAAAGAAAAGTGAAATGAAAAACTTACCAATCTTTCGCATAAAATCGGAGCTTGCAAAAAAGACGTCTTGATGACTCGTAGCGAAGTCCGCAATGACTTGTAGCGCATGCGCCCGCTTCTCATGGGATTCCGTAGTGACGTAGCTGATTATAGAGAAGAACTGTAAATACCATACAACATGAGAAGTATTTAAAGCGATGTGTTTAAAATGATGTAACATTTCCAAAATTGTTCATCCCTTCCAAATCCAAGAATAGTTCATCTGTCGTTTGTATCTAAAATCTTCAAAGCCAATACTGTATCTCTCGTTGGCAAAAACTTGTAACATAAGTACACGGTATGTTTCTTGGACCTCAACCAGAATAAATTGTGTCCTTATCATTAGCTTATTCATCTGTAGTATAGCAACTAACATTTAGAAGTATACGGTGCAGATACATTTTTGAAGAAAGGGTGACATGGCGGCCGGTTAGGTTTTTTGAAAATATTTTCCACAGGGTTAGCAGAAATTTTGCATACATTTTTTTCCTCCACCGGCAATGTAATAGAATAAATTTTGCGTTGTCCCTTACACAAAACAGACATGAACATGAATTAGAATAGAGAAAGAGGGATGTTTCTTACCCACTTCTTGACCGATCAACCGACTTCCAGTAGCATTTTCTCTTTAATCTTTGATAAATCTGTAACGTATAAGAATTTGCCAGCAGAATCTCGAACGTGCTCCGACGATCTCTTGGGTCACTCCTAGTGATTCTAACACAATGACAAAACAATGTAAATTCCTATTTCTATGGTAAATTCAATATCAATTGATTTTTAAGAATCTTAGTTAGCCACCCTCTGTTTATGGCAACGAAAAGCCGTCATACAATGCCTAAGAATGTTTACGTTGTAAGGGGGTATGGAACATAGTAACGAACAACAAATGGATTTTGAAATGATATTAGCATATTACTTAGTTGCTGATCCATCACTTTTTCAATGATATCCAAACTTTCTAGCTCTAAAATTTTCTTCAAGACTCTGTCCTTTATTGGCCAGGCGCGGATCCAGACCGGGTCGACCTGTGTCCACAAACCGATCAGATTTTCAGAGTAGTTAATATTTTTATTGTGCCTCTGTTATTTTTTATTTTTAAATCTGCAGCGAAAATGCTTCGATGCGAATGCCATTTTGAATTGCAGTGCCCTGCCCAATATTTTTTCAATCGAATTCAATTCTTGAGGAAATTCTGACACGGTCACTCATTCATTTCGCGCTTGTGATGTGACCCATAGCTTGGTCAGAACCCGGTGAAACCCACTCAAAATTGCGCAAGCTACTTGCATGGGTTTCAGAACACTTGCAGTCAAACACTGCACAATAATCTTTACCCTTTCGTGAGTCAGACATTTGCAATCTTCAGATGGCTACAGATCTGACATCCTTTGAGCGTTCCCTTTTCAAAAATGGGTGTTCCCTGAGAAGGAAAGGGCGCTTCCCAAGAAACAAAAGGGTGTGGTACCCCTTTTCCGGTGCTTCGCCCCCAGACCCCTGGTCTTTATTGCGCCTTTGGCGCAATTCATCTAACACAACGGTCACAAAAACGCTGGATCCGCGCCTGCATTAAATTGGTATGGAATTCTTCTTGGTTTTTGTGCAGCAGGCACAACGTTTGGATCAATGTGAAGTTTCAACTTGTAATCAGCTAATTTTCCAGCTCCAGCCTAGAAGGGAATCATAGAATCTTAAAAAGTCTGGTCATCAATTTTGCGATCTTTAGAAATAGAATTCGTTTCTTGCGCAACGCTAACATATAGACTTCCTAAACACATTTTCGTTCATATACTTTATGATTTAACAGTAAACAAAATGTTCTCTTATTCTATAACGCCATGTAGACCCCGAGGCCCCTGCCCCCTACCCTCCTCTCGGCGGCCTTGATAATCTATTGAAAAATTGTAATTAGGTTAGTTTAGTTTTCTAGTACTAGTATTTTAATGTTGTAAATTTTTGTAGTGGAGGGTCCCTTGAAAATCAGTATTGCTGAAGGGTCACCCTCCTTAAAATTTTGAAATGAAATTTGAAATGAATTATCACCACAAGTATAGAGCATCATTTGCGTCTTTATTACAAGTTGACATTTTCTTATCCTAAATCCGAAATTTCTGACATATGCAAGATTTTCAACAACAACTGTTCAATTTCGTATGGCATAAAGATCATTTTGTATGTCAAATGTCATTTCGTATGGCGTATTGCATTCAATACGACCTTTTGCGAAATTGATCGTAACAAACGTAGCTTTAAATATGGCCTAATTATTTCGTATGGCCTATTGCGCAATACATCATCGCAAACATAACTTTAGTATTGCCTATTGCGCAATACATCATAAAATTTTGATTTTGCATGGCAAATATTCAAGCATTCAATGTATATTCTCAGCAAATTTAAAACTAATACATTGCAACTAATGTAGTATATAATAGAAAAGCTAAATTTTATAAGTGATGTATGTATACAATTAATAACAGAATATTGCTGAAGGACATATGAAAAGAACTCAAAAGAGCTATCGAGCCATAGCATAGGTTTCAAACCTTTAAATTGGCGTAAAAAGGTCGGTGTAAAATTCAGTGACCTATTTCTTTAAATCGAATGGCTTGAAAGAAACTTTAGCTACTTTACTATAACTCTACCGTTGGACTTTTCAGAAATCTTGAATATTTTCGAAATTACAGCGTATTTCACATTTCAACTCATCTGAGGATGTGACGTCATCAAATTTCTAAATCGAAAACCAAAAGAGTGAAAGACTTTTGCTTGATACCATATTGTAGACATTCATAAACTATGTTTTTCTGGAAAATTATTCGATGTTTCCTCAAAAAGTTTAGAAATTACGATGGTTTTAAGTCTTTTTCAAAATTTTTCTTGGATTCTTAACAAAGAAGAAAAGCACTCTAATTCTGAAACTATTTAAGATTTCTGAAAAGTCCAACGGTAGAATTATTACAAAGTAGCAAAAGTTTCTTTCAAGCTATTCCATTCAAAGAAATAGGTCACAGAATTTTACACCGACCTTTTCAAAGATTTGGAAGCTATACTTCGAGCCATATGCCCCTCTCGTGACTTACTATTGTATGAACAACAATTATTGAATATACGATGAAAATAAAGCATTGCTACAGGTTATAAAGAATTAGAAAAAATACAAATCTATCAATCTACTTTAATTTTAAAAAGAGGATTAAGTGAAAAAAAGAAGAGTAATACAGATACAGACAGGGTGAATTGACAATGAAGAGAGAGTAGTTTAGATTGTCGGAGTTTTAATCATATAGTCTTTGCATATGTGTTTTTTTTTTAGTTTTTTTAGAAAGTTTTTCTTTGTTTTTTTATTTCGTATGTCAGATGGGATTTCATTCCAGATTTTGACACCAGTACAAAGTATTGATCTTTGTTTGTACCTTGTGGTACTACGAGGAATTACAAAGTTTCCCTTGGAAGGGAATCGAGTTGGATAACTGTGTATTGAGCTTGCTTTTTGAAAAGAATTTTGGAAGTTACCGCGTGTAGAATTAATGTCAAACATGAATTTTGCAACCTCACATTTGTGTTTTTTGTAGGTATCGTCAAAATTTAGCAACGCAAGCTTTGTAAAAATGGGTTGGCTGTGTGCCTGTCGCTTAGCAAAATCGATTATTCTCACGGTTTTCCTGAGATTTCGTCTGATAGATTCCAGGGCTGTAGAGTTTGCACTGCCCCAGTTAAGTAGGCCATAGTAGACGTGAGACATGATGAACGAATTGTACAATGTTCGTAGAAGGCTTTGTGGTATTATGTTACGCAGCCGCCAGAGAATACCTTGACCTTTAGATATTTTAATATTTACTTGCTTTATATGATCTTTCCAAGTTAGGTTTTTATCAATTAAGACACCTAGATATTTTGTTGAATTCTTTTCCAGTAATGGCTCATTGTCGATAAACAGGTTAAGTGATTTATTGGCAATTTTTTGTCTTGGGTGAATTAGCATGAAATTAGACTTTGAGACATTCGATGACAGTTTGTTCGCTCTTAACCATTCTGAAATTTTGATAAGCTCCTGATTTAAGTCATTTTGCAATGTATCAAGGTTTTTATGCGAGTATAGTATACGATGCCAGGCCCGTAGGAGCGTTTTTGCGATTTGGGGGGGGGGGGCACCGTCTTGCGCCGAAAATGGGGGTCTGGGGGCTAAGCCTCCAGAAATTTATTTGGCCACGCCCTTTACTTTGGCTTAGAAAACATCTCCCGATCCCATTTTTACATTTCTAAAATAAAAATTTAGACGAATTTCGTAGTGATGTTTCTATAAATCTGCACCTGCCACCTACAGGAAAATTTTGAGGGTACCACTCTCTACTTTGGCTTAGAATGCATTTTTCAATCCAATATTACCCTGGGTGCCAGACACATATAACCAAAGGGAAATCTTTCTTTCAGGGTGGGTCTGGTACCCACCGTACGCTATAGGTTCTATTATTGATGAGTCTTTTATGCCTATTGCCTCTGCAGGCTCTGAAGACTCTCTGAAGTTGCCTCTGACTTTCTTCACAGGACGGGGAATTACTTCCACATCAACGCAGTTTCTACATATAGGCCTATACTTTGAACATGGAACTACAAATTGAAAATCAAAACTTAATATTTCTGCTTTCGGATTAAATACACCAGATCCTTCCACTCTCACCCGACATTTCCGTAACGCTTCCTGTTTGCGGAGTCAATGTATTACGCAAGATTGAGCTCCTCTTCGCAGGAGGAAATTTGCTCTCAGAACACAAAAATGGACGCTGATTCGCAGACTATACAAGAACCTATAGTATGAAAAAGTATAGTCTGCACGCAGGCTACTGCAATGCAATGAAATACGAAATAGAACAGTTGTTATTGAAAATCTTGCTTATGTCAGAAATTTAGGATCTAGGATTAAAAAATTCAACTTGTAATAAAGACGCAAACCACCGAGGGGCAAATCACTCCTGAAAATGGTGTACGAGATTAATAATCACTAGTGATTATTTTGTGATTAATTTGATTTTGTGTGTGATTAATGTGATTTTTGGGTGATTAATGTGATTAATGTGTGATTGAAATGTGATTATTTTCGAGAGCGTACGTGATTTTAAGCAGTGATTTGCCCCTCTCAAACCACGCTCAATACACAAGCACATACTACGTGTTGTAGCTTAGAGACGATTATTGTTTCTTGGCTGTAGATAATGCAGGGGCGGGCAAGTACTGTAAAATGTTTGACCCCATGTTTGTCCAACGGTATTGTGAAAAAAAGACCGGTTTGTTTTCTCACAGAGTACGACGTTGCTACCCAAAACAACCAGTTTTGGGACAAATCTGAAATTTGAAATTTGATCTGATCTTCTGTTCTACCAAAATGCATTCTACAGCTGTCGTACCGACCAAAATTCTAAAGTTTAGCCTTCACTGGTTCTACCTTTGTCCGGCAAATTTTGTGAAAAACGACCAAAAACTCAAATTTTTATCATAAGCGGTTCTACCTTTTTTGTCCAACAAAGTAACATAAAAAACACCACACAATTAAATCTCAGTAAAGCGATTCTACTTTTGTCTGGCAAATTTACGCAAAAAGACCAGTATCTCAACCAAGACTACCAGTTTTGGGACACTTCTTGTTTGTTTGTTTGTCATCTTATTTTAATTCAATCTTATTCTAGCTTCTAATAGAAACTAATCTAAATCGAATATTTAAACTACTAACAATATATATAATCTGCATATTTCTGTTGCTAGCTACAAACATTACGGTTGAAAGTTGGCCCATCCCATTGTTTTATAAGATAAGTCTCTTAACCCTAATCTACATGGGGGGGGCAAAAAAGGCCCCCCAAGCAAACTTCCTCTAATTGCTCTAAAACTACACGTGATAAAAGATTAGAACCTATATGACTTTTAATAAAATTTAATACTGTATCAAATAAACAATAGGTCATTGTCATATAATTGGTCACGTGACTTTGCCATGCCCATATTTGGAGAGAGGTCTCAAAGAAAATCGTTAAAACGTGCATAACATTTCTCATAGACATCTGATTTCCATGAAATTGGTACCAATCAACTTGTCTTGAAGTCTACTTTCATTTGATATATAATTTTTTGTGTTTTGCTGACGTCAGCAACATTTAAGATAAATGACGTCATACTTACATATGACGTCATATTTATGATAAACATATGAAATAATTAGTATGTTATGATTGAAATTGATCAATTAACAACTCAAGATCAATTTCCTTTAGTTTATATGACTAAAAATTGGCCAAAAATGCCAATATGGCATCATTAAATTTGCTTGGGTATCATTTATGACTTTGATTGACAGTTTTTATAACAATAGAATTCAAAAAATTTAATTGTTGGCATTTTTCATCAAGAACAATCAATATTCATCATATAGATAGCTTCAACGATGTTCATTGACAATTTTCCTCTGAAAAATTTAAGTTTTTAGGAGAAGAACCAAAATCAGCAAATTTCCATTGTTTTTGCGTTGCCTAGCAACAGGTCACGTCGCTAATTAGCATATAATTCTATTTTTAGAATCATAATTGCTTGGTAATTATGTGTATCAATTTGCGTTTCCGGGGACATCACAGTTGCTGAGAAAATTAGGGGGGCCTTTTTTGCCCCCCCCCCATGAAAAAGTAGTACTTGATTTACCCATGTAGAATAGGGTTAAACGTTTGAATGTTTTCGGCTAATTTGATCTCTTTGGGCAAAGCATTCCAAATTTGTGGTCCTAGCGATAGGAGACTCTTTGAACCGAAAGTAACTTGGTTTGGTCTATGATGAATTAATTCATTTGGGTTCCTAGCTGACCTTGTTGTTTGTTTTAGTTTGAAAATATCCTGCATCATTTAATTCCAAATGAACAATGATAACAGTAGTAGCTGAAGGATTTTTGAGAGGGGCATTGATCTTTGTATGTCAGATTGACTATGGTCAGATGTCAACAGAACTGGCTGCACTGCAAGAACGAATGGGTTGCAAGACAGGCATCCACCTTGTAATGCCAACAGAACTTAATCCGTATAATTGGAACAATAATCCCCTTGATTGGTTATTGTCATAACGTGAAGTTTTATTTCTTGTCACAAATATAGACAATCAAAAATCATAACTTCAAAACCTAAGCAGATCATAAGAAACTAGCAATTTCACCCAGTAGAAATTCTACCTTAGGGTTAGGATTTTAGATGAGCCATGAAATGGGGCAACTTATTTCAACATGCTTGTTTTCCTTCGTTCTCTGCCGAAAGGGGCAGGGGCTGCAACCGCCACAGACCCTCCCCCCTAGATGCGCCCCTGAGATAGCCCTCTGGCTAAGAAACATTGCCTTATGCATAATTTAGACAACTGTATTTCCCAACAAAATCATGATATTGTATTTAAATCCAAGGATTAAAAAATTGTACAAATTAAATCAAACGATTACCTTAGAACAAAACTTAACAAAGAGGCTACTCTCAAGTCCAGAATATACGTGGGCTCTGGGGTTTTATTGGGCTCTGGCATAAACTGGGTGCGTGGGAAATTCTTGTCTTTAGGCGAAATGCACAAGTTGTTTTTGCTGTAGACANATAAGAAACTAGCAATTTCACCCAGTAGAAATTCTACCTTAGTGTTAGGATTTTAGATGAGCCATGAAATGGGGCAACTTATTTCAACATGCTTGTTTTCCTTCGTTCTCTGCCGAAAGGGGCAGGGGCTGCAACCGCCACAGACCCTCCCCCCTAGGTGCGCCCCTGAGATAGCCCTCTGGCTAAGAAACATTGCCTTATGCATAATTTAGACAACTGTATTTCCCAACAAAATCATGATATTGTATTTAAATCCAAGGATTAAAAAATTGTACAAATTAAATCAAACGATTACCTTAGAACAAAACTTAACAAAGAGGCTACTCTCAAGTCCAGAATATACGTGGGCTCTGGGGTTTTATTGGGCTCTGGCATAAACTGGGTGCGTGGGAAATTCTTGTCTTTAGGCGAAATGCACAAGTTGTTTTTGCTGTAGACAGTGGCGGCGCCACGGGGGGACTCGGGGGGACTCGTCCCCCCCACTTCTCTCCAAAGTTGGTTTTCCAATTCGTCCAAATCCACAGATAAATTGTTGAAGGAGGGGTTAGGTAGTTGGATCCTAAATTTTGAGCACAAATAAGGGCATTTCTTAGCACTAAAAAGGGCATTTCCCAAGGATAAAAAGGGCGTGGTTCTAAAAATTTTGCCGGGGGCTTCTCCCCCGGACCCCCATTACAGTTTGTCCCTCCAGTTGTTAGCGGCTGGCGCCGCCACTGGCTGTAGAGTATATTACAAACAAGTTAAAAATCACGAAAACAACGAGAAATTCAGTTCGAAACACATGTCAGGATACATGACTTCACATGTTTGATATTTCAAGAAGCTTGAAATTAAGAAATTAAAGGGGCCCAAGTGCCTTTACGCTGGTATAGGACAGCCTAAAAACAGCTTTGGGAAGAAACTTCCAAATAACCATTGCAAACAGGAAAGAGCACATGCTGACCTTCTCATGTATGTCCGTTAAAGCAGTTAAAGAGCTTACTGGAATAGCCTTTCAACTGAGGTTAAGCAGGCATCTTCAATTAATGCCTTCAAGAACCATATTTAGACTAGAGCGATTTGTAGATATTTTAGACTAGATTAGCATTATACATTCCATTAGATTAATAAAACATTCCATTTATTGTAAATAGGTTTTTTTTTCTTTTAGTTATATTATATTAACATCATTGTACTGTATTTTAGATGGAGGGCCCCTTGAAAATCAGCATTTGCTGAAGGGTTACCCTCCTTAAAAATGTGAAATCAAATCAAAATCAAATCAAGCTCAGACATTTCTGGGTGGGAGCTCAGATATATCAGCAGCTCTGATATTTCTCATATTTTAATTTCTACCCCGGGGGGTCTACTTAATACATTGAGCACCCGGGGATGTGCCTGCCAATAGGGTATTATTTTCGGCTAAAAATTCCAGGACAGGATTATACCTTTTGTGTCTTCATTCCGGGACAGGTATGTCCATTAAAGAAGAGATTAACTTCATATCTGTTTATATATGAGCTATTCACACAAAAATTGTTCTCAGCAAAATTATTTTCATGGTAACGATCAGTTTCTCCTATCTTATTCCAGGACAGGTATTATGTTTTCAACATTTTATTCCAGGACAGGGTCATAACGAATTGCACATAATATTGCACATAATTGCACATCATATAATATAACTAGGCCCGCTCGGCGCGGCTGCGCCGCGCCTTCGCGTTCCTTTTAGCTTCGCTGTCGTTTGTCTAAGTAGCAGTACTTAGGTAGAAATTCATATCTGCACATAGTGTCCCCTAGTGTCCTCAGTTGCCGTAATCGCCTTAATTGCCGTAGTGGCCTTATAGTTGCCTTTAATGGCCTTAGAATAACCAGTAGGGAAATGAGCCCCCATATCATAAAGGGGTAAGTTTTCGGTAAGTCGTGGGTGCCTTTTGGTAAATTGTTTTAGTTGAGTTGATCTAGTTGCCTTTCTTCCCTTAGTGGACTTATTTGCTATTATAGCGTTAGTGGGCTTTCTTTCCTTAGTGGCCTTAGTTTCCTTAGCTTCCTTAGTACCCCTTAGTTGCCCTAGCTAGCTACCCTCATTGTTGTGGTTGCCTTAGTTGGTTAAGTTGCCCCAGTGGCCTTGTTCTGGTTCCCGGGTTCTGGTTGTCTTTTTAGAAGCAGTGCAAGGGTTGAATTTCCCTCTGGGGGAGCATAGCAATAACCAGTATGGAAATAAGCCCCCATATCACCAGGGGATGATTTTGTGGTAAGTTGGCAAGGTGCCAAATGACGGAAAAGAACTTGCCAAGGTACCAAGTCACCAGGTGGAAACCTGGCATGGTAGGAAGTCATGTGACTTATATTGGCAACTTGGCTGGAAAGTCACGTGAGATGGGGCCTAGGCACGTGACAGCTCCCAACACATATTGGTGTTATCAACCCACATCTTCGTTAGTAACTAAGTTATATACCCTATATTTGGTGTCACCCCTGTAATGTAGGATTATCATTCAGGGGGCCCCGTGAGAACCCTTTTGCAGCATCATATTCTCCGAAAGAGCACCGCTGTTGAGGAGAATATCTCACGTGGCTTGGGTGTGGTCACGTAGCTGCTCCAATAGATGGTAGCAATCGCAGGTTAGGATCATGCACCCGTCCACCGTAGCACCTCACCCATAGGCTGGGATGGGGCTCATTTGCCTAATGATTACTGGTAAAGGTCCTTCGCACAGGGAGATTTAACCCTCATTGTGCTGCTACATCGAGGCATGTAAGGCAAGAACAAATACACAATTCAGTGTCCAGATGCATTTCATCACTCATCCAATTAGTTTAGATAATTCGTTCTCCATCAAAATTTCTTCATTTACTTCTCTCTTTCGCAGTTTCTCCTCCAATGTTACCATTCCGTCCACTCCAAATACTCTCATTTCCCTTCTATTCTTGCTCTCGTGCTCTCTTCCCAATCCTTTCTACACACTTGACGCTTCCGCATTTGCAGCTCTTTCATTCTCTGTGCAATTTCTTGCTGCAATTTCGCACTCCCGCCTCCCCTATTCTTCTGCAAATTCATCCCTTACTACTTGATTTGATTTGATTTGATTTCACATTTTTAAGGAGGGTAACCCTTGAGCAAATGCTGATTTTCAAGGGGCCCTCCATCTAAAATACAGTACAATGATGTTAATATAATATAAATAAAGAAAAAAAAAACCTATTTACAATAAATGGAATGTTTTATTAATCTAATGGAATGTATAATGCTAATCTAGTCTAAAATATCTACAAATCGCTCTAGTCTAAATATGGTTCTTGAAGGCATTAAGTGAAGATGCCTGCTTAACCTCAGTTGAAAGGCTATTCCAGTTTTTTGCACCTCTGAACGAAAAGCATTTTTGTCCAGTAGAAGAACTTTTCAAAGGTAGCCTTAAGTCAGTGGTTGTATTTCGTAGGTTGCGTGCGGCGCAATCAGCGTTTTTGATGAAAAGTTCGCTAAGATATCTAGGAGCAAGGTCGTTAAGGCATTTAAAAACCGTCATTTTTGATTGTCTATCAATCAACTGCTCGATCGTTTGCCAACCTAAACTTTGTATCAAAGGTTTACTAGGAGCATCGAACTGACTATTAGTCACGACACGAGCTGCTCTGTTTTGAAGTCTTTGCAATTGTAAGATGTCAGTGGAATTGCAGCAACCCCAGACAGAGCAACAGTATTGGAAGTGAGGCTCAACGATGCTACTATAGAGAGTTTTCACGACTGCAATAGGAAGATACTTTTTGGCGTATTTCAAGAAGCCAATTGCACGCGAGGCTTTCGCAGTGACCGCTTTTATGTGCTCCTTCCATGAGAGATGTTCGTCTATTTGGACACCTAAGTATTTAGTGTTACTTGCAACTTCGACACTCGTCTCGCGAATGGAAGGTTGGAAAGTTTGACCGGAAATCTCGAGATGCTTCTTCTTATGTTTGGTGGTAATCAACATAGCGTGGGTTTTAGTTACGTTAAGGGATAATTTGTTCCCCTTTAGCCACCTATCAAGTTTCCCTAGATCTTCATTGATAGCCTCGTTCAACTGAGAAATATCTTTCGAAAAGTAATAAAGACTTGTATCATCAGCATACATAGACACTTTCGAGTTCTTTATAATGCAGGGAAGGTCATTTATGTAGACTAAAAATAGGAGTGGACCGAGACAAGAGCCCTGTGGGACTCCCACTTCGATACTGTCCATATTAGAGTCTACACCATTAACTCGACAATACTGCTTTCTGTTAGAAAGGTAAGACTTAAACCATGATAGCTCCCTACCGAGTACGCCATAGTGCGCCAGTTTTTTGCAAAGGATTTCATGATCAACCGTATCAAAAGCTTTTTTGAGATCAATAAAGATCATGCCAGTCAAAAGTCCCTTATCTATGCCATTGAACCAATCATCTGTGCATTTCAGCAAGCAGGTGATAGCTGAGTGTAGAGCCCTGAAACCAGACTGATCTGGCGACAGAAGTCCATTCTCATTCATGTACTGGTACAACTGGTCAAAGATAAGTTTCTCAAATAGCCTAGATATGACAGGCAGTACAGAAATGGGCCTGTAGTTCGATTTTTCTGACTTTTCCCCTTCTTTGTAAATTGGGGTAACTCTGGCAATTTTCCAGGTATCAGGAAAGGTGCTGGTTTCAATAGAAACGTTAAATATTTTCAGTAAACTACTAGATATTACTGGAAATGCAATCTTCAGAAAGTAACCAGAGATGTTGTCATTGCCAAAGCTTTTTTTGATTTTAATCTTAGCCATTGCTTTTTGTATGTCTCCTTCATTAATTGCCCTAATGTTAAAGGTCTTCTCGCCATCATTGATACTAAATTCTCCTGACAGAAGCGGATTAGGGGTAACATCAATATCTGCAGCTAATTTTTTTCCAACAGAACAAAAGAACTCGTTCATTTTGTCCGAAATTCTTTGTTTGTCAAACAAAGTTTGGCTAGAATCGTTCAAACTATCAATATTTGTTGACTTTGACCGTTTATTGAGTAGCTGATTGACAGTCTGCCACGATTCCTTCATATTACCCTTCTGCTGTAAGATCTTATCGGAGAAATATTGCCTTTTTAACGTTACATTTAGGGTGTTTACCTGATTTCTACATTGCTTATAAGAACTCATCATGACCTGTGACTTATGTTTCACTGCAGATCTTTTCAGTCGATCTCTGGTCCTAATAAGCCTCTTTAGATCAGCGTTTATCCACGGACAGTACTTTTCTGATACGCGAATTTGACGAAGAGGGGCGTGTTTCTCTATCATAAGGGAAAATATTGTCGAAAACTTCTCGACAAGTTCATTAACGTCGTCGGAAGTTCCTAAAACTTCCTCCCAATTAATAGTGGCAACGTCTTGCAAGAAAGCCTCTTCAGAAAAGTTTTTCATGATCCGTGTTTTTATGGCTTTATGATCCTTTTTAAAGGAGCCATTCAATTTTCGAATACAATACACCATATAATGGTCACTCATCGAAATCTTCAAAACCCCAGATTCCATTACGTTATTGGGACAGGTCGTAGCAATGTGATCTATCAGTGTAGCCGTTTCTAAAGTAACCCTAGTTGGCTCCTCAATAAGCTGAGTAAAGCTGAACAAATCGTAGATGCTGCGAAGATGTTTTGCATTGTTGTCGCTAAGTTGCCCCGTAGGTTTGCTAGCGAAATCGCAGTTTGTGTCGCCAAGGAGAATAATTTCCTTACCCTCTCTGTCTAAGTAAGAGAGGATAGTCTCAAGCTTGTTGAAGGAGTCAACAGGGTCACTTGGAGGACGGTACCAAACTATAACAATGTACGGTTTACTTTTGGGGGGTTTTATTTCTACACAAATGAGCTCAAGATCGTTTTCAGGCAGATCTGTACGGCGGGTGTATTGAATTGGCTCCCTTATATATAGCGCAACTCCTCCCCCATTAGCGGTTCTATCTTCACGCTCATGCTGATACCCTTCAATATTCGTAAGTTCTTTAGGGTACGAATTGCCCAGTTTTGTTTCATTCAAGGCAAGTATATGAATACCCTTATCTTTTATAAGGGATGAAACTTCATCATGATGGCTGCGAAGACCATTAACATTCAGGGCCGCAAAAGAAAGACCTTTTTTGTGCCCAATATGCTGATGATTATTAAGCCTATCAGAAACAGTACTTTCGATAGAACAACTAATTTGTGAAGAATCTAAGTTTGATGTCTGCCCATCAGTTATATCATAGATGTTAAAGACACCGTAA
>REGM01000250.1:209458-247879 GCA_004194415.1 Aurelia aurita | reverse complement strand
ATGCACAGTGCGTTTTTCCCTCTGCGAGGTAGCGTTAAACCGGTTTGCCCTATTTTGTTCAGCACATTGTTCTATCAAAACCGCATGTGCGGAAGTCTTGCTTCAATTTTCACCAAGATCAAATAGGCCATATCAAAGTTTGGCAAGCTCTTGTTTATCAAAATATATCTTCCCCACCCTCCCAGCCCACTTATTTTCTATTTGCTGTCTTATTTTCCACAGATTGTCAATCTGTGGGACAGGTGCATTGGTTGCCTGCCGGTAATTCTTACCATCCAATCACCGACCGTAAAGATGTGAATTTTTCAGGCAGTTATAGGCTGATGCACTACCGCCCTATTCCTGAGCTACTTCCACCGTTCCGAATGGCCTGAATGATATTTCGCGTTAAGCTTGAAGTATTAATGAGACTCAAGTAAATGAGCCCAGGGCAAATAGTTGATTAATCAAGTGATGTAGTTGATTTGTTTAATAGGACTCAAGTCAACGAGCCCGGTGTAAATAGTTGTTTAAACAAGTTATGTTTTGTTAAGTTCTCAAGTCAATGAGCGCAAGTTACTGAGTCATTCATTTCAGCAGGTCTCAAGTCAATGAACCCTTTTTAGTTTATGATAGCAAGCTATGCGTGCTCAAGTCAATGCCCAAGTTGATACTTTTAAGGGGACACAAGTCAATGAGCCCTGTATAAATTATTACAAGTCATGCTTCTTCCTCCAGTGCTCAAGTCGATGAGCAAGTTTATGGTAGCAAGTTATTAAGTGCTCAAATCAAGAACCAAGTTGATTCTTTTAAAGGGACTCAAGTCAATGAGCTCTGTATCCCTGTATAATTATTACAAACTATGTTTCTTCCTGCGGTGCTCAAGTCGATGAGCGAAATAACCAGTAATATTTGTTCACCCATCAAGCCAACAAGGAAGATTAAACGACTTTGTCGGTCGATAGCGAATGATTTTAAAGATACTAACAAGGACCCCCCTCCCCCCATTAACGCACCTGGTAGCTTCTTTTTCCAGATTTCGAAGGGTCGAACCTGTGGATGACCGATTTGCTACTAGCAATTTCTGATGTTGAGAGGACATACAATGAGGAGTCGCTCATGAAAGATCAATGACAGGTTACATTGAACGTCATACAAGTCAAAGGACAAGGATTCTCATCCAAAGAAGAAAAGAGAGCAAAAAGGAATTTCAAGTTTGAGTCAAGACCTCAAGTTTGCTACACTGAAAGTCACAAACGTTTACAGCTGAAATCAAGGCATAGTATGAACAGTTAGAATTGGGTCGTATGCCCTTGTAACCCACTAAGGCGGTAGGGCCATGTCAGCTAATGCTCCCATGGCCAGATCCTTTCCCACTCCCTCTAAATTTGCCTGGGTTTCCTTTGTAACCCTCTTTTATTCCCTCTGGGGGCCAAATTTCCCTTACATTCAATATATAACATTCAGTATAATAGTATTCCCTGACATACGACCCCATATGCGCCAAGCCTGCGGTGTTTTCTCTGTTTCATTACCTAGTATGCACGAGTTGGTCACAATGGACGATGGCTGTTAATGCAATTTTAAATTAATCTTAATGTCTGAAATGTCTTTTTTAACTTTCAAACCCTTATAAAAGTCGGAACAGTGGATCTATCATAAATCACTGACACACTTCTGTAGTTATATGCTTTGTAACCCTGTTTGCCAAGTGTCAAGCAATTTGATTGGCCCGTTAGGGACACCAAGATTTTTAGTACCCACCAGTACCCCGGAATCTTGTTTCGAGAAATCAGGCTTTTATCAAATTGAAGCAGAAAGCCCGGGAAAAACGATTATGCTTGAAAGTGCAATCATAAAGCCGCAGGTCAAGCAATAAAGCTTTAGCGCGGTCTTGATCAATCGTTTTATCAATAAAATAACAGCACGGGATGTTATGAATATAGCTGCAAGGTCAAGCGAGTTTACTTTAATCTCCTGATGTCTATGCCCGCAACTTTTGAGAAATATGATTGCTTCTTTTAAAATGCTCAAATTTCCCAGTAATTGTGGTTATTTATGGAAGTGAGTTGGTGGAAACGGTACTCAAATACTTAAACCATCAGATTATGACGAAAACGAAAAATCGAGAATTTTTCGTCTGAAGGGTTACAGTAACCTTAAGGCAATTCCCTATAAAGAAATAGGCCTGTTTTACTTAGAAAATGTCTTTAGAAAACTATAACTTGCCAAATCTGGTTGTTTAAAAGGTGTTGTGCACAGTGAGTCACCATAGGTTGTTGTTGTCAACTTCTTTTATTTCGAATAACTAAATCTAGCTTCTAATCACAAGTAAAAAGAAACTAATCAAATTCGAAAATAAACTAAACTAAACAAATAAATATACTCTAATTCTACATGGAGGTATCAAGGAAAAGAAATATTGTTTTATGTGAGAAGGATGAATAAGGGCAGCCTCATCATTGAGCAGGCAGGACACCCAGCACACGGATGGACAGCAATGCCCCAACAGCCCGGCCCACCACCCCGACAACAACAAGAGACAGCAGCCCCACCCGACAGCAAACAGGACTGGCCGCCCGCCAGCCGCCCCAGTTCCACCCCAAAGCGCCACTATTGGCGCCACAGGACAGAACGGAGCAAATCAGAAAACGAGCCACCCCGAGAGCCACCGAACAAAACCGCCGACCCCCATCGCCGACCGGAGGGAGCACCAAGCCAAAGGAGCAGGCCGCCCAACAANGTCTTGATCAATCGTTTTATCAATAAAATAACAGCACGGGATGTTATGAATATAGCTGCAAGGTCAAGCGAGTTTACTTTAATCTCCTGATGTCTATGCCCGCAATTTTTGAGAAATATGATTGCTTCTTTTAAAATGCTCAAATTTCCCAGTAATTGTGGTTATTTATGGAAGTGAGTTGGTGGAAACGGTACTCAAATACTTAAACCATCAGATTATGACGAAAACGAAAAATCGAGAATTTTTCGTCTGAAGGGTTACAGTAACCTTAAGGCAATTCCCTATAAAGAAATAGGCCTGTTTTACTTAGAAAATGTCTTTAGAAAACTATAACTTGCCAAATCTGGTTGTTTAAAAGGTGTTGTGCACAGTGAGTCACCATAGGTTGTTGTTGTCAACTTCTTTTATTTCGAATAACTAAATCTAGCTTCTAATCACAAGTAAAAAGAAACTAATCAAATTCGAAAATAAACTAAACTAAACAAATAAATATACTCTAATTCTACATGGAGGTATCAAGGAAAAGAAATATTGTTTTATGTGAGAAGGATGAATAAGGGCAGCCTCATCATTGAGCAGGCAGGACACCCAGCACACGGATGGACAGCAATGCCCCAACAGCCCGGCCCACCACCCCGACAACAACAAGAGACAGCAGCCCCACCCGACAGCAAACAGGACTGGCCGCCCGCCAGCCGCCCCAGTTCCACCCCAAAGCGCCACTATTGGCGCCACAGGACAGAACGGAGCAAATCAGAAAACGAGCCACCCCGAGAGCCACCGAACAAAACCGCCGACCCCCATCGCCGACCGGAGGGAGCACCAAGCCAAAGGAGCAGGCCGCCCAACCAAAGTGATTTAAACATTAGTTGAACAATTGGTTTCTGTTTAGATATTCTCTTAATTTTAGTCTTTTTGTCCTTTTATAGCTAGTTTTTAACGATTTTCTATAAAGAAGAAGGACTATTTGAATTAGGGAAATGTCTTTAGAAGTCTATAACTTGCAAAAAATCTGGCTATTTAAGTGGCTTTGTGCAGAGTGGTTTACCATAATTGTTTGAAACAATCGCGTAAACATTGTTGTCTTAATATTAGTGTTTTTGTCCTATCTACTTTTTAACTATATTCTATAAAGAAGAAGTACTATTTTAATTAGGGAAATGTCTTCAGAAGTCTATAATTTGCTAAATCTTGTAATGTATAAGGGGCTCTGCATCGTGGCACACCATAATTGTTTAAAACTTTAGTTTAGTCATGCAAATCTTCTTAGATATTCTATACATTTCAGTGTTTTGGTCTAGTGTTAACTAGTTGAAGCTCAATAAAGAAGTAGGACTGTTTTACATAGAAAATGTCTTTAGAAAACTATCTACAAAATAAAACACTCATAGCTTTATTGCATTGATCAACTAGCAGGAGAAGAAATAGCAGTGAAAACATTGCGAATAGTTTGCTCAGTGTTGTTGTGGGGCACGTATAGTTTCTTCTGACAAACTGGACGAGAAGCGCATCTTGTATTGGGTGAAATTAAGCTTTAGATATTGGTTTTTAGTGGGACTTATGAGTTTTTCTAGTAGCCAAAGCCCTTTAACATATAAGTCATAGAACAAAATTACGAAGTTCCTTCCCCGCTGTCAGAAAACGAATAACAAATTTGATAAATATTGGTCGACCTGCAGTACTTAGGCCCACAGTAACTTCCCACAAAAACGGCAGATAGAAATTCATTAATAATTAAAATTTGAAGAAACTCCTCAAATACGGTTAATAATTTCTCGAAGCCACTGCGCTAAACACTAGAAAATTTGTCTCCTTTCGCCTGAAAAACCTAAAGTTCCTACCAAGGCCCCCGTCCTGGGCGAGTTAGATTCAGATTTACGTTTTGCAAAAAATGCATTTTATGTTCTGTCAAATCATAATTTTGTGAAGTCCCAGATATTGCTAAAGGGCAGAGTGCCAACAACAAAATCCACGCTCAATAGGGATTAGAGTGGATACTCAATACATGAGAAAAGCGAATTATGAAGTTTTCGTAAGGAAACGAATGCCAATTATCGCTAAGAAAACTGCATCGAAGTACCGTGAGAAAAATTAACGCTTGCCAAGAACAATCATGTGACTAACGAAAATTCAGCGCGCCAAAATATGATCTCTAACCAATAAGATCAGCTTTTCTCCAACGTGATCTAAGGCAACCAATAAGAGACGAGCACGTTGAACAGCTTCAGCCAATAAGATTTTGGTGTGGCTCGTAATGAAAACATGTCTAAAGGCTAACCATGTCCTCATTCTCTCACAAATCTATACGAAGAGAGTCCAAATTTCGAAGTCCCACCCAACCCTCCCCGAATGACACGTTTGCCTACAATAGGGACAAATAACCAAAATTGAATAGCCCACAACACTTCGAGTTCCAGAATTTATTGTAGTTATAGTGCAAAAATAAATAGTCATGCTTCACCTGCTGACTAGTAGTAGTTCAAAATATCAGTTAACGTAAAATCGTTCCTACATACAACCGTATGTAGCGTGAGATGCTTTCATTTTGTGGCGTAAGTGTCCTTCGCAGAACACCTTTTTCCCATAGACTCTTTGAATGTCATAGTATATCGAATAAATTATTTTGAAAATGAAAACTGACCGAAGAAGCCAACTTCTGTCTGGGTCGCTTGCCCGGATCGGTGGGAGTTGGGCTTCCAGATTATTAGATATAGGATAGGAATTTCACGTTGCTCAACTTCTGTCTGGGTCGCTTGCCCGGATCGGTGGGAGTTGGGCTTCCAGATTATAAAACATAGGATAGGAATTTTCACGTTGCTCAACTTCTGTCTGGGTCGTTTGCCTGGATCGGTGGGAGTTGGACTTCAAAACTACTGCAATGGGAAATTTCACTGTAGGCCGGGCTAGCTCCTGTCTGCGTCGTTTGCGTGGATCGTTGTAGGAGCCCCCGCGATTTCAGGTACGACTCCAAACGCGTTGGAGCTCGTTTCAAAAGCACACGAGGACATCCGTTACGCCACAAGATACATCTCCATTCCCCATTTATCTTTAGGGTTAATAGTGGTTGTATAGTATGTAGCATAATCTTGGTTCAGTTGGATGGATATGATATGTCCTATATTGTGAAATGTTTTTCCTGTAGCCAAAATTCTGTCTCTGGACCACAGAAGCACAATAACAAACTTTTCGTAGCGTTCAGCCTAAAAACTATGAAGCGGATCAACACTGAAAAGCTAATTTCCATCAAATAGAAAAGTTCAAAAAGGATGTCAGATCACCAGCGAAAGGGAGATTATTAACTGACAATAAATGCAATTTATGATAAAAATTACGAGTAAATGCCCAATTAATCATAATTCGATTTAATATTGTATATTTTATCTCTTCAATTCCAATCTTCAGAACCAGTGTAGCAATGAACGAAAAATTATCTGCCATTTGCAAAGTTTTGAAGTAAGGCGCTCAAACCCTTTCCAACCCTCCCTGTCCCTCAGAAGAAGATCATAAACAAAGAAGTTTTTGAAACAGAGCTGAATGAAATAAATTATTCTTCCATTGCTGTTGGTTACGACAGGAAAAGGAGCAAAGTTAACTTTCCCAAATCGAGGCGATAGCTGTTTCTTGCGAGATTACAACAATTTTAGAATCTATCTTAAATAGTCAAAGATAATTTTTGCACCATGTTTCTCTACTGGGAGAAGAAGCTGAACGTCTTTTAACGGAGGTGTATTTTGAGGAATATTCTGCTTGGCTTCGATGATGAGCCAAAATCTGCCACGAAATTTTAAAACTTTTACTCAAGTAGTGCCGACTATCTTTTGATTTAAGCCGGTTTCTCCCCGAGGAGAGACCAACAGAAACTTTGGTATAAATTTTAGTATTTATGTATTTTGTGAATTGTAATGGTCACATGGACGCCATGCATATCATGCTCCCTGTGGCATCTTTTTTCGTAAAATATGTATTTGTTGAATTGTAAGTTTTTAGATTGTGTATATATATATAAATGAGCCAAGAAGTTTTAACAGCCATATCACATAACAGCATGGGGCAGGTCTGATCTTTTATTACGGGCAAAGCTGTAATACAATTTTGTTGCTTAGGTCACTGATTGCAAACTCACAATGAAGGGGTCGCTGGAATGATACATTTATATGTCGCTTTTGCAAAGCTCCAAGGGACCTCGCTGAAAAAGTAACGATTTATCTTAACGACGTCCTTTAGACGATCTGAGTGGTTGCCTTTGCTTTACTAGGGCTGGCTTCACAACTAAATCTAATAAAATTAAATAAATTCAACAACAACAAATCAAATATAAAGCTATAATGCTTCTAACGAGAGCAAACGTAGGATATAAACGTAATAACAGGAAGAAGTTCCAATTCTATGGAAAGATGTCTGGTAGTCCTTTCATAAAATAATTATTGTAAGTTACTATTTTACATCTTACACGTTGATAAACAACAATGATGCCTTAATTTCAGGAAAATGTCTATGTTTTCTTGAATCCCTTCAATAACGGATAAATGTTCTCAAATGCTTCGTATATTTCTGATCGAACTTTTGCACCTGAAAGGTAAAACTATACCTGATGAAAAGAGACAAGGAGGAGCTTCAAAGCAGTTTCTGAATGTAGCTAGTAATGAGGAAAGAGCTATGAAAACACTGCATACGCATGATACTAACGGGTGGGCCAAAAATAAGTAGCCCCTGGGATGAAAAAAATTCTGAAAAACCTTCTGATGTCTTGATGAAATTTATGACACAAAGTACAACATAACATGCACCTGTTAAGTAAACATCGGTTCATTATCAACTCTATTTACAGAGAAATGAGGTTTTGAATACAGATGATCGCCAAAACAACTGTAACAATATCACAAATCATCAACAATAATCCACCAATCAGTTTTTGATTTATTGAATAATTTCAATGCAAATAAAGTTTCTTCAGTTCAGTTCAGTTCAGTTCAATTCCTTTAATTTTAAAATTCCTCTACATACAAATCCACAAAAATAATACATTACTTAAATTGAACAAATAAATACACTTTACAATATTAATGATATACAATTCAAAGTACGACACAATGGGAGCATTTGCATGTAGGGAATTTCTTACAGGAGGAGCTCTCTCAATAGGTAAACTAATCGAGGAGAGAGCACCCCCTTAGTTAAAAACTTAGTTTATACTTGAAAAATTTGCTTAGATTTAACTTGCAGAATGTTATCATTGCAAAATGTTGAGATCTTATGACTGATAATTGATAGAAAACAAATGTAGTTTAACTTGACGACGGATGTTCATTACAGAATATGCTTGTTTAATCAAAGTAGGAATGCTGTTCCAAGATTTTGCACCTGCGTACCTGATAGATTTCAAGCCATATTGCAGACTGTTTTTACGTGTCAGAAAAATGTCACCTCTACGAGCTTGCCTGGTATCATATTGATGAACATGCGAAAGCAAATAAAAAAAACTCATGAAAACAAGAAGGGGAGATCCTATTAACAGATTCATAGACAAATGTCAGCAGCTTCAATTCGAATAGATCCTGCAGTTTAAGAAGTCGGAGAGAGAGAAAAATAGGAGAAGATGAAGCAGAACGATTTTCAAAGGCGATAGCTCTTACAGCTTTCTTTTGTAGAATGAAAATTGGTTTTATGTATGAATCATAAGTAAGACCCCAAACAACTATTCCGTATTGGAGGAAAGAAGCAAATAAAGAGTTATACAAGGAAAAAAATACATTTGTAGGAAGCAGATGCCTAACTTTAAAAAATATACCACAAGTTTTTGCTAACTTTTTTGAGAGTTCATTTAAATGACATCTCCAAAAGAGATTTTCGTCAAGGAGAAGACAAAGGAATTTGATGTACTTAGCTTTTCTCACATGTTGCTTACCAAATCTTATGTCAACAGTGTCGGTTAGGGGCTTTTGTGTCGAATGAAAAATAATAAAGTTAGTTTTATCAACATTCAATGGAAAATTGTTTGCATCCAGCCACTTTTTAACATATTTCAGTTCATTGTTTACAACCTTTTGAAGTTGTTCTAAGTTTGCTGATTCAAAATAAATGTTGGTATCATCAGCAAAAAGATAACTTGGACGAAGCCTTAGAAATGTCATTAATATAAATGAGAAAAGGGAGTGGACCAAGAACAGATCCTTGTGGGAGGCCACAAGTAACATTTTGATTATTGGAATTGTGGCCATTAACCGAAACATGCTGCTCCCTGTTACTAAGATAAGAGCTAGACCAAGATAATGCTGTTCCTCTAATACCATAGTGATCAAGTTTTTTTAGAAGGATTTGATGATTAACAGTGTCAAAAGCCTTTTGTAAATCTAGAAAAATGCCACATCCAAACTTTTTATTATCTAAAGTATTTTTAATTGATTCTGTTAAACTTATCAGTGCATGGTTCACTGAGTGACAAGCACGAAAACCAAACTGAAAATTGCACAGGATATTACGTAGTTCCAAAAAATCATATAAGCGCTTGTACATAATTTTCTCATTAATCTTACTAAATACAGACAAGAGAGATATTGGTCTGTAGTTGGAAGAATTTAGGGGGCAGCCTTTCTTGAATAAAGGAATGACTTTGGCTAGCTGCATTTCTGCAGGGAAAGTACCAGACTGGAAGGACTCATTAATTATATGAGAGAGTGGGGAAGATATATGGGGAGAGAGAATTTTCAATAACTTTGTAGGGATACTATTGGGACCAATAGACTTACCAGTTTTTAGCATATTTATAATTTCTACTAATTTCTGGTGGCGACGAGAGGGATTCTTAAATTGATCTTCGTAATGTAAAAAGAAATGATGTAGATTTTTAGTAAGATACAATAACATCGTCTGTAAGTAACAATATTATGGTAAAAATTGAAATTTTCGACTTTTTCGGTCATCATTTTGCAATGCCTCTCATTCTGTTGTGATGTGGTAACTAATTTAAAAAATAAAATGCCAATCAAGGTGGTAACAATGCATGGTAACAATGCAGTGAAATGTTCAAGAGGAAAGATGTCTTGTATTGGACACGTCCTTTGGTCAAATTGTGCTTGATTAGAAGTTTTGTTACAGTGGTTTTCGCTACCATCCTTTTTAACATAGTCATAAGAGAAGATAGTCTGGAAATCGACAATGCGCTATTGTTTTAGGTCTTTGATAAAGATTTTGCTCGTGCCCGGACCTCCGATGGTGCACAAGTTTTTGCGCGGTGTGCACTTCATACGCATATTTCAGTTGTTTACGGGTTACCTTCCTTCCTCACTCGTTGATTTTGGCAATTTCTGGAGCAAATTGTTCAAGTTATGGTTGTTAAACATCAAGAAGATTTGAAGAACTTAATATCTTCAAGATCCATGTGCTAAATAACGATGTAAACAAGGAATGGAGAGGCGAGAAAGCGCTACCATAAGATCGTCACGAAAGTCCGAATCATTGATGATGGCCTAAGTACATCTTGGATGACAAATCGACACAAACAACATCTATATCGGCAGAAAGCACTTCACTAAAGACCAGTTTTGGATTTGTAAGTAGTCTTTCATTCTTGTCTATCCTTTTAAGCAGCAAACTAATTCTGAAGTTCGTTTTAACAGCGCTGATTCTTTGGAAGTACTTTGACGCCCGCCCAGCCAGGTATAGGCCCCTCGTTTACCATCACAACAAACACGAACACTTGAGATCTTAACAAGAACAAATCTGTTAAGGGGCACAAATGTTTACTTTGTAACGGCAAAATTTTAGAATACTATTGCAGAGCAGAGGAGGTTGATTATATCTAACATTACACAATTTTTTTCACGAGAGGGTCAGCCTTAGTTAGGCCTAAGGAAGTACTATTATCAAACATCCGATTTCTGAATATTCATGGTATATTACTGTATATGATAAGACCCCATTATTTTTAGGGACTGGAAAATATATGTGTACTTTGTTTAATGATACTTATACTTATATAATTTTTGCATAGGCTTAAAGCCTGTAGCAAAGTCCTTCAGGGACTGCAAGGGTAAAAAGGGCAGGCTGTGGGTGACTTGTTTTGGTATGTGATACATTTCCTCTTTTTAAATGTGATACATTTCCTCTTTTTATTTCATAGCACCTGCTCACACAGCAACACAAGGCACTCAAAGATTGACTGTTGCCTCACTGAATCTTCCTGAAATGCCTCCCCATCCACACCACTCCGTGCTATCCAGAATAGAGAGAAAACCCTGTCTTCACAAGCTCAGTCTTCAACTCTAACTGATGTTTACAGAATGATGGCAAAAAGGTCCTTTGGTCATCTTTAGAATTATCTTCCAGTGAAGAACAAATTAGGATAATGAATATTGATATGAGATGAACATTTCAATTCAATCTGAAGTACAAGCAATAATTTTACAAGAAACTGCTTTGAGAAACTTTAGGCCATTTTTTAAATTGAGATACTTTCATATCAAAGGGCTACTGTAAATGTTTCAGCAAATTTTGCAACTTTCAGCTTTAGTTTTCACCAATAAAGTCTACATTTAGAGCATTAAAAATGAAGAAACATATCAGAAAATTTAGTAGCAAAAATTACTGTACCAACCTTTTAAGTTTCTTATAAAAACATTGCATGTTCTCAATTAAATTTCATGAGTAATATGGAGATATATTTGATTAGATGTTGGATGATCTGGGACTGTAGGTTTCCAATGTTACATGCATTTTTAAAGGTGATAGGCAGAGGTAAATACATTGATCTTAAAGAAATATCCACACACGCATTGACTCCTTAGCTGGTGCATGTGCCAATTTCAATATATTTCCCCCTTTTTCCCATGCCCTTGTTCGTGAACACAACTTTTAACCCTGCCGATTACCTTTAAGAATCTGCTTCAGTGGTATGGGAGGCCAATTTTTAGAAATAAGAAACTCCAATTCGACTGTTAACAAAATTTGGAATTTGGCAGCTTTGATTTTCTGTCTCATTAAAATATTTGTTGTAGAACTTATGTAACTGTCAAGTTCTGAAATTGAAAAATTAAATGCCAAGAATAATTTTGTCTGTTAGTACTTGTTTTAAAATCTAACTATGTGCCTGGAAAGCATTTTGACAATGTAGATTGGATTCTCTTCATTGAGAGGATCAAGAAATTAAGAAACTCATATGCCCAGTGCGTAGATTGAGTACCCACTGCAGTGGGTACTCAATCTATTTTTGTACAGGGGTATGCCCCTGAGTCCTTGTATGATCTATCTACCCTTACAATGATGACCATAGAATTTCCAGAAATTTCTTGAAAATAGCCTTTATTACAGGGCCCTTATTGATAACAGTACTTGTAGCACTGACAAGGTTTACCCTGTATAAATGTTTCTATTTCTATTATTATTATTATTATTATTTCTAAGAGCCTTTTTGTCAACATTGCTTGGCAAGAAAGTCTAAAACATTGCTCCTTTGGCTAGGGCTTCAGTGTGTATTGTGCCTCATACTTTTTCATTTACAGAATTCTAAAAGTATAGCTGGTATTTGTATTTACGTAAGGCAGAGGAAGCCACCCACCAAGGTGAACAACAAGAATGTTATAAGAACAGAAAAGTAAATAAGAACAGAAAAGTTTTGCAACACCAATCTTAGAACTAGCTAATTCATAATCATGGCAAAATATTTCAAAAATTTCTCGCGCAAGACCCGGGATACAAAAGACTTCTTTTCAGTGCATTTTGCAACGATTGGTCTCAGTTGAAGGGGCTGAAAACTTTAACAACCTATTTCTTCAGCTAACGAGGAGAGATGAGAAGATTTCAGAACTTTATTTGCAGCAGAAACTAACCAACGGTCGAAGAATCAACATTGGGACTTTTCGCGTTCGAGTGCCTAGGCCCATCCACAGACAACGGGCAACGGCAACATAACAAGGCCTTTCCACAGACATCCTTGGACCCAGCCACATTTTCTTCCTCTCCAGCTACATATGTAGCTGTAGCTTCCATCTAGTAATTCAAATCATCATCTCCGTCCAGAAAACCGCGTTCAAATCAATGGAACAGATCCTCAAAACGTTGAGCTGCGTACGTCTGACTTCCATGATCATCAGAACTGTGCACTTTCAGGTTGTCGATGTTGCTCGTTCAACCTCAAATCGCAAACAACGGCCGAGAACAATAGCGCACTGTTGGCTTCCAGACTATCTTCTCTTATGACTATGTTTTTAAGTATCCCATTTCTCTGTAAATACAGCTGATAATGAACAGATTTTTACTCAATAGGTGTATTATATGTTGCACTTACTGTCATATGAATTTCCTCAACATGCTGCATTCAGAAAGTTTCTTAGACTCATTACATAAGTTTCAGTGAACGAAAACAAGGAATCACGTCGAATGTCCAAAAGTTTCTCAGAAATTGTCTTATGTTGGGGGTTACCGAAACATTTACGGTTGCGTAAATGTGTTTTAACGACAAGGCATTGCGCGAATGCCTTCTACTAGTACTCAGTCCTTCAGCAACTTCAAGGCGAGCACCACATGTTTGAGGAATCATTGGAAGTCAAATTCTAATTAAAAATTGAAGGGAAAGGTTCAAGTGAAAGTTGGTTTTAGAAATTTATCAGAAACGGCAAGTCTTGTTATTGTGAAGAATTACGCCCCGTCTTCGTTGTGTACAGTTGGTTATCATTATAGCATCCATTTGCAATTTGATCGTTGGAAAACAGTTCATGCATGCACAAACGAGGGCCTAGGCCTAAATGGCGCCAAAAGATCCTGATTAAAGATTAAAAAGCTCACTGAAGGAGGTTTGTCACTCGATAATGAATAATAAAATTTATTGCTCAATTTTGTATAACCAATAAATAGAGGAAAGCCCAAGCGAGGAGCGAAGAAAGAGTTAATCTTGTCAAATCAAACTTGAATTACAAGAGCCATGCGAACGAGAATAGTGAAAGGAAAGTGTTCCTGTTCAACTGCACAACAAACCAACCTGTGAAATATGCGAAAAGATCCTGTGAATTATGCTAGAAGAGGAATAGCTAAAGTGCACCTGGGTATTATATCAGTTCTGGCTATACCACAAAAAAGTAAAGCAATTTAATTTGAAAGCTGTTCAAGCATTTAATCTGAGGTAATAACAGATTATATGAAATTTCAGGCATAACCCCCCGGATCAACATTCAACAACATAATTTTTGTACAGCGTATAAGCACAAGCATAGGACAGTTAGTTAGGTAAAAGCTCCTGCTGCACTTATATAAGCATATGTAGGCCACATAGTAGAATCCGCTGTAGTAAACTGAATGTAGTATGTAAAGTCCCTGTGGTTGCATAAGCAGGTATGGGGCAGATAGTATGTTAATGTCCCTGTGTTTACATTAGAATTCAGAGGGCATGTTAGCCTGTAAACGCCCTTGTACTTGAGGGTTCAAGCTCAGAGCACCCAGTCAGCCGTGGATTCAGACGTGAACGCGCGTGCGATCCTGGCAAGCACACAATACCATTACACATTTGTTGCCAGCACCTTCACAGTGCTCAGTGTGCATTGTTTGCAAGCAAATTTTTCCTAATCAGTTGCTCCCAGGCTGAGAATATTTTATGAGGCCTGCACTCAGTACCTAGATTACCTATACTCAGATTTTCAGGATATAAATACTCCCTGGGCAATCAGGGCACAAAAGCATGTGAACTTCCCTGTTCCAATCCTTCTAAGGTTGAGTCCACTCCATGAAAAAAACAAAACAAAACAAAACCACAGAAGATTGACGGCAATTTATTGCATTACAATACTAGTTCAAATCATGCATTAAAATAATTGAATGAAAAGGGCGACAAGGAATAAGATTAAAATTAATAAATTAAAAGTACGGAATGTAGGAGAAAAGGAAAGGCATTCTTTAGGCACAACGAAAGACGTGCTCAAAAGAAAGGTGTCCAGTGTCTAAATTCGAGTCTATTAAATGTGAGGGCACATCGCATCACTGAGATTGCAACCATGTCCAAGATCAAATCCTTCTGCTATTCGGTCTACTAACAATTCCTTCCTTTTCAGACCTAACCATATCTTTTTCAGGCTTACTAATTTTAATTCCATGCTTAATCGTTTATTGCAGGTTTATCCATGGTCTCAGTTTTATCAGAATCTCGTTTTAAGACTGACAACGGGAATCCACTGTTTTCAGGCTGTGGTATAACGTTCTTACCATCAAACAAGTTTCATAACCGACACCATCCACCTGCTGCCCAGCAACAAAGGCAGCAAGGAAAGGGCTCCCCTTTAGGGCCACCCACATTCCTTAAATGTTCAAGTAACGCACAAAAACAAACAAACCAAAATACCACAAAATATGGTGCTGATAGACGTTTCTTTGAAAGTACAACAGGGTTCAAATAATTGTAGTTGTATAAATCATCAGGAGCACCTCGCAGTAGAAATACCATCTCCCCATCTTTGGAGCTGCCAAGTTTGCCGTAAGATTGTTCGAATTGAAAGCACATAATCAGATAGCATATATCAAAGTTTACAGTAAGGTATTCAAGCAAATGAATCCAAATAAAACAAATTTCTGTTTCATAGCAAATAGCAAGGGGCGACAAAGGCCTAACACATACTCTATGGTATTTAGGGCAGGTATCCTGGGCCCCATAGCGCTCTTGGAAATTCCCAGCAATGCCGGGTGGTAGTTTTGGGCGTATCTTGACGGTAAGGCCACTATACAAGAATTGTGGCCGATTAGTAGACAATTCAGCTGGTGAAAACAACAAAAGTCCCATCTCATAAACCATTTCACCTTAAAGTCCAGAGTACAAACTGTGAATTACTAAACATGACTATAGAAATACCATTCATTCAAAGTGAAGCATTCTTCAGAACAATGAAACTATTTGTAGCATACAAACTTAATCAAAGGAACTGTAATTCCTTCATTGCTTGTAATGAAATATAATTAGCCGATATGACCCAATTACTGCCAAACCAGTGCCTCATTATTCATATCTACTCTGTTCTTATGTATATGATAACGCAGGAGCCGCGGGTGTTAAATTTTTTTGGCCCACCAGTTATATACGACAACTAAGTCATGTAAGATTAAAAATAAAAAATGATAAATATTCCCGGAAAACGACGTACATGACCGCGAAATGAAATAGAAGAACACGAGTTTTTACGCTGTGTCTTTCATCTTCTTGTTCAAGTTTGAGTAACTAAGATTGATCTTATAAATTATCCTGCATACAGGCTCTAGCTCGAAAAAAGAACAATTTCTACAGAAGAAACTGCTTGCATCATCCTATTAAGCATCCTCTTGTCATTTTTTAGTTATTTTGAGATTTCACAACTGAGAATGAAAAAGTTGATATGATACTGCGTTGATTTCCGAAACTGTCACAAGAATTTTATTTATTTATACCACCAAGAATTTTCCAATGCGAAATTCCCTTACTTCTGCTTAACAAAACAATATCTAGATCATCCGTAGTTACTCGAAACCTTTGAAATAAACGCAGTTTTCCAGGGAAAAAAGGTTTTAGCCTTATTTTAGGTATCGTATTTAAAGCTCGTTTAATGGCATTCAGCGTAATCAAATCAAATCATTTTAATTTAAAGTTGGTGCAGCATAGTTCTAGGAAACTTATTTATTATATTGTTATTTACAACACAACGTACGTCAACAAAAAGGTGCTCAGTGTATGAGCCAATATGCATTTTCGTGCAGCTTAAATTAGGTGTGCATTTAAAGCTACATATCTCAAAAAACGAAGAGTTTACTATGCTTGCAGGGATTCTAGAACAGTCAGAGAGAGCAGTATGAAGTCAAAATCTGCTATAAGCAGAATTTAATCTTACAAAATTTCATAAAATATGAAGACCCACCTGTCAATACAACTTTTCCAGATACAAAAATCAACAGCACAATTCTTGGTTTGACCATTCGAAATATCAGACCAGGAAATAGTTCTGGTTCGTAGCTACAAATAACAAAATGAAAGTTTTTGTCAAATATCTTCACAAATACAATCGAAGAAAGGTTTCTCTTCTGAAAAAGGTGCGAATTTCTACATTGCATTGACATTTCTCCACACAAGCCTTTGCTAAAGCACACGAGTTTCTTCAGGTAAACTTTACGTCTGAGGGGATGCGTCATTGTCAAAGGATTCTTTCAATGTTACTGAAAACCAAGGTGCTCCAAGTTCAAGAGAATGCCGGCTTCAGATAAATGCGTCAAAATAAACTTCCCATCTACCGGTTGAGTCAAAAATGTATCAGCTATTTTAATCATACTGAAAAAATCATCCAACCGATTTGTAAAATGTCAGCTACATTGTCGTAGTGAGGTTTTAACTTAATTCTTGAGATTTTAATCGTAATTATGGATGCGTTGTTTCCCTCAGAAATCACTAATTCGCCAAAAAGAACTTTTCTCGATTAGACAAAAAAAAACAGGCAACACACGCTGCTCAATCTGATACAGATTTTGAAAAAAACCTCTTCGTTGCCTAGCTTTGATCGAAGAGTTTACTTAATTCTAATGCTTTTGCCAAGAAAGCAACACACCCTGAGACAAGAAAACAGTCTTTTTGATATTCCAAAACTTGAAAAATGAATTAAATTGAACCACTTACGTATATTTCTTTGCCAAAGCAAATTGATAACAATTTTCGAGAAATTTTTCGTTTGAGAGTACACCATTGCATTGGCTATCTTTAAAAGGCGGCTCGTGGACAGATGGACAGATGGACTAATGGATAATCAATATTTGCAGTGGAGATTCTTCTCCAATATACTCATTTTTTATAAGAAACCGCTAACAAGAAACTAAAGTAGCTTTCTTCCAGTCAAGAAACTTTTTCCATTTTGGTCATCTTGGTTTTTTAAGAAGAAAGCGTATTTCTAATACTAACAAGCTATAATCTTTGTTTATGATCTGCTTCTTTCTGGTAATGTTTGGTTTGAATAGTGTCCAAAATGGATCTTTAAAAAATGATCTTCAGTTCTATGAACAATTACGAAGCTCTGCATGTAACTGTACCATACGAACTGGGCCCAAAGTTAAAGTGAATCCATGGGGAAAATTGGAGTCATCTAAAAATTGGACAAAGGAAACGCATATACACGTCATTGTCATTGCTTCCACAGCTATACAATTTACTCGCACAAGCGGAGGTTATCAAATAAAATTGCCTAATTTTAGATCTGTACGCGAGTACCTTTTAACTCATAGAATCTTTTTAAGAAACCCTAACACAAAGTTCTGAATCAAGTTTGTTATAAAGAAAAAGAGTGTGTAAACGTATCTTCATGGAAACGCGCTTTACTTAAAAAAACCCTGAAGGTAGCTATGCACAGGGGCGGATCCAGACCAAAGTTGAAGGGGGGGCAACCTGCACAGAGGGCGCCAATAATACAATAGAACAAAAGCGCCCCGGAGGCGNGAAGGTAGCTATGCACAGGGGCGGATCCAGACCAAAGTTGAAGGGGGGGCAACCTGCACAGAGGGCGCCAAAAATACAATAGAACAAAAGCGCGCCGGAGGCGCGCGAAAATTTTTGGTCTCCACGTTAAGAAGATTCTTTGGTTTTTTTTCTAAATAATGCCTTGATTTGTATGTTTCACCCCATATTCTAATCAAAACAGTTAAAACAGAGTGCGGTAGGGTCATGATGAGGGGCGCATTTCTCGCCAAAAGGGGGCGCCAAGCTGAATTTTCATCGTGAAGGGGGGGGGGGCAGTTGCCCCCACTTGCCCCCCCCTAAATCCGCCACTGGCTATGCAGCGGTAATTATCTGTGATAAATCTCTGGGGAATGGGGTAGATACTTAGGGCCATAAATTTTGTTTCCATACCATTATAAACTTTGAAAAGTATTCAATAACTGAAAGCGGTTTTCAAGTTCTTTTCCACAAAAAATGTCTTGCCTCGCTGATATTATGTAATTCTATACTGCCTATTGAAAGGAAACCCTTGATTGCATTGTGAACGAGCGGAACTGTTAATGCACATATTTGCATAGTTGCAGTTTGCTCGGGGCGACAGAAAATGCAAGAAATTCCAAGCGACAGAAAATGCAAGGAAGTCAACTTGCAGATGAACACATGTGGATGGGCCATTTACATTCAAATTACCTCAAGCGTTGCATGAAACTTCGGAATTCAAATTGACGACTGTTCTTACGACTTGAGTACATACATGGAACCACTGGTCTATTTGACGACATCGAGGGTCACACGAAGATCAATTTAGATGTTGCGAGCTCAATTTTGAATTAAACTAGAAAACTTGAGAATCAATAAGACAAGCCTGTTTGGAGATTCACCGTAGTCACTTACACTCACTATTTTTAAAAGAAACCTCTTTTTTATAAGTAACCGCTTATAAGAAACTCAACTCTCAGATCGCCAAAAAAGTAAGAAGTGCATCAACAGTCCTGAGAAAATATAACTTAAGAAACTATTGATTTTAGTCAAGGAACCTTAGCATATTTTTACTTTATTTTTACCTGTTTCCGGTATCGTATTACTCGGAAGGTACTTGAGTAAATGTCTAAACATTGGAAAGGCTTCAAAAAACTTTGTTTTGAAATGGTCACGAGGGCACAGGTAGTAAACATGAAGATTGTTATGGAACCTTTAAGAAACTCGTAAGAAACTCCGAGTACTCAAAATCTGATAATTAATTTCCAGTGCTGCCTCAAATTCTTAATTTCTTATAAAAAAAACAAAGAATTACCAGGAAGATACAGATCATAAACAAAGATTATAGCTTTTTAGTATTAGAAATATGCTTTCTTCTTAAAAAAAACCAAGAGAGTTACAGTATGACAAAAGTTTCTTAACTGAAAGAAAGCTACTTTAGTTTCTTGTTAGTGGTTTCTTATAAAAAATGAGTGTATTGGAAAAGAATCTCCACTAAAAATATTGATTATCCATCAGTCCATCAGTCCATCTGGCCATCAGTCCATCTGGCCTTCTGTCCATCAGTTCACGAGCCGCCTTTTAAAGATTGCCCCATTGCATTGAAATTTATCTAAATTCTCACAATTAAGTTAAAGCTTTAGTCAGCCACTGGCATTTAACATTTTCTAATCGGTTTGATGGTTTTAGCAGTATGATTCTTCACAAAGGTGATACATTCTTTTGATTCACATGGTACAGTTAAAGTCGCAATTAGCTAGTTCTGCGAGGAGCAAAGGAATTCATTCTTTGGTCAAAAGAAATAAGAATAATCAAATTAATATGGTTTACTGAGAGGGTTTTCTGTAACTACGCTAAAATGTCAAAGGTCTTCATTGTTTTCAAAGTTAGAATCTAACACAATAATTGCCTTTCACCACTGTTAGACAAGAATATAAAGGAAATGGAAACATTACTCATTTAAAAACCCCTTCTTTCAAGTTGGATGACATTGAAAAGCAACTAAACACAACCAATTACCTGCAAAATTGAGTGTGAGCTAGTACAAGACCTTCTAGTCGTATTGCAAATTTTACATCACAACTACCAACGATGTTTTGTATCTTGAAATCTACAAATTTGGCCTGAAAATCGAGATATGCAATAAAAATACGACATTATAAAATAATATATATTAAAGCGATTGTTTGCACAACTGTTATTGGTCTCTAGGGAAAATTTTGAAGTTTGGTTTCCTTATTCAAATGTTTGAAAATCAAGAAATTCAAGACACCGTTACCATTATCACTCGAGATGTTTTGAAAGTTGAAAGCCTTCTTTAAGGTTACGGTAAACGTTTGTAGCACAAGATTGGGTTGTCTCTCCCCAAAAGCCAAACTATTAGCGGAATCTAGCTAAACTATAAATCATTCAATGCGCAAGAATGTAGGGATTCTAACCATATCAAAACAATTGGCAAAGATTGTAAAATGATTCTTTCCAGGCAGCTTTATTGCTTTACAGAGCATACCTCCTTCAAAAGCTATTTTGTACCCTTGCGTTTAACGTAACAAAATCTAACTTATGTCAACAAGAAGCGCACATCCTAAGCTACCAAAACGTGTCTCAGATTCTTTAAATTCCTCCTTCCCTTGAAAATATACGCTGTCATAAATTTGCAAATAACTTCTCTGCCCTCCCACAGTTGTATTTGGCTATAAAAGGCGGACCAGAGGACATACCATGATTCTGAGGCACACTTTGCTTGCCTGAAGCCTGCTCTGGTAGTGTGCAAAATGTGGAGCCATTCGATTGGTTCCTTGGGTACAAAATAGCATTTTCGTACCTGCACCTAGTGGATTTGTAAGTCCCCAAAAAGGGCCTTTTACTGATGCCACTGCAAATGCAAACATCAAGGTCAAATAATCCACAATGTAATCCGGGTCAAGCAATTAACGCTTAAAAAGCAATTTGTGAATTTAAACAAAGGAATCGATACATATAATGTGGTTTCATCCCGGGGGTAACTCCCATATATAGCCGAACGGGGTAGTGCCGCCCATAAGGGTGGGTTTGAAAGCTTCAAAATCCCTAAATATGGGTCTCAAAATGCAGTGATTTCAATAGAAATGGGGTGGCTTTTCTGTTGAGAAACCTTAATTGTGGGTTTAGACGGGATCCTTGTACAAAATCAAAACAGGTAGTTAAAACACTCTCTCGTGTGCGAAAAACTATGCAAATATTCCGGTCGTCTCTTTCATGCGAACAATTTTATTGATTTTTAGGCACCGTAGAAATATTGCGTTCTTAGTTTTAGAGTTAAATTATGTTTGCTACGGTAATGTAATATGTTAGTTGTAGTTTATCTACAGTATTTAATCTCTTACATGTTACATACAGTTGATTTCCGAAACCCTAAAACTGGGTACTTTTTTCTCAAAATCCTTAAAAATGGGTATGAAAATCGATCGAAAATCCTTAAGGATGGGTCTTTCCCTAAAAGTTGGGCGGCACGTCCCCGTCATCCCAAGACTCAAGTTACCCCCCCCCCGGGGGTTTCATGTTTGTGTTCTAACACACGACCGGCTTAATAGGTCAAAAAGCTAGGATTAGAATTTAAACCACACAGAAAAACTTTGCGTGAGAAGTTGTAGCATCCTTCCTTCGATCAAGAATTCTGCTTTTTCAACATGTCTATTACTTCCAAAGATGGTATCATTGTGTTTCTTAAAAGTTGGGCTTCTGAGATTTGAAAAAATCCGAAAATTGGCTTTTTCAGCCTACAAACGTCTACCGTAACCTTAACAGCGACCGAGTTGGAATTATCATGAAAGGTTTCCATTATTATTATTATTATTATTATTATTACTATTATTATTATTAATAGCACTTGGCAACTGATTGCATTCTTGGCATTCCTAGCTAGCACTCGGAATGCCTTCTTGGTTCGTGAGTGCGTTAGTGAGCCACACTACACCACACATAAATGTAATCGTTTTGCTTCGTACATAAAAATGTTATATTTGTATTGCTAAGATATGAAGGTTGAGAGATAGTTGAATCTACAACTGGAAAACCTATTATGAGACACCCTGTATAAGCAAACTTCTACCACAAAACAAGGAATTTCAGGCTGAAGCTTTACATGAAAAAGAGAATCATTTATTGGTAACATGTCCGAATATTTAAAAGAGCAAAGAAAAAAAGGGTCTATTTTTGCAGAAAAGAAAGGCCTTTTGTGAATACCATACCGGAAATCCTAATTTTTGAATGACTCTTGCGTATTTTCTGGCTGCAAGTCGTGACTGCTCTTCGCTGAAAAAAATGACAAAAAACAATAGTAAAGATAGAAGTTCAACAATACATTAAACGGTACTTTAGAAGACTTTGATATCATATTTAGGAACTGTTTATATGGGGACCGATACGATACCGGGTAAGCAAGACAAAATTTATCCACTGTTTGAAAAATTTTACAGCAAAAACCATAAAACCGATTTGAAAATTACCGCTCCGTTGTCTGGCTGAGAGTTTAACTTAATTTTGAGAATTTATTCATAATTTACAATTTACTCTTTACTCTTCGCAGGAGGCAATTTGCTCTCAGAACACAAAAATGGACGCTAATTCGCAGACTATACAAGAATCTCTTTGTCACTCCTTCGCAGTGGAAAAGTATAGTCTGCACGCAGGCTATGAGGATTAACTCGCTGTCTTAAAGCAGGTTAGATTCAATGATTGTTATCAGCAATGCTACGATTCCAAAACAGCAAATATGGAGAAGATCGGGGATGGCAGATAATGCTGACATAAAATATTTTATTTATTGAGACATCACTGCTGCCACATAAGAATTGCCATCCTCCATACTGGAGATCTCAGTCAGTAAGGGATTTTTGCCAATATCAAAGAGATCACATTTTTCAAATTGCTTTTAATGAGTTGGTATATCAATTGATGAATCCATTAACAGCAGAGTTTGTTAGGAGCATCTAGTAATTAGCCTTTAATGAGAAAAAATCTATTGGCAACGCATCCAAATTTGATAAATACCTCAGATATCTCTGAATTGTTATGATTGTATACATGGACAATGCTTTCAAGATACCTTAAACATCTTTAAATTGTTTTGATTATGTGCATAAATAATGCCTATTGTTACAGAAATTTCTGATTCTTATCGATCAGATCCCATCTATAATGTTTTCATTCTTCAAACATAATTAAAGGCCCACATTAGCCATGTTTGAAGAAAGAGATCACGCCTGTAGCTTGCTTTAATTCGTTCTAAATTGCTCACTGCAACTTTTCGATTCGATTTAGATGTCGACCTGATCGGGGATGCTTGAGAATGCTGACATGAAATTCATTAAGAACCTACAGCCTGAAATCTTCAATATTTACTCTCTTATGTAAGAACCTTTTCATCCTGATTTTGTATAGGTTCTTATTTGGAAGAACAAATACATTGACATAGTTCTCAACTGTGACAATCCAAAACATTAATTTGATTATCGAGTAAAATAGTACTATATTGACCTTCTGCTCTCCTTACCAAATATTTAGATATGGGGAGTGCGAAGGAGACTTCGCTGTTGTGGTAAGGAGAGTATTTTTAACGTGCGCTGCCACTGAGGGAGGAGGGTGGGTCGATTTTGAGCTCTACTATGTTTGTTGTTTCTTGAAGAAGGCTAAAACTGACTCGTGCAAAGGTTTAAATATGACCTTTGAACCGTGGGGGCCTGGGGCTAGTCCCAAGACAGGCTATTTGGCATAAACTAGACCTGTGGGGCTCAAATATTTTAAATTCCGAGCATCGGGTCCGGTGAGAATAGTACTATATTCTCACGGACCTTCTGCTCTCCTTACCAAATATTTAGATATGGGGAGAACTTCGGAGACTACTTGTAGTTAGCATAAAGTATGAATTCCCAATAGGTATGATAAAGCTAAAAGAAGGGAAGAAAATCCCCAGAAGTACCCTCTCCAACACTCAGAAAATAGGAAGTAGGCGTTTAAAAGGTTCAACGCATCTTTGTGTCTTGTCTCTTTTATTCTTTGTTAAATGCATTGTTAAAATTTTCCAGATAGCAAATAGCAAATCAGATAGCAGATACCAAATAGATAATGATAAAAGTAACAAAATTGGATAACTAATTTATTTTTAAAATTTTTACATCCGTCAAGATTCCTCTGCAACCAAAGAACTGGACTATACTTTGTAAAGAAAAGATGTAATTTTACAGCCCTTCTGCTGGTTATAGCCTATAAAGATAATAACAGTGAACTTTAGGCATGTTGGAAAGAATCAACTAACGCAATTGAGCATAAAACAGTTTTCTATCCAATCTCCAAAATATCTGATGACAAGCCAAATTTTATTTTGATACAAAAGCTGAATATAAAAAACTGGTAACTCAAAAAGATATAGCTCAAATTGCAAAGCTCAATCTAAGTTCTNAATAGTACTATATTCTCACGGACCTTCTGCTCTCCTTACCAAATATTTAGATATGGGGAGTGCTTCGGAGACTACTTGTAGTTAGCATAAAGTATGAATTCCCAATAGGTACGATAATGCTAAAAGAAGGGAAGAAAATCCCCAGAAATACCCTCTCCAACACTCATCAAATAGAAAGTAGGCTTTTAAAAGGTTCAAAGCATCTTTGTCTTGTCTCTTTTATTCTTTGTTAAATGCACTGTTCAAATTTTCCAGATAACAAATAGCAAATCAGATAGCAGATACCAAATAGATAATGATAAATGGGATAACTAATTTATTTCTAAAATTTTTACATCCGTCAAGATTCCTCTGCAACCAAAGAACTGGACTATAACTTTGTAAAGAAAAGATGTAATTTTACAGCCCTTCTGCTGGTTATAGCCTATAAAGATAATAACAGTGAACTTTAGGCATGTTGGAAAGAATCAACTAACGCAATTGAGCATAAAACAGTTTTCTATCCAATCTCCAAAATATCTGATGACAAGCCAAATTTTATTTTGATACAAAAGCTGAATATAAAAAACTGGTAACTCAAAAAGATATAGCTCAAATTGCAAAGCTCAATCTAAGTTCTCCTCATATGTCCTTAGCAATAACTTGCAATTAAATTATATGTAATCTATTATGTAAATATTTTCCTTGTCAAACTAAGCATTACCAATATACACTACATTAGTTGCAATGCATTAGTTTAAGATTACACCCTTCAGAAAACAATCGTGAGTATAGCTTGCAGAACAATACCATCAAACCATGTCACCATATTTTCGAACTTTGGATTCCGAAGAGTCGAGCTAGGGGGCTCTCCATCCTATTGGCTACAACAATAATCACAGTGTGTACATACTTTTCTGATTCTCTGCTATCATCATGTCTAAAAATCTCATATTTATCTAAAATTTGCTGTTTAAAAGTCAGATGTCATAGAAATTGGAAAAGGTGGCAAAGGCACAGGACGGGGATGCCCCCTAGCTTCGACTAAATGGAACCCAATATTAGCCTAGTGTAAAGGCTCTTAGTTGAACCCCCGGAAGGTCGAAGCTAGGAGAGCAACTAATTATCACTTTGATACAATAAAGGCTGCATATTTCTACCGTTATAAACTCATTGACCGCATTTTAAACAGGCTGAACTAATCAGTATTTGAAGCCAATTGACAATCACAAAATGCAGCAGAAAAAATTACTATCAGAAAACAAATCTTAAATTATTATATCCCCCAGCAAAATTAGCCTGCTGAACGGGTTTTAAATTTTCTTTGATAGCGCAGCAGAAATAAACTACAAAACAGGTCTAAAATTTGACAAATATCCCACTGCAAAAAATTTAGTGCTGAACTGGTCTCAACTCAAACGATATCCCGCAGCACACAATAGACTGCTGAACGGGTCTTAATTCTTACAATATCCCACAGCAAAAGCAATAGACGGCTGAACGGGTCTTAAATCCTATAATATCCCGCAGCAAAAAAATAGACGGCTGAACGGGTCTTAAATATAACAATATCCCGCAGCAAAAAATTGACGGCTGAACGGGTCTTAAATCCTACAATATCCCTCAGCACACAATAGACTGCTGAACGCGCTTGAAATTAAACGCAAATTCCTAAAATTCCGCAGCAAAAATGCTAACTGCTGAACGGATTTACGACATCACATTCCCGCAGCACAACACAAAACTGCTAAACGGGCTTAAAATTCAAAGCAAATTTCTAAAATTCCGCAGCAAAAATGCTAACTGCTGAACGGATTTATGACATCACATTCCCGCAGCACAAAACAAAACTGCTGAACGGGATTAAAATTCAAAGCAAATTCCTAAAATTCCGTAGCAAAAATGCTAACTGCTGAATGGATTTATAACATCACACTCCCGCAGCACATTCCCGCAGCACAGGGGTAGAAATTCAAAGCAAATTCCTAAAATTCCGCAGCAAAATTGCTAACTGCTGAACGGATTTATGACAATCACACTTCCGCAGCACAAAACAAAACTGCTGAACAGGCTTAAAATTCAAATTAACGCCCAACGCCTCTACTGCTTGACGGACTATGAATCAATGACCTTATCAATTTACATACTATCATACAACTACTAGGCAGAATTGTAAGCACAAAAGACTCGTTGTGTGGCAGCTTGTGGGATCGTATCAAGATTGAGGATGAAACTTACAACGGAATAACAAACTGCGATGGGGTACTCTTTCCCTCATCCAGCTTGGGGTAATCTTTCCCCTTTTGCGACCTGGGGTTAAATTTTCCCCTTTTGCGACCTGGGGTTAACTTTTCCCCTTTTGCGACCTGGAGTGATCTTTCCCCTTATACGACCTGGGGTAATCTTTCCCCTTTTGCAACCTGAGGTTAACTTTTCCCCTTTTGCGACCTGGGGTTAACTTTTCCCCTTTTGCGACCTGGGGTGATCTTCCCCTTATAAGACCTGGGGTAATCTTTCCCCTTATATGACCTGGGGTAATCTTTACCCTTATACGACCTGGGGTAATCTTTCCCCTTCTACGACCTGGGGTATATTTCCCCTTACAATATTGGGGTATATTTCCCCTCTAAGAAAATGGGGTATATTTCCGCTATAAGGATTCTAATAAACCAATGAAAGATAGACAATCTCCTAGGGGGGACTTTTAGACTACCCGACAAGAAAGGGGTAGACTGTAGACGAGAAACATTACCTAATTTGTGCTTAATTCTAAGGTAAACTGCCGCTGTTCAGCGGCCTATCGGCACGATACGATCCAACCTAGAATAAAGAAGGGAGGGTGGGAGGGGATTTAAACTGGAAAGAACTCTCCATTAAAAACCATGCATTCGAACTGCGGCATCGGCCCGGGACTGGGTACTAGGGAGTAACTGGGGGGAAGTGTAGAAACTCTAAATGACTCTGTGCGTTAATACACATTTACGGTTTGTAAATGTTGTTCTTAACGCCCAACGCCTCTACTGCTCGACGGACTATGAATCAATGACCTTATCAATTTACATACTTTCATACAACTACTAGGCAGAATTGTAAGCACAAAAGACTCGTTGTGTGGCAGCTTGTGGGATCGTATCGAAATTGAGGATGAAACTTACAACGGAATAACAGACTGCGATGGGGTACTCTCTCCCTCATCCAGCTTGGGGTACTCTTTCCCTCATCCAGCTTGGGGTAATCTTTCCCCTTTTGCGACCTGGGGTTAACTTTTCCCCTTACACGACCTGGGGTAATCTTTCCCCTTCTACGACCTGGGGTATATTTCCCCTTAAAATATTGGGGTATATTTCCCCTCTAAGAAAATGGGGTATATTTCCGCTATAAGGATTCTAATAAACCAATGAAAGATAGACAATCTCCTAGGGGGGACTTTTAGACTACCCGACAAGAAAGGGGTAGACTGTAGACGAGAAACATTACCTAATTTGTGCTTAATTCTAAGGTAAACTGCCGCTGTTCAGCGGCCTATCGGCACGATACGATCCAACCTAGAATAAAGAAGGGAGGGTGGGAGGGGATTTAAACTGGAAAGAACTCTCCATTAAAAACCATGCATTCGAACTGCGGCATCGGCCCGGGACTGGGTACTAGGGAGTAACTGGGGGGAAGTGTAGAAACTCTAAATGACTCTGTGCGTTAATACACATTTACGGTTTGTAAATGTTGTTCTTAACGCCCAACGCCTCTACTGCTCGACGGACTATGAATCAATGACCTTATCAATTTACATACTTTCATACAACTACTAGGCAGAATTGTAAGCACAAAAGACTCGTTGTGTGGCAGCTTGTGGGATCGTATCGAAATTGAGGATGAAACTTACAACGGAATAACAGACTGCGATGGGGTACTCTCTCCCTCATCCAGCTTGGGGTACTCTTTCCCTCATCCAGCTTGGGGTAATCTTTCCCCTTTTGCGACCTGGGGTTAACTTTTCCCCTTACACGACCTGGGGTAATCTTTCCCCTTCTACGACCTGGGGTATATTTCCCCTTAAAATATTGGGGTATATTTCCCCTCTAAGACATGGGGTATATTTCCCCTATAAGGATTCTAATAAACCAATGAAAGATAGACAATCTCCTAGGCGGAACTTTTAGACTACCCGACAAGAAAGGGGTAGACTGTAGACGAGAAACATTACCTAATTTGTGCTTAATACTAAGGTAAACAGCGGCTTAACGGCCAAAATTGATCCCAAGCCACCACACAACATTTCAGACGGTTCCTGTGTATGTAATGACCCAACTTTGGTAATTGCCATGCTCTTGGGGCCATTACCAAGTGATTCAAGTGGTACACGGGTACTTGTCTGGAAAAAAGTTAATATTCCATGAGCCAATAACTGTGTATTAGTCAGCCAATCTGAGGACAACTGCAGCAGCTGTTGTGGCAGCTCCAACTCGGAAATGATGCAAAGTGTAACATGTATTGCTAGAAGTTTGTGGTAATAATGATTGTCAGTCATTGATTTTTAAAAAGTAAAGATATTGATTCTATATAGTACAACTATCTCTGAGTCCATATGTTCTGGAGCGCTTACAATTCCATTAGTTTCCTTATGGAAAATGAATGTTGCCCCTAGCACAATTCTTGGGGTTATTTTTCCCCTCATACTCATACTACCTGGGATATATTTCCGTACTAAAACCTGGGGTGTATTCCTATCTAAAACATGGGGTGTATTTCCCCTATGAAACCTGGGGTGTATTCCTTTCTAAACGTGGGGTATCTTTCCCCTTTGAACATAAACATAAAAGAGGGTGATCTTTCCTTTGTGCAACGTGGGGTAATCTTTTCCTCTTGCAATGTGGGGTAATCTTTCCCCTCATACAACCTGGGGTAATATTTCCCCTAATACAACCTGGGGTAATCTTTCCCTTCACACAAGCTGGGGTTTTATTTCCCTTTAAAACCTGGGGTTTATTTTTCCCCTTTAAACATAAAACATAAAAGAGGGTGCTCTTTCCCTCATGCAACCAGGGGTACTCTTTCCCCTCATACAACCTGGGGTAATCTTTCCCCTAATACGACTTGGGGTTTGTATCCCCTTAAAACCTGGGATTTAGTTCCTCTTTAAACATAAACATAAAAGAGGGTGCTCTTTCCCTCACGCAACCTGGGGTATATTTCCCCTTAAAACCTGGGGTGTACTTCCCTTTTTAAATCTGGTGTGTATTTTCCCTAATTAAGTAAAAACAATTTTATTACAGAAAAAGATCAAATAACAGTGTGTAACATATTGGATGCCATTGTTGGGGTGCAAAATATCCATCATACCATTTCTGCAGAAGTTTCCAGTCACTTGGCGGTACCAGGCATATTTGAAATCCACTGTTAACCTCTAATTTTGACATATAGTCCCTTGACCTTTGATATTTAGGATTTTTCCCCTTCGTACATTGTTCCATCGCTTCTTTATATGTTTCTATCTTCTAAATGAATCAGGATGCTTGAGTAAAATGTTGCATATATGAGTCCTGCATATGTCTGACCTGCACCATTATTGACATAAACTTGTTTCCAATATTTTGCAATATAAATTAGATTTTTTGGTTGTGTCCTGCCTTGTTTTGCGAGCAAGGCATGGGATATATTAAAACTAGCACTAACTATAGTGAGTGCTGCGTATTGGTTGTACCTGCGAGGTAGTTGATAAAACTTGACCATGCTTTTCATTCCTATTTCAAACGTTTACGTTCATGAGTCGATTTGCGTGACAAATTTACAACAAGTTTATAGTGCTATGATGCGTGTACTTGATTGTTGATAACAGATGCTTGGCGCATACAATAGAAACAGTTAAAGCGGAGGAGGAAGACATAGGACGCCTCCTTTGGTGATGTCCTGAGAATCAATTCATAACATTATATCTTCTCCAGACTATGGTGGGCTGTATGCCAAGTACTCTTATGGTTACATTTTTTGCGACTCATTTCCAGACTCATGTGTAAGTTCTGTATGTGTTTTGTGAAAGTACTTTTCCCTTTCGAGTTACACTGTTTTCATTGATCTGAGCATGGATGAATCTACAACCTTCGGTTTTAGTCCCACTTTAATCCACAGCATGAGAAATTTTTTGATGTTGTTGTATTTTGTTGTTGGTTGATCGTTTTTTACTATGTTTGTTTCGTTTACCAAAGACAACTTTTACCAGAAATTATGTTTTGCAGTGTCCTATTATGAAAGTGTGTTTTTGTGTCTTCTTTCAATACCTTGTGTAAACTAGCAAAGTGATAAATGGCCAATTGACTTAGCCTTTCTTGTTGTGAATGTAACAGATGATTATGAAGCGTGCGCTTTTATACAAACAAGTTGCAGGTGTATTGCCCAGAACCGTCTTTCCATTCTCTGATATGATTTACTGTCTTCTACTTCTAATGTTACTGAATATATTTTCCTTTTTGTATTTTGTTAAAGTTCTTTGCACTCAGTTTCTGATCATATGTTCTTGGTATCAATTTGATACAGTAAAACAATAACACTCAATGGCGTGCTGCATATTGGCTTCTATAGCAAAATGGTTGACGAAATATTTCCATTGGAGTTTCATTCCACATTTCAAATCACAGAGGGTGTTCAAAGCTAATAGCCCTACGTGATACACGCTTCCCTGCTTGGTTTAGTTCAGTTTTCTGTGCTTTGTTTACACTTTCTTTTGACTGTAGTTTTCTGTGACACAAGTTTTATTTTCAGGTGCAAGACAGCGTATTCTGAGTTGCTTTGTTATTCTGCATGTCACCGCCCTCCCGCATAGGAATGTTAGTGATTGATGGCTTGGTTGTGGCGGTTCGATGATTCCGTTTTGTGGTTNCATTTGAATTAGCCTTTCTTGTTGGGAATGTAACAAATGATAACGAAGCATGCGCTTTTATACAAACAAGTTGCAGGTGTATTGCTCAGAACCGTCTTTCCATTCTCCGATATGATTTGCTGTCTTCTACTTCTAATGTTACTGAGTATATTTTCCTTTTTGTATTTCTTTTTTTTTAATTTCTTTGCACTAAGTTTCTGATCATATGTTCTTGGTGTCGATTTGATACAGTAAAACAATAACACTCAATGGCGTGCTGCATATTGGTTTCTATAGCAAAATGGTTGACGAAATATTTCCATTGGAGTTTCATTCCACATTTCAAATCACAGAGGGTGTTCAAAGCTAATAGCCCTACGTGATACACGCTTCCCTGCTTGGTTTAGTTCAGTTTTCTGTGCTTTGTTTACACTTTCTTTTGACTGTAGTTTTCTGTGACACAAGTTTTATTTTCAGGTGCAAGACAGCGTATTCTGAGTTGCTTTGTTATTCTGCATGTCACCGCCCTCCCGCATAGGAATGTTAGTGATTGATGGCTTGGTTGTGGCGGTTCGATGATTCCGGTTTTGTGGTTGCTTGCGAAAGCCTCGAATTTGGTTTGTTTCAGCTCCATCGCCTGCAGCTGTAGGAAAATTCTTCACATAGGCAGCTATGACAGTTGCAAAGGGTTTATTGGTGGAAATAATCGAACAGGAGACCTGTGACGCACACTTTCTTTGTCTGTTCAAATTCCGCAGCGTAGCAGGGTGTAGTCAGTGTAGGCCATGATTTCTGTCACGTAAATCATCGAAATTCTTTTCCCGCTGTTGCCAGTTACAAAGGCTTTTATTACGACCAATCTCTCTACTTCTTCTTCTACAGTAAACATCGCAACTATTTGTAGCCATAGTGTTCGATGTAACTTATTAAAACCAACAAACTTTCATGATTTAAACTGGAAAGAACTCTCCTTTACAAACCATGCTTTCAAACTGCGGCATACGCCGGGGACTGGGTACTAGGGAGTAACTGGGGGAAGTGTAGAAACTCTAAATGAGTCTGTGCGTTAATACACATTTACGGGGCGGCGTAAATGTTGTTCGTAAATTCCTAAAATTCCGCAGCAAAAATGCTACCTGCTGAACGGATTTACGACAATCACACTCCCGCATCACAAAAAAAAACTGCTGAACGGGCTTAAAATTCAAAGTAAATTCCTAAAATTCCGCTGCAAAAATGCTACCTGCTGAACGGATTTACGACAATCACACTCCCGCAGCACAAAACAAAACTGCTGAACGGGCTTAAAATTCAAAGCAAATTCCTAAAATTCCGCAGCAAAAATGCTAACTGCTGAACGGATTTATAACATCACACTCCCGCAGCACAAGACACAACTGCTGAACGGGCTTAAAATTCAAAACAAATTCCTAAAATTCCGCAGCAAAAATGCTAACTGCTGAACGGATTTATAACATCACACTCCCGCAGCACAAAAGAAAACTGCTGAACGGGCTTAAAAATTCAAAGCAAATTCATAAAATTCCGCAGCAAAATTGCTAACTGCTGAACGGATTTATGACATCACACTCCCGCAGCACAAAACAAAACTGCTGAACGGGCTTAAACTCCAAAGCAAATTCCTAAAATTCCGCAGCAAAATTGCTAACTGCTGAACGGATTTACGACATCACACTCCCGCAGCACACCACAAAACCGCTGAAAGGGCTTAAACTTCAAAGCAAATTCCTAAAATTCCGCAGCAAAAAATGATAACTGCTGAACGGATTTACGCAAACTCTTTCCCGCAGCACAAAACTTCAGATGGGAAATGATTGAAAATAGCAGCCTCAAAACACAGCAAGAATTCTAACACGAGGTGCAACTGCAAACATAAACTTACTTTATTTCCTCCTCCAAACAGAAACAATATACTTGCTTTCCCTAATCTGTGGGTAGGTGTATAAGTCGAGTGCTTGCACTTTATTCTACGCCATTGGAGCAATATCTTAGAGGGTAACTGCGTTGGCAATGTTCACTTCGTCATCTGCTTAGGCCCATTTAGGCTCAGTCAGTGGCAGCGTACGTTTCAGAAAAGATTTCCAGAGTTCAACGATAGAGTTGTTTCTTGAAGAAGGCTAAAACTGACTCGTGCAAAGGTTTAAATATGACCTTTGAACCGTGGGGGACTGGGGCTAGTCCCAAGACAAGCTATTTGGCATAGACTAGACCTGTGGGGCTCAAATATTTTAAATTCCGAGCATCGGGTCCGGTGAGAATAGAAAAAATTGTTATTACTCCTTTGTAGTATTTGCGTTATTAGTCTAAAGTGTATTTGGGGGCCATATTGAGACATTAAACACTAGGCCCCCTTTGGTTGTTGTAGTTGTTTATAACCGTGAGAATGATGGCCACTGTGAGTGGAAACATGCTGTGTTGTTTATGATTTATATCTGTTCAAACCCGAGGCGGAACACTAAATTTGGCGACGAGGATGCTTTAAGGTTGCGGTAAACGTTTGTAGGCCGAAAAAAGCCAATTTTCGGATTTCTTCAAATCTCAGAAGCCCAACTTTTAAGAAACACAATGATACCATCTTTGGAAGTAACAGAAATGTTGAAAAAGTAGAATTCTTAATTGAAAGAAGGATACTGTAACTTCTCACGCAAAGTTTTTCTGTGTGGTTTAAATCCTAATCCTAGCTTTTTTGACCTATTAAGCCGGTCGTGTGTTAGAAAACAAACATGAACCCACAATATATGTATCGATTCCTTTGTTTAAATTCACAAATTGTTTTATAAGCGGTAATTGCTTGACCCGGATTACGTTGTGGATTATTTGACCTTGATGTTTACATTTGAAGTGGCATCAGTAAAAAGCCCTTTTTTCGGGACTTAAAAATCCACTAGGTGCAGGTACGAAAAAGCTATTTTGTACCCAAGGAACCAATCGAATGGCTCCACATTTTGCACACTACCAGAGCAGGCTTCAGGCAAGCAAAACTTGTCTCGGAATCTTGGTATGTCCTCTGGTCCGCCTTTTATAGCCCAATACAATTGTGGGAGGGCGGAGAAGTTATTTGCAAATTTATGACAGCGTATATTTCCAAGGGAAGGAGGAATTTAAAGAATCTGAGACACTATTTGGTAGCTTAGGATGTGCGATTCCTGTTGATATAAGTTAGATTTTGTTATGTTAAACGCAAGGGTACAAAATAGCTTTTGAAGGAGGTATGCTCTCTTAAGCAATAAAGTTGCCTGGAAAAAATCATTTTACAATCTTTGCCAACTATTTTGATATGGCTAGAATCCCTACATTCTTACACATCGAATGATGTATAGTTTAACTAGATTCCGCTAACAGTTTGGATTTTGGGGAGAGAAAACCCAATCTTGTGCTACAAACGTTTACCGTAACCTTAGGAAACATTTTAAAGTGTTTCTCTTGCTGCAGATATCAATATGGGTGATAAAACGAATCAAATGGATGTTTCACAGTTAGCTGAAAAATGGCGTGTCTGGCTTAGAAACTTTACGTTTTTGCAGAGGGCAAAGCCAATTTAAATAATGTTGAGAGAAAGAAAAATGAACTTTTATTCAGAGCTGGACCTGGAGTTCAAGATATATTTGAGAATTTAACAGAGGTTCCTGCTGCTGAGGGAGTAGTGGACACTAATTATCTTGCTTGTGTACGTACTTTGAATAACCATTTTCATGTGGAGGAGAATGTGGCCTACGAGAGGCATGTTTTGCGACAGCTAAAACAAGAGGTAGGGGGAGACGTTGATTCATTTGTATTGCGCTTGCGAAAGCAAGCTCGACAAGGTGGTTATGATGAGGGAGCAGCTGGAGATGCTGTAAGAGATCAATTATACATCAACTTTAAAGAACTTCATAAAAGCCATACAATGATCATCTGTCAATGAAGAAACTTTGATCTTTCCTTTTCCTTTTGCTTTTGCTTTTGCTTTTGCTTTTCTTTACCTTATTATTTATTTTATACTAAATATTTTCGAAATTGTAATTAGATTAGTTTGATTTTTATTAGAAATTTAATTTGTATTTTTGCATATTTTAGCATGGCCCCCTGTAAATCAGTCCTTTGACTGAGGGGCTACCATGGGTAAAAAAGATAAACAATAAAAATAACGAAAATAAGAAAAATGAAAAAAAAATGAAATGTTTCCATTTTTGATGAAATTCCCCCTGAACGTTCCGTTGCATACAACTTAAGACATCAGCACGGATATGAACCGATCGCTTCTCAAATACATATTTTCAAAATGTCCTTTCTGAATGGCACTTGTTTGATAACAAAATGAAAGAATCTGATACAATTTCAGAATTCAAGCGTAAATTACTACAAGTAATAAAACCAAAACAGATATCAGTCTACAAAGTTTATGACAGAATAGGTATCAAGAATTTAACAAAATTGCGCCTACAATTTAGTCCACTTAACGAGCACAGATTTCGGCACCATTTTGACTGTTTTAGCGCCCGTTGTCTATGTGAAATGGGAGGTGAGAACAATGAGCACGTTCTCCTGCACTGGAACACACGGATCTCTTCCGTTAGCTTGCAGAAGTCCCCGACTTGGATATTACAGACATGGATTCAAAAGCTTTGTGCGATTTACTTTTATATGGAAATGCTGGTCTGAATATCATAATGAACAGAATGATACTTGAAGCTACAATTTCATTCATTGAAAAGACGAAGCGGCTCGGATAAAATTTTTGTAAAAATAACCATGCGCATGGGCGAGCATGTGGTTTGCTCGCTTGTGGCTGCGGGCCTGGTTTGTGTGCGGTATTGTCCTCCTTTGTTTGTGTCGGGTTTTTCTGTGCGAGTCCGGGCCGGGCCGCTGTGTTACTTTGAGTGGCCGGCCCCTTGGCTCCCGGGCGTGGTGCTTCGTGGTGTGTTGTGTTTTCAACGGGGTTTCCCTGTGGTGGCGCAGTGCAGTGCGCTGCGGGGTGATGGGCTCGGGTGGTTGGGGGTGGTCGTTCGGGGTGGCGTTGCTGCTTGGACCGGGCGTGCGCGGGGGACCTGGCGTGGACGGGCGGGGATGGTGCCGTGTGTGGGTTAGGTCTGCGGCTGCGGGTTGGTGGATTTTATGTTTCTTCATGTCCATTATAATACCGTTGCAGCGGCTCCCCCTCCCCTATTTTTTTTCCTTTGTAGTTTGTTTTAAATGTTAAATTATTAGTGAAATGTAAATAAAATTCGCAGTGGGAACCAGATTACCGTGTGTCTTTTCCCGCTTTGAATAGCATAGAGTATTGTATTGTCTTGTAGTTTAGGCAAATATGTTTTGTTTATATATGAAAAAAAAATTTTTTCTATTGATACAAAGCATGTTGTATACGCGTTCTTAGATCATCAATGACAATTTATCAAAGATGGCCAAAAATCGCACATTTCGTGTTATTTCCGGTAACAACTTTCAACTATCGTAAAATTGGATGAAATTTCAAAACAGTTGATTTCTATATTATATCTGCGTGTACTGATAGAAAATAACATTTAAAAATGGCAAAGGCCTTCACATTTGATATCTAAGACAAATTTGAAAAGGGTTTTACTAACGATTTTATTGACACGGGATTGTGTTATGATACCCGAAAATGACGCAATTGGTGCTCAGTATACTCTCCTTGGGGAATTAATCCGACAGCCACAACTACTTCGTTGGTATTGCCTATGGTATAGGCGCTCGTAGGTAGGAAAATGGGGCCCTCTCCGTTCTGCATTATTATATAAGATATCACGGGAAAATTGCCATTTGAAGAGAATTTTTGCTAATAAATCACAAGCAAAATATACATTCAACCCAAATGCAAGTACAAAGACATTTTTTCTAATTTTTTCTTTTGGCTCAGCCTTGATGCTACTTGTATAAGTTCTTTGTGAATGTCTCAGATTTTGGCATAGGATTGATAATTTTACAAAAATACATCATTGAAGTCGTACGACTTGCCCAAAATTGATTTTTTACCACAAGAAAATGCTCTTTACAACAGGGCCATACCCTTTTTAAATATGACACGCCCTCACGAAATTCCAGTCATTGTGCCCATTGAGGTCATTCGGACGAACAATGTACTACTGGAATTGTTTATTTACCGTTAAAGTGCATAGGAAACATGTATAGTCAGAACTACCTATACAGCAACAACAACAATAATCCGAGTGAGTACTGTAGTGAGTACTGTTGACAGTACTCACAACAGTACTCATTAAGAAAGAATCTAATAACATGGAAACATGGACATATACCTTTTGATTTGCGCTTAAATTAGCTTTAATGATGTCTATTACACATAGGTACGACTGATAGTTGTTTGTGTTCTTAATGCAAACGATTTTAAAGCAGAATTTGGATTATTCTGAACAGTACTTACTTTTCTCCTTAAAAATAATAATATAACAATCTTTATTAACAGAAAAAGTGAGTACTGTTCGTATTTTCACTTGAACTCAACACAAAATATTAAAGTGATACATCAATTGAAAGCTTTTGATGCGCTGAATACATCTATGGGCATGATGGGCCTATTAATTGTCAAAATAGAGAAATACAGACTGAAACGCTAGTGAGTACTGTTGTGAGTACTGTTGACAGTACTCACCAGCATAGCTCATTTCCTGTAAAATCAATGTGGGAGGATAGAGAACGTTGCCATATTTTTTTGTATGCATGAATTTAAAGATAAACATCTTATCTCCATGGTAGAAACTGCTGTTGACAAATAGACTGGTGCTATGGCTGTGATTCCACTATCTCCACTTACAGTGCTTTCCTTTAGACAATCTCTTACAAAAGTGTTGGACCCCTGTGAAAATATACGATTTTCGGAATTATCCCCCCCTCCCCCCATATCAATGTTGTTTGGTTGAGGGAATCATTCTTTAGGTGGATATACATGAAAAAACCATTTTTGCACTGCAATCAACATTGAAACGAGGGGAGGGGGGGGGGGGCAAAAATTCGATTTTTTCAACAGGGGTCCAACACTTTTGTAAGAGATTGTC
>REGM01000250.1:197791-206132 GCA_004194415.1 Aurelia aurita | reverse complement strand
ATATTCTGCGCCTTTTCTCAAGCTAAAACGGTTAGGTACTTTTCAAGGCTCGACACATTCGCATGGCCTAAACAGAGCAAATGACCTTTGGAACGGAAGGTGATTCAGCCACCATAACGATTCAAAATAAGACGTTGACTTGAATTGAATATAATTTATGTGAAAAGCAACAGCTAATCAGATCGCTGATGTGGTAACACGTTGAATTGAATTGAACTTAATTTATGCGAAAAGCAATAGCCAATCAGATTGCTTATGTGACCAGCCGATCCCAGGGCCTCTTCGTCTCCGTCCCAATATGACAAAAGGCCCTGGGGACGAGGTTGATAAGTTTCTCCAGCTAATTCGTTCTAAAAAGGGAAAAAATATCATATAATTCGCTTTTTTTCATCTTATTTGCCGTATTATTCACTCCTTACTCAAAATTAATACCTAAAGGTGTTTTTAGACGGTTATTTTTTAAGAAAATGACAAATACCGATGATGTCACAATCACGAAGTGGGTTTGATCCTTCCAGTTTGATCGAGACCCCTTCCATAATGCTTTCATTCTTCAAACATAATTAAAGGCCACCATTAGCCATGTTTGAAGAATGAGATCATGCTTGTAGCTTTCTTCATGTCGTACTATAACATTCCCTCCATTGAGCTTACTTTACTTGCAGCTACAACTTCGGTTTATGAGGATTAAGTAGCCCTCTTAAAACAGGCAAGATTTCATGATCTAAAACTGTAAACATGGAGAAGGTCGGGGATGGCAGATAATGCTGACATGAAATATTTTATTTATTGAGACATAATCGCTGCCACCTTAGAATTGCCATCGTCCATACTGGAGATTTCAGTCAGTAAGAGAATTTTGCCAATATCAATGAGATCACATCTTGAAAATTGCTTTTAATGAGTTGGCAGATCAATTGATGAATTCATTAACAGCCAGAGTTTGTTAGGAGCACCTAGTGCACTTGCCTTGACGAAGAAATATCAATTGGCAACGCATCCAAATTTGAAAAATACCTCAGACATTTCTCAATTGTTTTGATTGTATACATTAACAATGCCTGTAAATATCTCAAATGCATTGTTGATTGTATCGATTGTGGGCATAAATAATGCCTGTTGTTACATAAATTCCTGATTCCTGTCTCAGTACGTGTATTCCTTCCTGTTTGAGCAAAACCCCTTCATAATGTTATCATTCTTCAAACATAATTAAAAGCCTCCATTAGCCATGTTTGAAGAATGAGATCATGCTTGTAGCTTGCTTTATGTTGTTCTAAAACATAAGTTTACTTGCAATTGCAATTTTTTCATTATGAGGATTAAGTAGCCCTCTTAAAAAAGCATGCTCGATTGCATAATCGTTATCATCAGCATTACTACAATACTAAGACAGTAAATGTGGAGAAGATCAGGGACGGCAGATAATGCTGACATGAAACTTTCTATTTTGTTGAGACATATTCAAGCCACCCTAGGACTGCCACACCCTGCATATTGAAGATTTCATTCAGTAAGGGAATTTTGCCAATATTAAAGAGATCACATTTTAAAGTTGCTTTTAAAGATTTGGCAGATCAATTGATGAATTCAAATGAAGAAATGAAGAAATATCAATTGGCAACTAGTTCAAATTTGATAGATACCTCAAATTCTTCTCCATTGTTTTGATTGCATGTATTAACAATCCCTATAAATGTCTAAAATGCTTTGTTGATTGTTTCGATTTTGTGCATAAATAATTTCCATTGTTACAGAAATTCCTGATTCCTATCTCGGTAGGTAGGTGTATTCCTTCCAGTTTGATCAGATCCACCCAATTATGTTTTCATTCTTCAAAAATAAACACAGGGGTAAAAGGATTAGAAGGTAGAATAAGGAGTTATCGCCTCGTCATGACCATTGCAAACAGGAAAGAGCAAATGTCGACCTTCTCATGTATGTCTGCAAAAGAGCTCAGAAATTTCTGGGTGGGAGCAATGAGCATCTTCGAAGCTGCGGCAGTTTTGATATTTCCCATTTTCCATATTTCAATTTTTAACTGGGGAGTAAACTTTCGAAACAGGCATTAATGTACCCCATTCAAACTGTTAATTGGGGCATAACGGTTTCGTTGGCAGCGTTATGTCATTACTTCTTGCAGTGGCTGTTGCTAAAATATTGTCCTTCAGTGTTTTGGTTTCTAAGCAGGAGTCCAGTGTTGGAGGTCAAAAAGCATATAAACATCTGCAAATTCCAAGCATCAGTTATGAGGCCAAGGCAATATGACGCAATAGACCATTTGTGGTCGAATTGCACATAATGGTTTTTTGCGTGGCGCAGTGCTAGTTAGTTAGTTAGCTAGTTAATTAGTTAGTTAGTTAGTTAGTTAGTTAGGGACACAACACCACTCCTATATGTACTCGTTTTACTTCGTACATAAAAATGACATAACGATGCCTATAATATTTAGAATATATGTACAATCTTTTGCATTTTCATTACCTTTTCGCCCCAGTGCAAACCATTTTGCCAGAACTGAAAATTAACGCTGTTGTCCTTGGTTCCCTAATTCTCATGATGACAGCTGCAAATCTCTGTGGGTAAGAAAAGACAAACTAGATAAACAAGAGAAAGCTGGATATGTGAAAATTCAAACATGAGCATAATATCACGCTTTAAAGAAATTTGCTTTACTTTTTGTTCTAAAAATAGAAAATACCGGGTGCGCCAAAAAAAACTATCCACGTTTGAAAAATCGTAGTACCTAGAGTACTAGATGGATTTGAATGAATTGAATTTTGGCTGATAGCTGAAAGACTGAAGTATTTTTGTGATTTTTCTCGTGTTTTTATCAGCAGAGAAAACATAGATAAATTCAACTTTACGAAAATTCGTTTGTTGCGAAATGGCTGAAAACAGGCCTAAAACACTCGATCAAATCGTACGAAATCTCCCGCATAGAACAAGATGCAAGAGCATTTAATCTCTCTCCCGCGTTATAGGAAATGAATTCTTAAAGAAATACTAAAGATTTTCAATCCCATGGCAATACAAGTGCAGACGACATCCGATACCCGTGAAAAACTGTAATTTTGCATTGTTCGGTGTGAGAAATGTCTGTAAGATTTGATCAAGTGTTTTAGGCCCTTTTTCAGGCATTTTGCAAACACAGGCATTTCTGGAAAATAATAGCAGTGAAGACAATCAAGCGTGAAGAACATTAGGGGAGAGGCAAACAGGGAACAAAAGTGGATTCAAGTCAAGCCCACGGGATGGTATGCATTGAGTTTTGACTGTGGAAAAGAACAGCAGACGACTGCAACAAGAACAAGGGTTCAAGAGACCGCCTTGGGTGGGGGTGGGAATCTTCATTATTTATGATAGGTATCTAGGTATCTGTGGATAATTTTTTGGTATAGAATTTGAGATTCCATTATTATCGCTTTCCATCCTACCAATGATAGATCGAACCTATCATAAAACTTTGCTCACATAAAGATACACGGCTAACAGTGCCAACAGGCAAAAAATTCCTTCCCAAACTATTACTCGCTACGACGGCGGGCCAGCGCGGCGCCGCAGGCGCTGCGCGGCAAGCCTAGTAATAATAATAATAATTGTGACAAGAAAATACGTTTTAGCAAGAAAGAATTAAGATCTATTATCTCAAGCCACGGGAGGTGGCCTGATAATAGACGAGATACTGGTATATCATCAAGACCATGAGAAGAGTTGCATAATAATAATAATAATAAGAATGGAAACCTTTCATGATAATTCCAATCTAGATTACATAATACTTTAAAAATTAAAAGATATTCCTAAACAAGTTACAAAAGATATTAACAGATACAGACTACTCTCTACGGGCGTAGGCATAGTCTGCCTGCATTCACAAAGGTGCTTTGATAAGATAATTAAGTAGTAAAATAAGGTTGAAGTCAGAATTTCATTAGATCCGGCTCTGTCCACTCTTTCATTCTCATGCACAAAATATAATATGACGAGCGTAATACAAATTTCTGTCAATTTCTTTGAAATCTACTTTGAGGCAGCGTCGTCGATATTCAGTTCTTTCAGCTTTTTGAAGAATTCGTCTGAATGTTTTGAATATATACCGATGGTGGTCATAACAAGGTTCACAAAACTGATTTCTCGATAGAAACGTTTCAGATCTCTATCATTCAAGAGATGTTCGTATTTCTTTGCCTTTCTTGTCGCATTTGCTTCTGTGTTAGATTCATGACCCACTGTTAGCTCAATTATAAACAAATTGTTCTTTCCGTCAACACCAAGGAGATCAGGTCTTGCAGCAGTACCAGTTACTATTTCGGGCGACATAAAAGATGGAGAGTCACATAAAAGGTTCTTGGCAATTGGTTGCAAAAAGTTAGCTAGATTTAACAGCACAAAGTCGTGTCTCCATGTGTAGCGGTTTAAATTGGATGCACAACCAACTAAAACATGCTTTGTGGTCTGGACTTCCCTACAAAATGTACAGCTTACACTGACGTTTACACCCCCATCTTGCTAAGTTAGAAAGTCAAGCAAGAGAGTTGTTCATATATCTTATGGTATAATTAAAGATGTTTCTAGGAAGCCGATGCTGCACTTTAAAACCATAAGTCCTTTGCCTTCGGGAGTGCTGTTTTCCATATCTCTGAAATTACTGTACCCTGGACTTGTAGAGACTATACCTTTTTAATGCAAGTTTTGTTGTGTGGAACGAGTCGTACTGGATGTTTATTTTTTCTGATGTAGCATTGTGCAGATATCGAATTTCTTCATTAAGGGAGTTTTTCGGACAATTACGGAGAGTCACTTGACAAAGAGTATGTTTTGTACTAGTAGCAATGGCCTCCAGCCCAAACTGTGCCTTAGACAACTGTAATATCTCCACTGTTCCACTTACAGGTATATCTAGCCATTTTCTGAAGTATCCGTTACAAATCATGTCAAGGTTTTGCTTTATCCAGGTTGCATCTATATCCGATACTGTGAGATCCCAACTTATCTTACTAAGAAAGTACAGATTGTACAGTTGAAGCTTATTCTTTGGATGTAAAGGCAGTTGGTGAATCAAGCCGAGAATTCGATTAGTGGTGTCAAGAAGCTGTTTTTTGTGTTCACTATTATCCATTTCCATGTTGAACCAGCGTCCGAGATATCGGAAGCTTTCCTTTTCTTCGGTGCTTTTAATCAAGATATTGTTTACATAAATTTTTGGTTTAAACTGTTTGGACTGTGTTATAACCTTTTTCATTGCAAAAGTTTGACACTTATCAGGCCAGATTTTCATCTTAGCCCAATTGCACCACCCTGAAAAAGCATTAACAAGGGTTTGATTTTCATACTCTGTTGCTGAAATTGCAATTGCATATATGACCTGTAGCTCAGTTGCTCGAATTCCTTTGTCTGCAGGGTGCGGATGAAAGAGTTAAGATAAATAATTAGTCCTTGGTGTGACTCAAAACTGCATCCAGTTGTAGAGTTTCGACGTGGGCGAATGAGGTTAGCCTTTGCTGCAACTACCTAAAGGTCACCCTTGGGCAAGGTGTAGTACCTGTTTGCCTACCAGGAGACTTTGAAGTTCTGGGTTGACGTCCGGCGGGGTTAAGTCTGTTTCATAGCCAGGAGGAGGTCTTTAGCCTTGGTTGGCAACCCTCCTAGTGATTGTGTCACGATAAAAACACTGGTGGCTGTGTAACCTAAAACCCACAAGCCTCATTAATGAGTGAACATGCAAAATTATATTTTATCAAATAACGATATGAATGAGATTGGAGCTAATAGTGAAGGTCTCTCGCTCGGCAAGAGTTCCCTGGCCCAGCAGCGGGGATCCGGTCGTCATCATGCTACTGCTAGGATGAGAATTGGAAGGAAAATGTGGGAAAAGGAAGTAAACAAGGTTGTAATAGAATGTTAGATTAGAAGTGACCATACAACTAGAGGATACCGAAAAAGAATGAAACAAATATGGGATGAAAAAGGATTATTTCAGGTTACTGAACAGAGGAAATTAGATCAGGCAAGAATGATTCGGGTGCATGGATGGCTTACAGATATAGAGATTGAAGAAATAAGGCGTAGAAGCGAAGGCACTGAAGAGCAAGAACAAGAAAGTGAGGATGCGGAACAGGCTGAGCAATATGATGCCGAAGCACAGGAAACTAACAACCGTATATCGTTTCTAAACGATGGAAGTGTCTTCCACAGGGCACAGGTTGAAGGATTTGATGATGAAGAAAAAGAGTTACTAAAGGATGTGCTTAAGAATATCAGAAGCAACCCAGATAAGATTCCTACGAACTTGCGGTATATTGAAAGTAAAAAGTGAAACCAGCAACAAATAAGATTAATAAGATCATATCTGTCATCACAACAGAAAATATAACAGAAATAAATACATTGATAAGAGCAGCTGCTAATACTGTGGTTGATTACAAACGAAGAGAGAGAGCAATGAAAAGAGAGAACCACATTGGAGAAGGAGGATTTTAGAGAAGCAAAAAAAGCTACGTAAAGATCTGGGACAAATCAACAGGATGAAAAGAAACGAGCTACACTATGATGGGGTAAAATAAAATCTTGAAAGGACTTATCATATGCGCGAAAAAGGCATTGAAGTGGTACATGAGGAGGTAAAACAGAGATTTATTGTTGTGGGTGCAAAACTTGAAAGATACGATAACCGGAGAACACAGTTCAGACAGAATCGATTATTCGAATCAAATCAGAAAAAGTAGTTAGAGGGGGAAGAAAGTCAAACTATAGTACCAGGTTCAGAAGAAAGCAGGATATTTTGGCGTGAGATATGGGGCCAGCCAGTAAGACATAGTGAAAATGCTGAGTGTGTTCTTCAATGGTGAGAACATTGAAGGAAGAGGTGGTTGATATAGGGGTACAAGAAAATATACAAATTGGTTTGAGAAAAGTGAAGAAACAGATCACGAGAATTCCAAACTGGAAAAGCCCAGACCCAGATGGGGTACAGGGATATTGGATTAAAAACCTCAGCTCGATGCATGGCAGAATAGGAGGTAATCAATTGGATAAATGTCTCCAGGAGAATAGTGTACCTATATAGATGGTAACTGGGAAGACATTGATATAGTGTCTAATTTTAGGCCGATCATGTGTTTGCCTTTGCTGTGGCAGCTACTGACAGTTGTATTAGCCGAAGAATTGTATAGACATTTGGAAGAACAGAATTTGCTGTGATAAAATGATTGTGAAGAATTGTAAAAGGAGATTAACATCATTTTAACTCCGATATGCTTTTCAGGGGTAAACCAGCAAATGAATGTAGTAAAGGAAAGCGGCTACTAAGATTGCTAAATTGTTTCCGGATGAAGAACATGATAAAAGCCCCAACAAGAATCACCCAAGAAACAGAGTCTCTCATTGATTTGTTTATCTCCACGAGTGAAGAGAAGGTTACGAAATCAGGGACATATGATACAGGAATTGCAGACCATTGTCTGATTTATGCAGTCCTTAAGCTGAGACAGAAAAAAGTATCACCGAGAATAAAGAATGTATCAAATATAAAGAATTGTAATTGGGAGAAGTTCAGAGAAGAAATGAAAATGGCTCCATGGTCCGTATGTTCCATTTTCGAGGATATAGATGATTGCTCTTGGGCATGGGAAAAGTTATACCTTGATGTTAGAAATAGATTTATATCTGAAAGACAAGCAAAGATCAGAGGGAAGACACATCCTTGGGTAAACACCAGTCTTAGGAAAGAGATGAATAAAAGGTATAAACTGCTGATTACAGCAAAGAGAAGTAAAGATCCCGCAGATTGGGCATCGTATAAAACTTCAAGGAACAAAGTAACTGCTCTTCTACGAGAGGCTGAAATGGAATATTGGAAAAATGAGCTAGAAACAGCACAGGGAAAAGATATGAAAAGTTTCTGGAATGTTGTAAAAAGACTGACTGGTAAAGAGAAAACCTCAAATGTTATTGGTCCTATTCTCAATGATGATAATGAGCTTGAATATGATGACAAAGGGAAAGCGGATGCCTTTAACATATTTTTCTCCACTGTTGGAAGTAAACTGGCTGAAAATCATCCAGAAATGCCTGAAAATGTCCATAGTTATGTCAGTAAAATAACTCCCACATTGCTAGAGGTATCAAATATTGATGCTAGGTTAGAACAAGGAATAAAAAGATTGGATCCTGGAAAGGCTACCGGTGTAGACAAGATTACATCAAAAGAGATACTGATGTTAGAAGGTGTTTTCAAAGAAAGTATATCCGGTATTTTTCACAAAAGCTTAAAGGATAGACAATTCCCTGCTCGATACAAAATGGCTAAATTGAGGATGACATTCAAGGATGGCCAGAA
>REGM01000250.1:190291-192791 GCA_004194415.1 Aurelia aurita | reverse complement strand
AAGCCCAGATTATCATCAGCAGCTCAAACGAAAGATGGGATGGAAAGAAATCAGTGATTCAATTTTTTCACCCGGTGCCTCCAGATATAATTCGCTCCAATAATATTAGAAATCGAGCACCAAGCTAACAGTTCCTCTACTTTAGCTTCTCCAAAGCCAATAATCCGCAATCGTTCATAAACGTCCTTTTTGATACAGCCAAGCGCACCACAACACAGTACATGAAGAGAAGGGTTCCATCCTTTTTCACGAAGAACGTCACACAGATCCTGGTATCGATCACACTTCGCTGGAAAGGAGTATTCAAAGTAGAGATCAAAACAAACTGTAACTTCTGCTATGATGATGTCTCATGAAATTTCATCAATAATATCCGGTTTCCGATGTTGCAGCAAGGTCAGTTCTTCTTGATACTCTGGCAGCAAAATTTCTAGTAACTTGTTTGTATAAACTTTCTTACGCGAACATAATACCAACTTGATTTCATCGAAAAGTTTCCGAACAATCCGATCGTGACGACAACTGTAGAAGATGTGAAATTCCCCACATCCATTAAACATATGAGTAATACTCCTCTCTGTGTGACCAAAACAAAGCGAGCAACGCGGATCATTTGTCCTGTTCCAAATATGAGTTGTAAAATTTGTTGGGAGTAAACTTAAGCGCGCTTTGATAGCAAAACGGATCAAATCACCACTTGTCTTCCAGTTGTAAAAGACAGAATGAGACGCTTTTATCTGAATGTCATTTAGTCCAAGAAAAGGACGTGAATACTAACGTCTTTGCTTTTCTGAAGATCTCTATCTATGGCGATGCGAAAAAGTTTAGGGGTTGTGTCCAGAGTTAAATCATCGTAAATTATGTCTACCTTTCCATTACTGAAAATCACTTCAACACCCAATTTACAAGCATATAATCACAATAATCGCATGTCTGGCCAGTCTGCCTGTCACCCGAATCGCGTTCTCGTATAAAAAAACCATTAGAATTCAAGTCTAACCTCAATGACTCACGAGCAATATTTCTGAACTGAGGTATCTCATGACTCAACATCTTGACTAAAAGTGCCAATCGTGTAGTCAGATAAACATCATATAAGAGAAAAAGTAGGTTGTTGGCAGGAAGTAAACCAGACAACAACACTGTGTGAAAATTTCAATAATAAAAATAATAATAATAATAATAATAATAATAATAATAATATTAAACTAAAAGCACCATCAATAAAATAACAGAAAAGTAAAAAGTAGCAAACACAACTGTTACTTCGGCAATACGTTTCGATAAAAAATCTTCGTCAGTTGTCTTTACAGTGTTGGACAGCCAGGTTTATATAGGACGACGTAAACAAAATTAGCATAAAATTTACACAAAATCAAAATTAAGATACCCTTGATACGTTCCAAACCATAAAGTTACAATAATAATAATAATAATAATAATAATAATAATAATAATAATAATAATAATAATAATAATAATAATAATGATGATAATAATAATAATAATAATAATAATAATAAAGTCAAGAAAAACAAGAACTTTTCAGTGAAATATTTCGATCTTATGTAGATCTTCTTCAGTCATAATGAGTGTGAATTACAATAATTTACTATAACGATAAGGGAAAGAATTATAAATTCGATTAAGAGTTCTTAGAATGTCCATGGAATTCCTGCTTCTAATAATGTGCGTAGATTGCGAATAACGAATTAGAATAACTAATTAGAACGGTCGACTCGAAATAAGAAGAAAGTCTATTACAATTACAGTATTAGAAACTCGGGAAAAGTTTATAATGAGTTTTTGCTAGATCTCCCATGGTACTGTTCATTCCACGGGGGGCTATGAATCAAGCATTGAGTTCACGACAGAATATTCAAAAACTGAGGTAGCATTCCTGGACACAAAGATAAAGATAAAAGATGGAAAAATCATGACCAAACTATACTGCAAACCAACTTCAACACACTCTTATCTTCACAGACAGTCTGACCATCCATTTCACACCATCCGATCAAATCCTCTTTCTCAATTTATTCGTATCAGAAGAATTTGCTATCTCATTCAAGACTATCGTAAACATGCAATGAAGTTTATACAATTCTATGTCAATCGTTCAGGGGGTGCTCTCTCCTCGATTAGTTTATCTACTGAGAGAGCCCCTCCTTTAAGAAATTCCTCTGCATACAAACCCTAATTATTTCTGTTATCTATATACTTGTTGTTATTTGCTTTTGCCATCTTGTGTAATTTTGTTATTGTTATTTGTAGCTTAGTTAATTATTTATATGAAGGATGTATGTAGTGGAATTTTAAAATTAAAACTGAACTGAACTGAATCGTGGATACTCAATACCAAGGCTAAACAAGATCGCACAAGAAGTTGAAGAAAAGGACAGAACATCACTCCTCAGTGGACACGAACAAAATCATAACCAAAACAAGGATAGAATACAGTTAGTAATCAATTGGCACAGAAAATTTAAAGGCTTGTCAA
>REGM01000250.1:161647-178712 GCA_004194415.1 Aurelia aurita | reverse complement strand
AATAATACAGTTCTTTATACAGGGGTTGCCTTTTCAGCAACAAAAGTGCTGCTTATCAATAAGGGCCCTGTTATAAACATAAAAGATCTTAGAAAAATTTGAAATTAAAATTGAGTTAGTTACAATCATAATCTTAAAAGTTTTTTGAAATTGTCCTCTACCTTTACATTTTTTCTTACGATGAAAAGCGTTCTCTCAACTTGGATTTAAAAATTACGATTGATTCCAGGGAGCGTATATCTCTTGGAAGTTCGTTAAAACAGTACGGTCCTTGAAAGTAAAGGGACCTTTTCGCAGTTTCTGTTTTAACCAAGGGCAGTCTAAGTAGCGATTTTTTGCTTCTTACTGAGGTAAACTAATGTTGTTACTCTCGGGTGGACTGGACCAAGTATTATGGAGAGAATCAAGAAAAGGTTCACAGTTTACAATATTTTAAAAGAATGAATTTAGACCATATCAAATTTTATTCTGAATTTATCGTAAACTGTGAAGGTCGGTGAAGATTGTTGAAAATTCTCCTCTATCTTGCAAGAAACCAATCTAAGTTGTCGTGCATGTGGAAAAGATGAATGATGTACACCGACTAGGAACAAAACATGTCGGCTCCTCTTCCTATATTACGCAGAAAATTGTGAATTAGGTTATTGTAAATTGTGGATATTACGGTGTGATCTCATTCGTGTGACGAAAAGTGCTCTTTCCCCTGCGGAGCAGTCAGTACATAAGCGGCTTCTTGCGGCATGCTAACTTTCGTGACTAATAAAAGTGTTCATAATGTCTGTAGAAAAGGTCTCTTAACTCGCAGCATTTAATATTCTGAAAGATTCCTGACAAAGATTTATTCCCCAGTTTTGCAACGAGTTTCTCGTGTTTTTGTCGTGCTTGTGCAACGCCAAAGTCCGTTCTGCCACGCTGCATAAAAGTCACTTGCAATATGTTCAATTGCCAATTATGACGTCATGAACATAAAAAACGGCTTTTTCATGGTCACCAATGAAATCAGCAAATCAACTTCTCGCCAAATCAACACCAGATTTGGCGAGCATATGCGTAATGTTAAACATAAGATACATCTCAACGAGCAACACGAAAGTGACCCCGATAGCAACATCTCTAAACACTTCAATTTACCCAACCACTCAACTGATGATATAATTATTCTTGGCCTCCTTTTTGCACCCACAGACAGTACCAAAGGAAAGACTTTGGAGAAGCGAATAATTTTCAAACTTGGAACTCTTTTCCCTGCAGGACTTAACAAACAATTTAATTATTTACAATGATTTTATTCCAGCCAACTCCTTCTCTTCCTTTTTCTTACTTGCTTACCTATCTTTTTATTCTTTCATTTGCGTCACATCGATTCCCTATCCTTCGATCTTAATCTTTCGAATCTACTCTTCTTTCATCCTACATTCTACTAATCTTACTTCACTTGATAATGGGTTTATGCCCGGAACGTCGTACAAAACAAAACTCTGTTCAAAGTACAATTATTTATACTGTATTTGTTTGTTTTAATGTAATATTGTGCAACACGCATACAAGAACATTGTTTGTGCATTAATGAAATCAGCACCATCGGAAACCCTAAGGTGCATTAAAGACCCTGTGCTCCCCAAGATGCTTCATGGTCTCACAGGGACTTTCATACTGTATGAAAGTCGTTTTGGCCTAAGCAATCGTGAAACTGTATTGTCTCTTTTTATGCCATCGCTTTGGAATTCAAAAAACGGAAATTCCTGAAAAATAATTGAAGGATTAGGAGAGCTTTGTTCCCTGTAGTTATTTATGTTCCCATCATTGTGCTTTCAAGGTATGTTGTTTACAGCCAATACGATGTTTTAATGCTTTGCGCACGTGAAAAGGATCATGGGGAGCACAGGGTCTTTAAGTTTGTTTCCTTGTAGATCGCCGTTATCAAAATGGTTTCTGTGCAAGATGGAAGCTAGTCCTTTAAATTTTGTGTGCCAGTTAATGACTAGGGGCACCCTGTCACTAGATTTTTTGACGCTCTTATTCAAATTGAAATTTAAAAGATCATCATGATTCTTCTTTTCTACGTCACTGGCTATCCGAATAAGTTTAACTTCAGAATATCCTCTTTTTGCATAAAAGCTTATGAATTTAGATGCATGTTTGCGGTAATCAGCAACAAGACTGCAAATTCTACGAATTCTGATAAACTGTGATAGTGGGTTAGATCTAATAGTATGATCTGGATGATGAGAGAGTCTGTGTAGATATGTGTGTGTGGTAGGTTTGCAGTATAATTCTGTTATCAGTGAATCTTCGTGAATTTTAACTCTTGTGTCCAGAAAAACCACCTCTTTCATGGAAAATTCTGATGTAAATTTGATTTTTGACTTATAGTTTTTCCCTTCCGCAAAGGAATTGCAATATGAAAGAAATTTTTGCAAACTGTCTTGATCACCCTTCCATATGAAAAATATATCGTCGATGTATCTTTCCATGATCCTTGTGAAGGGTTGCTAGCAATTCTGTTTCAAATTTAGACATGAATAAATTGGCAAAATTAGCGGCCGTCGGAGTGCCCATTGCCGTTCCCTTAAAGTGCCACTGAAGTCTAGTAGTGAAAAATTAGTTAATGCGATTTTCTTAATGATTATGGATAAACAAGAGCCGCTGAATCGAATGGTGTAATTATTTCCTGCATATTGTTTCTATAACAATGTTATTTTAAGCTCTAAAGTGTCGATTTGCGTGATTCTTTGTGCGAATAAAAATACGCGGCCAACGTGGGTGTGTGACGTAGTCTGATTTAACAGTCGCTGTGGCGTGGTATGTTTACAACTGCATTTCGACCAGGAGGACGATGCACGAAGCCTGCGATAAAACGTTTCACAAGTAGAAATACNGAAATTAGTCTAGCTAAGGGTATCATTTTCACAAAAATTGGTCTAGCCAAAGGTACCATTTTGAAGATGCTCGCGGCACACCCCTATCCGAAATTTGGCCAAGAACCCCCCCCGTGGCCGGCGCCCAAAAAACACCAGTTCCATGAATAATAGTTCCACTTTAAATGTATCAATGCACGTATTCCCACAAAATGAACAAGAGATATTGCCATCTGAAAATTTGCGGTGAATGAATAATATGTAGGAGCAAAACGTTTGAAAATCAAACTTAATTAAAATAAACGACCTTTGTCAAAAGGTGTGATCGTACATGTTTACCAGAATTAGAATTGTCAAAAAATAGTCAATAGATTTAGATGAAAATTTTTCAACGTCAAATCAAATCAAATCAAATCAAATCAAATCAAATCAAATCAAATCAAATCAAATCAAATCAAATCAAATCAAGTGCATTGATAAACTATTTTTAGCTTGTCCGTTTATTTAGCTTCCCTGTCATTGCCCAAAATGTTTGATTGAATTGATTCATTTTGTTTTGGAATTCACACTCTTGGGCTATTAAATTCCTTGGTAGGGGAAGTGCTGGCCTTTCATCACAGAATGATCTGGCTGTCGTCAATGTCTTCGCTTTTAAAATGTGGTTGTCAGGCAGTTTCAAGTTGTTGTGACAAATTAAATTAAAAACTTAGGCATTTAACTTGATGACCAACCCACTTCTATGATGTTGTAACAGTTGAATACCCTTATAAACAAATAAACAATAGAAGGTCAAGGAATTTTGCTTTTAGCCTCATTTTCAAGGCAATTTTTACAAAAATTACAACCTGTTTTAGAGAATTTCCCATTGCAAAACCCACGCTCATGAGAGGTACATACCTGTCAGTGAATATTATTGAGTACCTAGCCCCCCCCATCAAGGCTGTTCCTACAACCAAACAAGTTGTCAATCTGCTTTCTTTGAGTTTTTACCACTTGCCCCTTGTTTTAATGGTGTATCATAAACAGTATGTATACCTATACAGGACAGTAGATAGTTTAGTATAAAGGAAATCCAGCTTTTTTACTCACTGATTTTCAGACTGATTTGCCAATTTCTTATAGTGTCTCATAGGACAGACTTATTCAATAATGCCGAAAAGTCTGGATGGTTTGTTATGGTTATGCATCCAACCTCCTCTGCTATTCCCTCACATGTCCATCTCCAAATGTCAGCTTCCCAATCGCTTGTGGGACTTCCCAGCAACAACGGTACTCTCTTGCAGTTTCCAGGTTTGCTACATTGCATTTTTCGCATTGGCACCTATTTGAAAGAATCAAACAACCTTGAGCCATTAGTAGCACAGATTTATGATCATAAAGCGGCTCAAAATAATACGTCTTGGCTACTAGGCCTATAAAAGGCCTAGGAGTAGGAGACAACAACACAGCCAGTCTTCCGGTCAACGCTTCTAAAGGACTTTCTACGCTGAGAACGAATCAAATATACAAAGAAACGCGAGAATTATAATGAAAGAAAACTGTAAATTCATTATTCAACTTACCATACATCCGTTGATCCCCTGCCTTCGAACCTTGCTTGCAGAGTATGAACAGGGATACCATCAATGGCTTCGTCATCGGGCCTAGCTAGGCATCCTCTTCACTGGATGATGCAAGAGGTTCGTCTTGATATAGCTCAAACGGCGCTGCTGCTTCTCCAAAATCGTCAAATTCATTTTCTCTAACAACCAAAAGTTCTTCGTCACTATTCTCTGCACACATTAAGTCAGTAATATCGCTGCGATCCGACATTTTGCGAAAGGAACACATCAATCGTTTGTGGTTCGCCAGTTCGCCATTGGTAAGAGTGGTATGAAATGAAATGAGCCCACCTGACTACGTCACACGTCATAGGCTCTTGTCGAACGACCTCCCACCAAAAAAGCCACGAAAATTCACTGTTCCGCACCCTCAATTAAAAAATTAATGCCATATTCGCAATCAGCGATGTCTATTCCTCCCTCATGGCACATAAGGCAAAATTCAATTTTTTCATTTCAGTGGCACTTTAAGTTGATGGAAATATTTTTCTTTAAATTTGAGAGTATTGCTTCTGAGGATGAACAAAATCATATTTGAAATGTAGTCTGATGGTACTGACTTATCCTTGCGTTTATCAAGAGCTTGTTTACAAGCAAGAGCACCTTCTTGGTGGTCAATGTTTGGGTATAAAGAGCATACGTCCATAGTATAATTGAGTTCACTTGCCCAAGAGAGTTGCAGAGAGGTGGTCAAGAAGGAGAAGCAAGTTTTGCTGCTTGCTTTGTACCAACAGCAAGAACATGTGTCAATGTTTTGAGCCTGCCAAGAGGTACCTTTCAATTTCCATTGCCCATAACAGAGAAGCTATTTGCTCTATATGATGAAGTGTTCAGTCAGAAGTTTTTTGGTGTGCAATGATTGATATCTTTACAAATACTGACACATGAAGGCAGCTGATAAACAGTACACATGAGTTAAAAAGTTTTGTTCAGGATTGTTAAATTCTTATAACCTGTCTCAAAGGTATTGCTGTACTTTTGAAAAGCAGCCCACATTCTGGCGTGTCCCTTTAAATCCAGCTAAATTTGGCATGGAGATCTTATCCTAGTGTTTTCTTGTGATTCTGAGAATGAGTTGTCTCCAATAAGTTGATATTAAAGTTCTTAACTTATTTTTTACACCACACATCAGCCTAATCTTCAGAAATATTAGAACAAAAACTTAAGTTTTTTTATCCCAGTGATATCATTTACTGTGCTGTGAGATTTTTTTAAATGAGAAATCGAAGAAAGTAATGACAAGACCTTTGAGACAAATTATGAATGAAGTTATTTTTTGTTAGAGTTTTATTGCTCTGCTGTTACTATGCTTAAAGATGCTGAAGACAAGTTTTATAGAGACAGACACATTATCCAACTATCAATATAACTATCCTTGATTTTCTTTTCATAGAGAAAACTTTCTAATAATACAATTTTGTGTTGACAAAATACAGTATTCAATTTTAAACCAGGATAATCCTCAATGTTAGCTGTGAAAACTTTGCAACAAAGATGAGGACAAGAATCTAGTGATTTGGAACTTCTTTCCACAAGCATGAACAATATTTCCTTCAATGCCCAAAAGTTTTTAATTGTTTCTTCCATCCAATTATATACATGACATTAGTGAGTTTATAAGAAACCCACTTTTTAACAAGTACATGGATAGCCTAAGTCTAATATACTCTAGTACCACCTTCATTGAACCCTTCTTCTTTAGCACTGTTCACTACAATTCTATGTTATTAATCTGAACAAACTAAAAAAAACAATTATTTTCCTTACCAAATTTTATGTCAGCTAAGTATCTACAGCATAGCAGTCATATAAAGTTGCATCATTGTGTTTGCACGCAATAGATAAAAAACAAAGTTAGGAACCTTTTTGGTACTGAAATGTGGAAGTTTTCGTTCAGTAAGAAAAAAATTTAGTACTCCGGGATGATCCAAGTTCATTAAAAATGTGTGTTCGCACTTTGGAAGAACTGAATCCTTTTGAAACTTGCATTGTTTTTGTATGCTATTTTAGTTAAATGGTATCTACTGTTTTGCTTAAAACTTTGCGTTTTTTTATCAACAAAACCTAAAAATATCCATGGAAACTTTTTTCATGAGAACTCTCTTCAATTCAGTATGAAGGTTAGGTACTGAGAAAGTTTCCAACTGCATATATGCATTGTATAAAGGATGTTTTTCCTTGATTTTGGTCATCCAAAAGTGGGTCTGGTAAAGCTCTTCTTTGCACTTCTGGAATCAAATCTGGTGTTGTTACATTCACTTGGTAATCACCATCTTCAATTGAAATTAAACTGTTCGGGTCAACTCCAAACTCTTCTATTTCTGCATCGGATAAGGCTGTATGATCAGAATTCATGTTCTCAAGCATTCCTTGTTGCCACATTTGAAGGGGTGACAAGTTTCTCTCTGAAGACACAGGACAACTATTCATTTGCATTACAAACTCATTCAGTGAATTTTGAATCCTTGGAATGTAGATATGATGCAGACAGTAAAGGTGAATATCATTTAAGACATCCAAGTCACCAGAATCCTCCAGTTGCTGAAAAATGCGCGAATAGAAGAACAAAACTTCAGCATAGACATCTCTATGTGTTCTTTCCACTCTGCAGTTATGAACAGAGGACCCTGTTATGATGCTCCCTCTATTTTCTCGACGATGCTTAATCATATATGTCCCAACATAGTAGTTTTCCATTCCATAGTCGCATCTAACACGTGATGGAAGTCCCCACTGCTGTACTGCATCTTCAAACAATGACAAAACTGTCTCTGCTTTATTGTTATTGCAGCAATGAGCATACATTATTACCCTTGTCTTGCCATCAATGCACACATGTACAATCATTTTGTACTTTATAAGCTTGTGTGCTGAGTCTATGTGCCACAAACTGTTGGGAGTTGGCACATAGTATTTTCTGCGTTGAAATTACTAATCTCCAACGTAGGGTAGCACCAACTGGATCCACTCTCCTAATACGTTCATTTACTCTCCATCTTTGAACATTTAAACCTCTACTGCGTAAAGCTCCAATAAAGCGCCTTCTTCCAATGTTTGGCAGTGGCGGAGCCAAGGGGGGGAATGGGGGGGTCCGGACCCCCCCCCACTTTTCCAAAAGATGGTTCCTGAGATTCGCACAAAAATGCAATAAAATTGTTCTCTCAGGAGGGGTAAGGGCGTTGCCTGTGTTTTCCGAGAGTTTGAAGGGCGTGGTCACGCAAAATTTTCCTGGGGCTACGCCCCAGACCCCCTCACTTTTCAAGTGCTGGCTCATTGTTTGGTGTAATTATTCTTCCACTGGCAGTGGAGTCCGTTAACTCGGTGTAGATGCTGTCAAGTTCACTGTCGGATATGGGTGAGTAGTATTTCTCAAATCTTTCATCTAAATGAAATTCCCTTCGGCGCCGCTGCAGTGTAGAAATACTCGCTCCCAATAAATTGGCAATCTTTGACCAAGAAAAGTAAAAAGAACGCAAATACTCCAGTTAAACTTTAGTGATGTCAAGTCTCTTGCGACCAGGGCCTTCTTGCGTGATACTTTTAGCAGCATATGCCACATCAAAAGGATCAGTGTAATTGGCAGCATCTTTACTCTGCTCGTCAATGTAAAAACAAATTCGATAATTGCATTCAATGACAGTTTGAGTTGTTGCAGAGGTAAGTCGATATCTTCCGCGTTAGTGCTTATCGAAATTCCACCATTTGTTGTAACATCATTGCAGAGAAATGTCAACGTTGCGTTGCTGATGCGTCTAATAGCCGATTCTTTATGTCAACAAGGGACTCTGAAGACAGGGAGAGCTCATCTGATTCAAAAATGGTTAAAATTCCCTTTAAATTTTGTAAGAAGACCAGGAAGTCACGCTGATTTCCTTCCCTGATGATCACAGTTCTTCTTCTGTTACGACAACCTCGATTCCAAGGCTATCAGTGTCTTCAGCCTCCCTTCAGCGCACATGATACCCCTGGTACCTACCTGACAATTCGCGGTTAACGTAGTATAATTTATGTCAAAAAATTATGCATGCACAACAATGGCAATGGCGACAAATTCAAACATCAAAGCTGTGGAGGTCATATGACTGTTTTCCGCGCTTTGCAATTTGATGGCGTGGTGCAAGCCAAAATTAATTTTGTTGTAATAAGATTTGAAAGTCAATAAAAGTGAAGTGAAGGTTGAAGTTTTTTACTGAATTGAAGCAGAAAAACAAAAGATATCGCTGCGAGCCGGTAAGTTTGTTGTATCGTAATTTCATGCAAGTCAAGATCAGATGGCTTTGTCTTTCTGTTGACTCGCGATGACTTTATCGAATATTTACTGTTGGATATGTGCAACAAACAATAATTACGTGCATGTTATTTGGAAATCTTCTTATACAGAATTAGCAAGTATTACAGCGTGCAATTTAGCATCTCAGCTCTGATCTTTCAGCTAGGTTTTCTGTTTTATGACTTTAACTCAGAAGTGTATTTTATTAAAATTATTTGTGTCGCGGCACCTGTTGAAGAAACCAACAAAACAGCTTATATCACGTTCTCCTTATTTCTCTTGAGCTAAACTTAGATAGGTATGTAAAGCTAGAATAAAGATAGAATAAAGCTTGAAAACTGGGGGGGGGGGTAATTAAACCCTCAATTATTCTCGCAATCTCTGAGGTGTCGNAAGAAACCAACAAAACAGCTTATATCACGTTCTCCTTATTTCTCTTGAGCTAAACTTAGATAGGTATGTAAAGCTAGAATAAAGATAGAATAAAGCTTGAAAACTGGGGGGGGGGGTAATTAAACCCTCAATTATTCTCGCAATCTCTGAGGTGTCGCTTTTTTATATTTGAGACATCGGTGTCTGGCACTAGAATGGTCTCTTTCCGTTGCACGACCATGACACGTCTAACTTGAAATTAATTTCATTCACAACAAATTTAAATGATTATTCAAATTTGAACGTCGGTGTGAAACAAAGTCGTCAGCCATCTATTGTTTCAACGTATTTTGTGGCTGCATACGCTCGCATCTTTCGCTGTTCAAGATCAGCCATTGAAAAGTTTCACAAAGGATTTTGGCAAAGTTGTAACCAGAATTAGAAGACGTTAAATAGAAACGAGTCGAGACAATTTAATCTGAACTTGACCAGAGTGTCACGAAATTATTTACTTGTGGTTGGCTATTATTATCAGAAGCACACTTCACTTCAGCAAATTTGGATGCATAAGAATGCATCGTTCAACGAGAAAAGATAATGTCAAAGTAAGTTGTATGTAGCCAATATCAGCCTTCAGATTTCATCATCAGTGGACCCAACGAGAAGCCTCAATTTGCAGCCCTTAGTGATGTTAGAAAATTCTTCCAATCTTCTGATACATTGCGTTACATATTTGTTACAACTTGGTGAGCTATTTGACACACTTCTTCACCTGGGACTTGCAACAGTTTTTTACGACGTATTTCCTTCATAATACTTCAGAAAATAACTTGATTGAATGAAGGTTTATTGCATTATTTGGGTTTATTGCGAGTCATAGCAATGGTAATACATTGTGCATTCCAATCAATTTGCCCTATCTTTACCCCCTGGGAAATATAGTTTTCTGCCGTGTTCCTTCTGCCGTGTTGATGGAGAGTTTTAAAATTGGATAAGCACATTCGAGACTGACGAACACTTAGAACAAATTGTAAAATTTGATAAGCAATTTCGCGAATGACCAACACAAACAGCAATATATTTTAAAAATTGGATAAGCAAATTTGAGACTGACGCTCAAAAAAAGCAACATATTTTCTGCCGCGTTGCTATCAGGGGGTTGTGTGTACCAAAAACAAAAACAAAAATGATCTCCAAAAATGATCTGTCAAATTCAAATAGCCAAATAGATCATTTTGCTTTCGAAGTCTTTCCACAAGCCGTTATATTGTTATAATTCCGTCCAGTAAATTTTGATAGCATTTATTTGTCAATCTTCTGTCATGATGCACAAAATTATTTGGTCTAAACCCCATCTAAACCTTACAGCAACATGCCTCGCTTGTGCCTGCATGGGCTGCATGGCCTATAACTTCTAGTGAGCAACATACAAAAAGGGGACACATCACTCCCTACAGACATCGATTTGAAAATATTTTCTTGTCGGGTCTTTCCTTAAATCATTTAAAATATTTTCCCCTGACGTGTCAACACCCAAAATGGTCTGCCCTCCACGTTGGCGATGCAAATTACCCCATTGAATTTAGCTCATCACAATAAAGTGACATCCTTGCTTTGGAAATTATAAACAAAGAACATTTGTTTTCAGCTTATGTTTTCTATTTCTCCCACACAACATGTCATACCCTTTCTTAACTTACCCCCTGACACGAACTCGTCAGAAAATAGATTGTTGTTTGTGTCCGTCAGTCTCCAATAAGCAGGGGCGCAAATCATGGGGGGCGAGAGGGGTGAAACACCCCCCAATAATTCTGGATATTCGGTCCCAAAAGTTTGAAATTCGGTCCCGAGACACCTTAACGACCTCAAGTATTAAAACTGACTTTTGGCCAGGGCGATTTTCAGTTTTCACGCCGAAATTTTGAACGAAATATCTTCCAATTTCACTTATTGCTTGTTAGAAAATTCTGATTGACAGCAGTATTTAAAGGTTTCGTTCATTCGTCGAAGCAAAGCCACTGTCTTGTCAACAACTGGTGTGCAAAAAGGAATAATTAGTCAAAGATGACTCCAGAACTCTTTCGAATTGAAAAAGATCGGTCCACAACGACAGTTCGATTTGAAATTTGTAACGAATGAAACAAAAGAAAAGGATCTTAGATCCCTAATCAGTGGCGTGGCCACGAGTTAGATGGGGGGCATTTGCTCCCCCAACTTTTGTCAAAAGGTGATCTTCGAGATTCTTTCAAAAACGAGGAGAAATTAGTTTGGTATGGGTACTTAGGGTAGGGTAAGAATTTTACTGACAAATGCTGCAAAGTGATTGGGAGAGTCGTTCTAAGCCAAAGTAAAGGTTGGCATTTTTAAAAATTTTCCTAGACGAAGTATCACAGAATTGTCAAGGCTTCAATTTTGCCGCAAGCAAGCATTCGATTGTGAGAAGCGTGCTGAGACAAAGTAAAAGGTGTTTGCGCAAAAATTTTCCCAGAGGTGGTGATTCATAGAAAAGTGTTAGAAAAGTACCAATTTTCCGATTTGGCAACGGTAAACATGGGATCGAGATACGCATTTTAAACCAAAGAAAATGATGCTTATTCAAAAATTTTCCTGGGGATGCTAATTTTTAAAAAAACTGTTACAAAATGGTCAAAAATCCTATTTTATCACAGGTAAACATGGAATCGGGAGAGGTGTTCTAAGCCAAAGTAGAGGGCGTGTCCTCAAAAATTTTCCAGACCCCTTCGTTTCAACACCTTCCAGTTAATTTGCCCTGGCTACGCCGGTGTCGCTAATGAGCACAACACATTCCATATACGCGCAGTCGGTGTGACACAAATTTCGGTCCAGAGCATGGTTACACCCCCTGAAACAAAATTTGAATGTGCGCCCCTGCCAATAAGTTTATCAAATTTTTAAAATAGATTGTTGTTTGTGTTCGTCAGTCTCTAATTTGCTTATCAAATTTTACAATTTGTTCTAAGCGTTCGTCAGTCTCGAATGTGCTTATCCAATTTTAAAACTCTCCATCAACACGGCAGAGGGAACACGGCAGAAAATAATATTTCCCAGGGGGTAAAGATAGGGCAAATTCATTGGAATGCACCATGTATTACCATTGCTACAGAAGTAAAAAAAGGTAAATGCTACCCCCTGAAATGAACACGGAACACGGAACAAGGTCGGCGTCACTAAACAAGGAACACGGCAGTAAAGTCGTCACTAAAGTCGGAACACGGAACACGGAACACGGCAGTGGCACCTATGGGCCACCGTACAATCAGCTCTCTGAAAGTCCTAGCCTTGCGAAATTCTGTCAATTTTTTGTAGCTGTATTTTCTGTACTCAGCAAAAAATTTACGAAAAGTCGCAACAGTTCAATTCATTCCAATCCATCCAGTAGCACTAAGCTCTTTTGAAGTGGCAACTTTTTGGCGCAGCCAACGAGTGAGAATATATCAAAGTCAGCAACAATTTCCTATTATGAGCATTTTTATCAGAAAATGAGTTCTAGCATATAGTTTCTTAGGGTTTCTGCAATTTCATCTGCAATCTCATCAGCCAAAAGTTTGTAACAGTTTCTTATCTCTTATCTCGATCATGTGGAAGATTTTGTGCTCTTACAGAAGATGTAAACAGAACAATAAAGCTGTTAACTTGATATAAATTTTTGCAAGTTTCTTAACAAATAATATTTTCACTAGATGAGTTTCTTAACCTTTCTAAGACTCCTGACAAGGACTAGGGTTCCTTATGAACGGGGTATATTATTCTTATAAAGAATGCGTGTACTGTGTATACTGCAATACTAAGTGCAGATGTCTTTGCAAGTAGCTCTTGGTTTAGGGGCAGGGAAATTGTTAATGATAAGAAAGATATTAGGCTCTTTCCATTTGCAAAAGAGAAAAATAAACACCTTACAAAGAAACCGTTCTCTTTGTTTGTGACAATACCATAAGACAACCCTCGTCAGATGAACATACCAGTTCCTTGCAAGATCTACACAGACTTAGAATAAAGCATCCCAAAAATATCATTGTTTCATACATTAATATAAATTCGATACGAAACAAATTTGAAAATTTTATCGATTTTATTGACAAGAAAGTAGACGTTTTGGTCTTTGCTGAAACTAAACTAGACAGCACCTTTTCCAAGGCTCAGTTTCAAATACAGGGATTTGCACCCCCATATCGCCTTGATGTTACTGGAAATTCGGGAGGTTTGTTNAAAAGTTTGTAACAGTTTCTTATCTCTTATCTCGATCATGTGGAAGATTTTGTGCTCTTACAGAAGATGTAAACAGAACAATAAAGCTGTTAACTTGATATAAATTTTTGCAAGTTTCTTAACAAATAATATTTTCACTAGATGAGTTTCTTAACCTTTCTAAGACTCCTGACAAGGACTAGGGTTCCTTATGAACGGGGTATATTATTCTTATAAAGAATGCGTGTACTGTGTATACTGCAATACTAAGTGCAGATGTCTTTGCAAGTAGCTCTTGGTTTAGGGGCAGGGAAATTGTTAATGATAAGAAAGATATTAGGCTCTTTCCATTTGCAAAAGAGAAAAATAAACACCTTACAAAGAAACCGTTCTCTTTGTTTGTGAAGACGAGAACTTCAACTAATTTTGGCTTTTGCATCCTTAAGTCTATTCACTGGAGTAGAAAAACAAACTTCCCGGGTAGGCTTATTACACTTATTACAATTGCTTTATTTACGTCTCTACAACTTTCCATCAAAGTGAAAAAATTTCGGTCGGATGTAGTAAGTCTGCTATACAGGTGCAGTTGATTTATGCAAAAAGCCCATTGTTTTAGTATTAGCCAATGAAAACCACGAAAGAGCCTGGTAGGTACCAGGGTAACAACTGGCCGTCCATTGCTACCCTGGGTTCGAGGTTGCTGCTACGAGGCATTTTGAATAGAGTTAGGCCATGTTACCATCATGTTTGTTGTTGCTGTTGCAGTGGTTGAATACCTTGGATACGGACAATTCATCCTTGGATACAGGAAAAATTATCCTTGGATACGGGAAATTCGACCGTGGATACGGGAAATTCAAGAGCAAACAGATCAAAATAATTATGAAGACATATTACAAATATCATTATCAAAGAATCTGATGAAATTAAACATGAAAATATGAAGTTAATAATTATCATAGAAACAGATAAATTAATTATAAAGACACAAAGATAATAATTATCGAGGGAACAGATAAAAATATTTGGGAATGTGAAGTTAATAATTGTTGGAGAAACAGATAAAATTAATAAGAGAGAAGTTGAAAATAATTCATGCTTATCAAATAATTATTTACGATGTAGTTAGAATTATTCTTATTGAAGGAAAAATTAATTCAAGGGGTGTGTTGTATTTTGACCAGAACGGACCCCCATAGCCCTGGATACCTTGGTAGAGACCGCCTTGATTTGTTCTTTCCAGTCCAAAGAGCGGTCAATTTGCACACCAAGGTATTTCGTTTTTTGAACAACTTGCAGATCATTTTCACGAATTTTCAGTTTCAAATCTTCATTCCGACTTTTGAGAGTGGTATGTTTCTGTTTAGTAGAAACAAGCATGGCATGTGTTTTTTTGAAATAGAGAAATTATTGCCTTTCATTGAAAACTCGCTTGCTTTCTTGTTCAATACATCCATTGAAACAAGTCGGTTTCCTGACTCATGGAAAGTGGCTAGAGTTACTCCAATATTTAAGGATGGAGAAAAGACTGAAAAGTTTAACATCGACCAATATCAGTCTTACCAGTCATCTTAAGGCTCTTTGAAAAACTTGTGACTGACCAACTGTACTAACATATGGAAAAAAATGATCAGTTTTCCAATGACCAGTCAGGTTTTTTGCGCCTTCGGTTAAAATAGAGAAATTATGACTTAAACAATAACCAAAAAGGTGCCCCATCACCAATAAACCTCGTAACCAAAGGCAGACTGAATCTCCAACCGAGACCTCAAATCAAATTGCTTTGGCGGGAAAATATTCGTTATTCGTCATCTCCGTTTATCGAAGCGAGATCAAACAAATGTTTTGATAAGTTTCGAGAAGAAAGCTTGGAATTACTTTACTCTCTATGAGTTGTGCAAACTGGAAGGGATATAATAATTCAGAATTGTGGGGAAAGATTGCTTTGGTTGCAGTCATTTGGCACAGCGAAGTCAATGCAATCTTTTTCATTTAAAATTATGCCTTGCTTGGTGAAAAGAGCTTTGGTTTTTTTATTTGACTGACTTTAAAGGATAAGGCGAGGACTTTAAAGCAATAAGAGTTGACGAGGAGCTTACTGCGAACCCAGAAGAAACTGTTGTCCAGAGCAGGTAAGTCGCATCGCATCTTCTTCGTTAGCAGAGAGATCATTTTAACAATAAAAGACGAACGCCATCAATATCTAGAATTGTTTGGTTTGTTGCACGTTGTTGTTTTCTTTTGAGTATCCATCAACGAAAATGACTTTTTCCAGAAAACATTGCAAGACAGGAGGTTTATTTACCATAAATGAACTCTTCTAACTTACTTGCAAACATAAGTTTATGAGATTGGTAGATGTGTCCAAAATCCTTCACTTTCCATGACGTCCTCTTTCTTTGATGAAAAGTAAACTTTCGTAATAAAACAGCTGATACTTAGCCAAAAACAATCATTCGCCACAATTCTGAATTATTGTATCCCTTCCAGTTTGCACAACTCATAGAGAGTAAAGTAATTCCGAGCTTTCTTCTCGAAACTTATCAAAACATTTGCTTTATCTCACTTCGATAAACGGAGATGACGAATCACGAATATTTTCCCGCCAAAGCAATTTGATTTGAGGTCTCGGTTGGAGATTCAGTCTGCCTTTAGTTACGAGGTTTATTGGTGATGGGGCACCTTTTCGGTTATTTTTTAAGTCATAATTTCTCTATTTTAACTGTGAGTTTAAAACTAAAAGTTCTGCAGAGGGAAATTTATCATTTGTGAAAGCTCTGTGGCAGCCATTTACCAGATCTGTATCCGCCATTTACCAGAACAAACCGCTCTCCCCAGTCTCCGATTTTGATTGTCGAAATGGTCTATTTGTGACCCTTTCATCTTCAAGCAACCAACAACGGTAGAAACCCCAGGGGGGGTACTCCCAAACTTTCATTACGGGGGGGGTCCATGCCAGTATTTCTTTGCTGACCCCTAAATATTGAGTCTAATGCTTTGGAGACCCCAAATATTGTTATTTATTTTTATTCTGGGTCATGGAGGCCCCAAATGTGGTTATTTATTGCATTATATATTAATGGATGAACACTAAAGTACGGAGCATACGAATGATTGAATCTGTCACTGTAATGAATTGCGCCAAATTTCACGAGTCTCCCTTTTTCAGATTCATGGACCCCAAATATTGAATTATGTTTATGTTGTTGTTCACAGACCCCAAATATTTATTTTATTTAAGATTTTGGACCCCAAATATTGGCACGGACCCCCCCGTATTGAAAGTTGGGGAGTACCCCCCTGGGGTAGAAACAATGCTATGTTCGATCTGTTGACGTTGCTTTGCCAAAATCGACGAGGCTTGAGGACGGCAGAGGGCCTAGCCATGTTTCATGTAGTCGCTCTGAACAGCCGAACACGGCTCAGAAATTATGGCTTCATAAAGTCTAACAGCCACTGAAGCAAATAGATATTTCGGATATAGATACTTTAATAATCACGCATTCTGTAAAAATCTTTCTTTCAAATTCAGCAGCTCTCGATCTCGATCCCGATCTTCTGTTCCCAAGCTCAGTACCACACGCATAGAGGCTTCAAACCAGGCAGCCATGTTGGCGAATTTCAATCTTAGTTTGCACGTGATCTGCTGGCGATCTGCATGTGATCAGTTAGATTCTAACAATCGCAGTGCGCCCTTCGAGGCTCTTCGTCAGCATTCCATCAGCAGTCAGTCAGTCAGTCAGTCAGTCAGTCAGTTA
>REGM01000250.1:135774-161626 GCA_004194415.1 Aurelia aurita | reverse complement strand
TTAAGGTTACTGTAACCCTTCAGGCAGCGATTAAGAAACTCTATTTTCCACGGCCGTTCCTTAAACTATACCAAACAAAATTATATGTTATTCGAAGCAGAATTAAACGCAGAATACCATAAAAATATAACAAGTTGCTTAAATAAAAACGCATATGATTTATTCCAGATTTTAGGCGAAATCGACCACCCTTGCGAAAAAATCTTGGTGTACCTCATTGGGCATTGTTCGACCATGACTATCTATTTACCAAAGACTTAAGGTCCTGAACTACAAAAGGGTGTCACGAATTTTTAATAAAACGTACTGTCTTGAAATAGTGCAATTTTAAATTAATGTTAATGTCTGAAATGTCTTTTTTAACTTTCAAACCCTTATAAAAGTCGGACCAGTGGATCTATCATAAATCACTGACACCCTTTGGTAGTTATATGCTTTGTGACCCTGTTTGCCAAGTGTCAAGCGATTTGATTGGCCCGTTAGGTACACCAAGATTTTTTAGTACCCACCAGTACCCCGGAATCTTGTTTCGAGAAATCAGGCTTTTATCAAATTGAAGCAGAAAGCGCGGGAAAAACGATTATGGTTTAAAGTGCAAACATAAAGCCGCAGGTCGAGCAATAAAGCTTTAGCGCGGTCTTGATCAATCGTTATATCAGTAAAATAGCAGCATGGGATGTTATGAATATAGCTGCTAGGTCAAGTGAGTTTACTTTAATCTCCTGATGTGTATTCCCGCAATTTGTTAGAAATATGATTGCTTCTTTTAAAATGCTCAAATTTCCAAGTAATTGTGGTTATTTCTGGAAGTGAGTTGGTTAAAACGGTACTCATATACTTAAACCATCAGATTATGATGAAAATGAAAAATCGAGAATTTTTTGTCTGAAGGGTTACAGTAACCTTAAAGCTAATTTAGACCCACTATCATGCCGCATCCAGGCATGGGACCCCTAGTTTAACGTCCCTTCCGAAGGACGGCGAAGTGAGTTGCGAGGTCAGTCCCCGGGTCAGGCCCCCGAGGTCACCCATCCGGAGTTTGACCTCACTCGACCGAGCTTAACTTCAGTCACCTGATGAAAACTGTATAAGCCGCTCGGCCACTCACCCGCATATTTTGACAGAATGTATACGCGGCTGTACTTACATAGACACATTACCTTTAAAGATTCGCGTTCAAATTACAAAATGTTCCTATTTGCTTACATTGATTACTTGTTCCGAACTTTACCACAACTAGTTAGTCGAAACGGCAGACCAAAATTTTTATGTCGTAACAAAACACAACAGAGCCTTTGGAACCGCCATCTTTAGCGTTATTGTGTATTGCAAACAAAGGAATTTCTATGGCCGCTTGATCAAGTTACAAATGTAAACAAAGCTGACCGCGAAAGTTTGAAACATAAGTGGCTAACTCATTCGGTCTGCTTGCGGATAGGAGCAAGTAAGGGAAGACACAAATTTTGCATCAAATGAAAAATGAAAGATTAACGACAAAGGCCTAGATTTGGTATAACCCCCGTCTGTTGTTGTTAGGTCCCAGCCCTCAAACTAGATTCAGCCCTAGCCCCTAATGCGTAACATCCACGTGAAGTTCCTGATAATCCTCCCCATACAGTTAACCGTTCAGTTGTTTCCCGAAGCTCTTACAAGGAGTTGACATCATTTCGAGCGAAGCGCTGAAATAGTTGTTGTCGATGATTTAGATTAATCTGGTCACAGATTAAACAAAGTTCAAGTGGTTCGCCGAAATTTTGCTCAAGTATTTAGTGCAGAGTTCATAAGAGCGTAATGGGTATCAAAACCGCAAAATTAATCCAACAGGAAATCAAGCGCACTTGAAACATTGAACCTGAAGTCATCAAATGTTCTTCCTAATGTAAATAGCATCTTCCTGACTGGGAATACCCAGCTTTAAATTGCTTATAATTGACTGAAAAATAAAAGAATATTTCTTGAAATTGTCAGAAATTGTAGGTAGATATGAGTGCTATCCAAATATCTAGAAATCTAAATATTGATCGGACAAAAATTTATATCGTCCGGGAGGGATTAAAACCAGCATTTTAGGTCCATTTAATATCTATGTCATCTACCTACCTACCTACCTACCTACCTACCTACCTACCTACCTACCTACCTACCTACCTACCTACCTACCTACCTACCTACCTACCTACCTACCTACCTACCTACCTACCTGCCTACCTACCTAAATTTATGATAAGGTTACGGTAAACGTTTGTTGCACAAGATTGGGTTTTCTCTCCCGAAAGCCAAACTATTAGCGGAATCTGCCGGGTGTCCCAAAAAAAAGTACTCACGTTTGTTTGAACGTAGCGCCATATTGAAAAATGATAGGAATTTGTGGTATCGACTGTCTCAGTTCACAAAGGCTAACTTAGATGTCAATAGTTTGTTTTCACCATAGGTTGAACATTCTTGGAGTTATGAGTTCCGAAACGCAAAGACCATCTTAACGCCCACGGCTCATATGGCTTATATTTTATTACGCAAATGCATACCTACAGATCGACACAAATGATAATGCATGGGTTTGACAGTTTTGGGTCGTATCATTTTAATTAATCTTTTATGACAATAACTGATTAGATTATAAACGTATATTGACGTTTTGGATACTGTAAAGCAGATTGTTCTCAAGAATGCTTGAATTCAAAGCTTGTTATTTGCAAAGTCATGGCTGTAAATTAACCATTTGGACTCTGGACTTTAACTTGCGATAGTCGAAGACAAGAATGGGCTTGTTTACCAGACTGAATTCTACTGCTAAATTGCCACCATCATTGTATGGTGGCCTTACCGCCAAAATACGCCCAAACTACCACCCTTAGCCAGTGACATTCTTACGTATATAACACCCACCTTAAATATACGAAGCTAAAAACCTCAGCTAACAACGAAGCTAACAACCCAGGTCCTGGGGATTTTGTCGATTAGGCTAGGTTGTACCCGAATATATTCCTGATAGCAGTCACTGGACCAACGGCCCAGTGATTTGATTAGTCTGCTTGTCTGCGGCGCAGGTCGCGGCGCCGATTCCAAAGCTATGCAAAGAAAACGATTGTTGGTTGCACGATACAGGTAACAAGCTTTTTATTATTTTGGAAAGGCTTGTCTGGTTAAATATGTGTTATTTACAAGTTGTGTTATTTACTATTTGTTATGAAATTGTGATTATTATTATTATTATTATTATTTTCATATGCTTGCATTTGCATGAAATCATTACTGTAATACTTTGTTTGGATCGTACCGGAGCCGGAGGCTGGATTGTTTGTTTTTGCTAGAGATCAGTTATGAAACTTTCTGAAATGGCAATTAAATTGATACAGAGATTTTATGGATTCATTATGCGAGGTTGAAAACAAGAAGAACCGAGACCTCGGTAAAGCCTGCAATAAAATGATTAACCCTGAAATGGAAGTGGTTAGGCCTGAAAAGAAAGTTTAGTACCCTGTGAGTGAAAGGATTTGAGGGTTGGAGGGTGACCTCAGAACTAGTTGATATAAGGTGAACCTAATTTGGAAGTTTTAAACCTTCCTTCATTTATACTCTAAACATCATTAGTATTATTACTATACATATGTAATATATCTTCTTTTTTTTCTTTTTGTGTGCTTGATATCAAGTCTTTTGATTTGGTAACTGTAATTTTGTAATTTCAAACATTTTCTTGGTATTCTGTGTTTTGGTTTATATGGTGTGGACATAAGGTTTAATTGAACCGAATTTGGGGGATAAATGCTTTTGTGTCCTTGGCGCCCAGGAATTATTTTACCACCCACAATATTTCACTGATGGAATTTGCCTAATGGCTGACTTGAGCTTGCGTGTATTTAGAACATAACTATGAATGTACATAACCGGCCCTAAGAATGCTTTTACANATAAGTCTTTATGGTCACAATCAATTACTTGTAGTTCACTTGTTTGAGAAATTTGATTCGAAAATTGATTCGAAAATTTAGTGAGTGAACTTTCGACTGCACTGTGTGAAGGCAACAGGAAAAGTGACTATTGATGATGCAGCGAGGCATATTTCTACCACGAGGGGTACGCCTTAAATTGCAGGGGGACTGGGTACGAGATGGCAGCCATGCTTCGCCTTGTCGTTAAAACACATTTACGCACACGTAAATGTTTCAGTCAAAACTAAAACAGTAGTCCTAAATTTTTCTGGAAGAGTGTAGATTAATGTTACTGAAGAACGAGATTGCAAAAACTTTCTAAACGAATCAATTTGAATGAAAGCACTATAATCCTTTTGAAAGCAACAAATATTCAAATAATGCGTTGCTATTGAAACCTCTTAAAACTTTGGACGACCTGTGCTTGACTCCTTCATAACATTTAGGCCTACTGTTTTAGTCTTGACGATGGTCTTTGCGTTTCGGAACTCGTAACTCTAAGAATGTCCAACCTACGGTGAAAAACATTGACGCCTTTGTGAACTGTGACAGTCGATACCACGAATTTATATCACTTTTCAATATGGCACTATGTTCAAACAAACGTGAGTACTTTTTTTGGGACACCCGGTAGTTAAACTATACATCATTCGATGCGTAAAAATGTAGGGATTCTAGCGATATCAAAATAATTTAAGCGAGTGCTGTTGTTGTTGTTGCTGGAAAGAATGGAAAGAACTGAAGAAATAATTGCGGAACGGAACGATTGCATTCCCGTGTGAACAGAAACAAAAACCGATACACAATCGTTCCGTTCCCGAGTGAACAGTATAATTTTGCGTTCCAGAAACTGGAACGAAGATGGAACGGAACGATTGCGTTCCCGTGTCAACGTGGCCTTAGAATAGATAAAAGGTCTATTGGCTTTTTCGGCCTACAATCGATGATTAACTCTCTGAAAAGTGTTCCGAGATCCGAAGCAAGTTCATGCCACATCTAGCAGTGTTTATACTGAGAATGGGGGTCTTGCTTTCGACTTCCTTTACAAAATTTACCAGATTTGGACGCTCGATCCAAACCTCTTTTCTAGCAAGTAAACAGGTCCATTGAAAATATTTTTGGAACAACTAGAGCAACTAATGCAGCAACAAATTCACTTGAACTCATAGAAACAAGGAATAGCTTTAAGCTTTATTATTTATTTACTTATTTAATTAATCAATCAATCATATTTTAACACAAAAACGCTATACAGCCGTCACACCGTTCATAGAATATGGTCTTTGTAACGGTTTCGCATATTTCTGGTAGTGACGTTGATAAAATTAGATTTTCTCAATCCAACAACTTCTGATTCCCATAAAAATATACATATTCTGAATCGCTATTAAATTTTCTATTCAATTATATCAATTTCTTGAATGTAGATCCTTCGAAACATTTTTAATGAAGTAAAAAGCACGAAAGATCAGAAAAAAGTTCGAAATCTGAGCTGAATCGTAGCAAATTGCAGATCGGCCTTTCGCAATAAAGTCAATTTTTATTTTGTTAAACGAAAGTGATTATTAATAAATTAGACATTTTCTGAATCACCATTAAATTTTCTATTCAATTATATCCATCTCTTGAATGTAGATCCTTCGAAACATTTTTAATGAGGTAAAAAGCAGGCAGGCTTGAATCGCTATTAAATTTTCTATTCAATGATATCCATCTTTTGGATATAGAACCTACAAAAATCAATCCAACTAGATCTCTCTGGATCAACAACAAACAATAGTGCGTGAAACTGCACTCTGGAGAGCTCAACGACGCTTCAAGTTACCTACATATTACTATCTCTATGCCTCTTTGGACCAAAACAAACACTGAAGGGAGGACAATACACCACTTCAATTACCTGCCTCGTTTTGGAAATTATTCAAAATTCTCTGATACGAAATTTTAGAGCCCGGATTCGGATTTAGCAAGCAACGTTTAGTCTAACTACGAGCTTTCATACTGCTAGTGGTCTTAATGTTGATTTTATGGCGATGTAAAGTTTAAAAATCTATAAGGGATTTGACCGTGAAAAGTGACTCCGGGTGTAAAGTTTCACCCCGAAGGATTTTCGCGGTCAAATCCCTTACAAAGTTACAAACTTTAGATCGTCATAAAATGCGCATCACAAGCGCTAGCAGTTCGAAAACCCATAACTAAACTAAAGTTTGGATGTTAAATTCGAATCCAGGTTCAAAATTTTTATCTGAAGAATAGGAAAAAATTTCGAAAAATTTCCAAAACGAGGCCGCTTAATTGAAGTGGTGTATAACAAGATCCCTTTCCGAGGAGAATTCTACAACACCTCAAGCGCTACCTATACCTATAACTAAGGGTTCTTGGGACCAAATCAAATACTAAAGGGGGAAGGAACTAGAGCCCTTTTCTGGGAGAGCTTGATGCACTCAATGCTACCTACACATAGCTACACTATCTACCAAACAATTATAATCTGGGTCTCTCGGACCAAAACAAACACAAAAGGGAGGAGAGAAACTAAAGCCGTTTTCTGGGAGAGCTTGATGCACTCCATGCTACCTACACATAGCTACGCTATCTACCAAATAATGATAATCTGGGTCTCTTTGGACCAAAACAAACACTAAAGGGAGGAGAGAAACTAGAGCCCTTTCCTAGGAGAGCTCAATGCACTCAATGCTACCTGTACATAGCTACGCTATCTACCAAACAGTGATAATCTGGGTCTCTTTGGACCAGGTCTGCACCGATTCTTCTCTCTTGAGCACGCATCAACAAAACTAGTTTTTGGCTCTTTGACTTGACTGACGAAAGCATCCTTCCTTCTTGATTAAACGCATTATGTGTTGATTCACTGGCCTGCTCCGCAAACATCCTTACAGACTTCCACCTCTTAACAAATCTGGGAACCTTGTGGGTTAAGTTGTGCATTTTCCTAGTTATACTGTTTCCATGGAATTTAACTGGATATGTCTTTCCAAAAGCGTCGCAGAGTCTTAAAAGTTCCTTGATTTCTTCACCGCTTAAAATTCGTGGGGCATAGAGCAACGGTCGAAGTTCTTTCAAGATATCAAAAATCTCAGAAAAACTTTAGTGCAGGGTTGCATCCTTCTTTATCGGTTCGAGTAGAACGGGGTAATCTTGTAAAACTTTATCAACCATGTTGCCCGTGAATGCCCGACAATGGTATTGACCTCTATCCACTCCTATACTCTCTAACGCTCTCTCTAATTCCAACACATGCTTCCCTTTCTCCTTCTCAACTATCAACTGCAAATCATCGCGTCTCGTTGTCAACGAAACCATCCTTTCCCTACATTCCCCCCCCCTTCCACTACTACAAGTTCTGCTTTCCTCTCCAAAATGTCTGGTATTGATTCTAAGTCTATTACTTTGCAAATGTTACAAATATAACCTTCACTAGAGCTATCCAATGTTCTTTCTTCCATAGGAGTTAAACCTGCACAAATTGAGTGACACCACACATCACAAACATCACACTGAAACCACATCACATCACTATCATATTTTGTAATGAGACGATTTTCTTTGCTACATTTTTCTTTTCGTGATCTAGTTACTTTGGAAGAGCTCAGACATGACAACTTCTCATCTCCTTGAAAATCTCCTCTCACTGTCGCCTCATGCCTAGATATTCTATTCTGTATTTCTGTTATCTCTTCCCCATATATCTTCAAGTCGGACGATACATCATCTATCTCCCTTTTTAACTGCACTAGCTCCCTCTTTTCATAACTGCTCTCTTCATCAACACCATCGTCCTTATCATTACCACCTTCATTCTCGCAATTACCACCGTCACCTCCACCACTATCACCCGAATCACCACCATCACTCTCGTAACCACCACCGTCTCCTTCACCAATCGAATTCACCACCATCATTCTCACAACCACCACCGTCTTCTAGTCTTAAAAATTAAAGTTCTCCACCGTCTTAAAAATTAGGCACCAAAAACCTAGAAAAAGCTCAGCAATAGCCGATATTGCGCTATAGGCTTATCTCATGTGATATGTGATTCGAGTCCTTGATCAGACGGGATTCTCGCGACGTGACCTACTCGAATTAAATCACTCTACCGACACTTTGGTAGCATTTATGTCGTTTGAATTTGGTAAAATATTATGCTTAAGCATAGAGCTTTGTCAAAAACTAAGGGACCCTATTTTCTTGCATTAGGAAATATCTGAAAAACTTGATTGATTCCCGAAAATAGTCATAATTTGTAAGAATCCCAGTTATTTTGCATAGTAAAACATTAGATTTTGCTCGAAAACCAACAAGGCATGGACATAAGGCATTTAACAACAGTTATCGATCAATTTTAGTTGAATAATATATAAATTTGTCGCCAAAAACGAAGAAAAATTCGCAGTGGTTTCGCGGTATCAAGGCCTATTTCATATGATTCGAATCCTTGATCAGACGGGATTTTCGCGACGAGACCTACTCGAAATAAATCACTCTACCGAAATTTTGGTAGCATTTATGTCGTTTGAATTTGGTGAAGTATTATGCTTTAATATAGAGCTTTGTTAAAAACTAAGGGACCCTATTTTCTTGCACTAGGAAATATCTAAAAAACTCAATTGATTCTCAGAAATAGTAATAATTTGTAAGAATCCCAGTTATTTTGCATCGTAAAACATAAGATTTTGCTCGAAAACCAACAAGGCATGGAAATAAGGCATTTAGCAACGGTTTTCAATCAATTCTAGTTGAATAATGAATAAATTTGTCACAAAAAAACAAAGAAAAAGCGCAGCGTTATCGCGGTATCAAGGGTTATTTCATGTGATTCGAATCCTTGATCAGACGGGATTTTCGCGACGTGACCTGCTCGAAATAAATCATTTTACCGACGTTTTGTTTGGTCGCATGAAATATTTTAGAAATAAATTAATTTCTTAGAAGCTAATAGTTTATAGATGTCACTGGGCCATTCCGATCACCGTAGGTTATCTAACTAAAAAAACAAGTTTTCCGACCACTGGACGACCAAAACAATCGCAGATAATACAGAAAATTCCCTCAATAACATTTAATGGCCCTTTGATGATAAGTTAATTTGACATATTTTCAACATTCTAGTGGAAAAAAATCATGAAAATTGCATTCCAGAATGTCGCCATGTTGGTCTAAAATATAGGATTTTTGGGCCTAATTTCCTATTTTCACAATGAAAAAGAAAATTTGTTGATTTTTCGTAACATTAAACAAGTGCTCTATTCACAGTATGGTCGACCAAAGAAGCTTTCAAAAGATTAGACAGGTCTTTCTCATTAGTCTCCACTTTAAATGATTAAAATCGGCTTGCTACAAGCTGAAAATTTAACATTTTAAAAATGTAGATATCACAGAGAATTTGACGTCAAATGAGAGCTCGGAGATTCAAATTGGAGATTCCCCATTGAACGAAGAAGCCAAATGTGACGGCTGATATCAGCTATTTTAAATAAACTAAAAGAAAAATAATCGCTATAAATATATATGTGCAAATTAAAACCTTAAAGACTTCCTGGTCTTCCTAGGGATGCTGATTTTGTAGGAATTCCTTCAATTTCCTTTTGAAAGTGGTAATCGTGGGACTCATTCTAATTTACAATGGGATTTCGTTCCAAGTTTTTGCACCAGAAAAGAAAAAACTTCTTTTGGAGAATTCTAGGTTCTGCCTTGGGATGTCTAGATCTAACTGATTTCTTGTTGGATGGTTAGATTTGATTTGATTTTGATTTGATTTTATCTTTTTTACCCATGGTAGCCCCTCAGTTAGAAAACTGATTTACAGGGGGCCATGCTAAAAACTTGTACTAATTTACAATAAATACAAGATATGCTATATATAACTAAACTAATTACAAATTGTCATAAAATAAACAAAAGAAAAAGCGAAAGTAAGGATTGATTGAAAACAGGCAGTTCTAAAACCCGTCAAAAACCATCAAAATCAGGAGATTGATTTCGCTTACCTGCAGAGCAACGACACAATGAGCATATCATCGTGGGAATATTTAACTCAAATTGAATGCGTCTATCTCAGAAAAGAACTTTTCTTTTCGTTATTGAGCATTTGTTTGCATGCACTGGAAATTTCGATCTCACATGTCTATGCCCAAGGTAATGCGAAAAGCATTCTTTATTCGTTTATTGTCTCGCACTGATTAAATCGATCCCCTGTTTTAGTGAATCTCTACGGGTTTTAGAACCACCTGTTTCCACTAAATCCTTATTTTCGCAAGTTTGCGATGTCGATAAAAATAGCAAAAATGATAGCGATGTAGCCTGGTTATTTAGCTACACAAAAACGTTTAAATGACTTATTTCAGTCCATTACTCTATTTTATGAAACAGATATTCTCGGTCCACTTTTCTGTGGGTCACCCGGTATTTCAAAATATGCTTACCTTCAGTTGCGGCAATGTTTCTTTGGTCGTCAGCTACGCCTTTCTTGCAGTTGACAACAATTCCCATCACAAGCACTTCAATTTTCTGTAAAGAGAAAATGTGTTAAATAATAAATGACTATTCTGAACAATTTGCCACTATTCATTGTGCATGTCTATCATTTTAATCAGACACATTCATTCATTCATTCATTCATTCATTCATTCGTTCATTCATTCATTCATTCATTCATTCAATGGTCATCGCCTGAGGCTCGAAGAATTGTAGCAAGATTATTTTTCTTTTATAAAATATTAAATAAACATGTTGACATAGAGCTGCCTCATAAATTTAGTTTTTGAACACTTTTTGAACATTTTGTGCATGAGTCCTTGTTGATCGCTGGTAGCTGGTTGTTGTTGTAGTTGCATAGCGAAGCACTGGGTTCTATGNAACTCTTATACATAGTCATGACAGTTGAAATCGGGAGGTACTGCTTAGCATAGCGTAGTATACCAATAACTCTAGAGATCTTTTTCGTTGTTAAGGCCAATTGAGAGGCCCATTTAAGTAGTTCGTCGACTTGAACACCAAGGTATTTGACCTCCTTTACTAACTTGATATCCTCGGAACCAATCTTAAAGTGCGGTTTAGTAAAATCGATTTTTCGCCCTATGATCATTGCTTCAGTCTTAGCTACATTTAAAGACAACTTGTTTCCTTCAAGCCACCCTTTCAAAGCTTCTAAGACAGCATTAATTGTCTGATTAATTTCTGAAACTTTCTGAAACTATTTTATATCTGGTGATAAGTGATAAGATCATTACTGCCCTGTCAATTTTTAATTTACAAAACATCTAAGAAAACATCACAGAAGTAAGAGACAAAAACGCTTTCCGTTTGGAGTGTAATTGTGCTCAAACAAAGGAGAGGAAAACCGTGAATATAAATGTGCAAGAAACACCAGTAGAATTGCAAATGAAAAATCAAGAACAACAGAATACAGTAATAAGTGAAACAAGAAATACCATCATAGAATTGCAACACAGAGCAGAAAATAATATTGGAGAAAGAAAAAGGAACGTCGTCCCTCGGGAGAGTATAGGTACGCGTATGCAACGGAGAGAAAAGCAGAGGCGCCGGAAGGAGAACGAAGCGGCGGGGGCAACCACTCCAAAAGGGGCACTACAAAATAAGAGAACTGGCACATTGCATTCTTCTCAGAAACTTTATTTGTCATGGGTATGGCTACGAGCAGCAGTGGAAGAGAGAAACTTAGTGGGGGCCTTAATGAATTTAGGGTTTTGGCGCCACAAGGATCTAAATTGACAAGGAAAAACTAGTACGTGTGTGTGTGCAATTCTGTGCTGTTCTTTGAGGAGTGCGCTGCATTATTTTTACGATTTTAGGTGTGGTTTATTAGATGGGCAATAGGGCTGTAAGTGGTAAAGGTATGAGACTTTATTGGGACTTGGAGAAAATTTCTTTTAGCTAAAAATCGATCAATGTAATTCAGTCTTGCGAGCGAAGCGAGCGGAAGCTTTTGAAAGCAATGTAATCAAATTGAGGCATCCTTACTTCAGTTGGTCAAGCAACTTGTCAATATCAAGGGTGGGCATGTGCTGTGTTTTTGGTGGTCCTATGCATGTCTTGAAAAAACGATTTCACCAACCCATTTTTCAGCGTACCAGTACAAATTGCGTTCTTAAAAAGACTGGTTTCGGGGACATACATTTTTATAATACTCCGATAAAACCCAATTTTGAGGACAAATATTGACCAAAATCCAAGAACATGAACAGTCCAAGTCAATTGCACAATGATATTGCTGAAAAGAGTTCAAAATAAACCTGATTTTAGCGACAGACATTAACATAGTTTGGGAGAAACAAACTGGTTACGTGGACATACCTAGAATCACTGTCCTCACTGCCACATGTTCACCCTTGCAATATGCTTGAGCTTATCGTCAATTGTTGCAACTTGTCCGATGAAAACTAAAAGCCTGGTCTACAAAGAGCTTAAAACTAAGATGTACTATTATTTTGTAGACCATTCGATAAGTTTCTCATCGACTGCCCCGATTGTCCTTCTTATCAGGTTAGCAAGAAATAAAATAAATATATCACAATTAAGCTTTAACCAAGATGAATGTATAACGGATGTAAGGTGGAGCAGAGAAGGTTTTGTGATGATTTTAGGGCAACATTGTTAAGCACTAAAAAGCAAATGTTGTAGCACAAGGAAAAACACTGCTCGTCTTTTGTTAGCAAACATGTCAATCAGCTCAAGTTGAATGTCTTAGTTGTATACGGGAAAATGTTTTACTTGTTCACCAGCATCGTCAAATCCGACAAGCGACATTGATATAGTGGCCTTTCCTTTTCACATTTGCTTAGTTGTATGCCCTAAAACTACGTCGAGTTTTGCTTGCAATGTCTGTGAATTGGATCAAAAGAAGCACTGAACACCGCCCAAGGGGTAAGTGGTTTTGAAAGTTAAAAGGACCTCAGACAAATATTTTTTTGGAAAGGGCACTAGCTGCCCCCGTGCTGCCATCGATACGAAAAGAAAAGCCATCGATGAGAAAAGCCATCGATACGAAAGATGATGGAATTCCACCAGAGTCCCCAAGGAAAAATCGACAACAGCAAAATACAGCAGCCACAAAGCGGAGCAAAGAAAATACAAGAACGAAAGATGGAATTCGTTTTCGAAAGCTAACTATCTCTGTTGTAGGCGATTCAATGGTGTCTAAAGTCCAAAAACAAGATCTTACGAGAGAAGTGCCTAATTATCGTACTAATTTCAAGACCATTCGAGGAGTGAGAGTCGAACATATTTATTCTTACATGGAGCTTACAATAGACCATTTCGACAATTAGAATCGGAGACTGGGGAGAGCGGTTTGTTCTGGTAAATGGCGGATACAGATCTGGTAAATGGCTGCATTTATAAATGATAAATTTCCCTCTACAGAACTGTTAGTTTTAAATTCACAGTTAAAATAGAGAAATTATCATCTAAAATATGGCCCAAAAGGTGTCCTAACACCAATAAACCTCGTAACTAAAGGGAGACTGACTCTCCAACCGAGACCTCAAATCAAAGTGCTTTGGCGGGAAATATTCGTGATTCGTCATCTCCGTTTATCGAAGCGAGATCAAACAAATGTTTTGATAAGTTTCGAAAAGAAAGCTTGGAATTACTTTACTCTCTATGAGTTGTGCAAACTGGAAGGGATACAATAATTCAGAATTGTGGCGAATGATTGTTTTTGGCTAAGTATCAGCTATTTTATTACGAAAGTTTAGTTTTCATCAAACAAAGAGGACATCATGGAGAGTGGAGGATTTTGGACAAATCTAGCAATCTCATAAACTCATTGCAGGTAAATTAGAAGAGTTCATTTATGGTAAATAAACCTCCTGTCTTGCAATGTTTTCTGGAATAAGTCATTGTCGTTGATGGATACTCAAAAGAAAACAACAAAGGGCAACAANACTAAAGGGAGACTGACTCTCCAACCGAGACCTCAAATCAAAGTGCTTTGGCGGGAAATATTCGTGATTCGTCATCTCCGTTTATCGAAGCGAGATCAAACAAATGTTTTGATAAGTTTCGAAAAGAAAGCTTGGAATTACTTTACTCTCTATGAGTTGTGCAAACTGGAAGGGATACAATAATTCAGAATTGTGGCGAATGATTGTTTTTGGCTAAGTATCAGCTATTTTATTACGAAAGTTTAGTTTTCATCAAACAAAGAGGACATCATGGAGAGTGGAGATGAAGAAGATGCGATGCGACTTACATGCTCTGGACAGTAGTTTCTTCTGGGTTTGCAGTAAACTCCTCGTCAATTCTTCTTGCTTTTAAGTCCTCGCCTTATCCTTCAAAGTCAGTCAAAATCTAAAACCAAAGTTCTTTCCACCAAGCAAGGCACAATTTTTAACGAAAAAGAACTGCATTGACTTCGCTGAGCCAAATGACTGCAGCCAAAGCAATCTTTCGCCACAATTCTGAATTATTGTATCCTTGCCAGTGTGCACAACTCATATAGAGTGAAGTAATTCCAAGTTTTCTTCTCGAAACTTATCAAAACATTTGTTTTATCTCGCTTCGATAAACGGAGATGACGAATCACGAATATTTTCCCGCCAAAGCAATTTGATTTGAGGTCTGAGGTGATAGCGAAGAAGATTGTAAATTTGGCGTTGCATGCAAGCAATAGGGTAGAACAGGTTGCAGTGTCCAGTATAGTACGCAGAACCGATTCAAGAGAAATTGATCAAAAAAGGAAAGAGGTCAATGATCTACTAAAGCGGCTACTAAACCATTACAAAATTGATTACATTTATCAGGACATTAGTACGAGTGATCTAGACAGAGGGGGACTGCACCTAAATTACAATGGCAACAATATCCTAACTGTTAACTTTATCGATTTTTTAAATAATACCTGACTTTCATAACGGTAACCAATTCAAATTCACATGTGCTCGATAATCATGAGTTGACTGAGCCCATAGCGCTTTGGTACGATCTGCCAAATCCTCATTCTACTTACCAAAATATTTCCGCAACATGTCAATCAGTCCTTTTTACAACTTTCTAGTATTCTGACATTATCTCCAAATATAACAACTGATTCGAACTCTCCACTTCGAATTGATAATCAAGAACTTGCTCTTACTGATTCTTTTTAAGGTTAAATCACCCCCAATTAACTACATAAACCTCCCTATCAACCTCTTCCAATGGGTCTCAACAGGTTTGCAACAGGTTACCAGATATTTTGCTCATCGAAGAAACAAAGTTGAATTCTGATTTCAAAAAACCGATTTGTTCCTTATTAATAATTATAAAAGTCTAATACGCCTAGATAGGTCTGAATTTAGAGGCGGCTTTACTCAAGCAAGATATTACGTAATCTCGTGAAAGCAAAGAAAACTTATAGGAAAAAACGAAGACTCAAATTGTGTCCTCTTTTCGCATGCACAAGGAATGAGTTGGACCCCGTTTACACAGCACCGGTACATCTTTTGATCCGTAACAAAAGTTTAACGGATCAACTTCCGGTTTACAATGTTCCTGCTAATCAGTCACACTTTTGTTCCCTCTATCTATAGAATGATTTTGTTCTGGAGCAGTGTAAACGCTCTTGAACCGGGGCTCCTGTATTCCAAGGAACGACCTATCGACCAATAATGACATAACGACTAATAACAAGCTATCAAATTACTGAAACGTGTTAAGGTTACTGTAACCCTTCAGACACAAATTCATCGATTTTTCGTTTTCCTCATATCCTGATGGTTTAAGTATTTGAGTACCGTTTGAGCCACCTCGCTTCGAGAAATAACCACTATTACTTGGAAATTCGAGCGTTTTAAAAGGAGCAATCTTGTTTCTCAAAATTTGCGCAAATAGACATTAGGGGATTAAAGTAAACTTATTTGACCTTGNTGCTTCAATTTGATAAAAGCCTGATTTCTCGAAACAAGATTCCGGGGTACTGGTGGGTACTAAACAATCTTGGTGTACCTAACGAGCCAATCAAATCGCTTGACACTTGGCATACAGGGTCACAAAGCATATAACTACCAAACGGTGTCAGCGATTTATGATAGATCCACTGGTCCAACTTTTATAAGGGTTTAAAAGTTAAAAAAGACATTTCAGACCTTAACATTAATTTAAAATTGCATTATTTCTAGACAGTACGTTTTATCAAAAAATTCCTGACACGGTTTTGCAGTTCAGGACCTTAAGTCTTAGGTAAATAGATAGTTTTGGTCGAACAATGCCCGATGAGGTACACCAAGATTTTTTCGCAAGGGTGGTCGAATTCGCCTAAAATCTGGAATAAATCATTTGCGTTTTTATTTAATCAACTGGTTATATTATTATGGTATTCTACGTTTTATTCTGCTTCGAATAACATATAAGTTTGTTTGGTATAGTTTAAGGAACGGCCGTGAAAATTAGAGTTTCTTAATCGCTGTCGGAAGGGTTACAGTAACCTTAACCAACTCAATGGGTGCATCAACAGGACCATGTAAAATCGTAATGTTTTGATAGATGGATCTAAAGGACCATGAACTTGCTATCTTTTTGTGCTTTTTTGACAAGGTAAAATGAAATGAACGAAGCTCATTTTCTTACTGTTGCTAGTCAGTTGCGCTTTTACAAAACAATAGTTAAAATTACGGTTATTTCTACACTCTCTTGTAAGACGTAAAATATTGAACTATTAGATTATTAGAATTGATTTAAAATGAAATTCGTGAAACCGATTTCGAGGAGAGACATCCTTGCCTCAAATGAAAATAATTTCAGTTCCAAATCTTGTCGAAAGTAGAATAAAAATTGCGATTAAAAGGATTCGTTTTGTTTCAGCAAAAGAGCAATGAGGAGAAATGGCACAAAAAGGTAACAAGCTCATGGTCCTTTAGATCCATTGATCAATCCATTCCAATTTACCATGGTCCGGATGATACACCCATTGCGTCATATACGCGTCTCTGTAATGTTCTCACTCGATACTTATCGTTGGGTCATTATAGGACGGTCCTCGGAAAACAGGAACCCCTTGAACCATAAAAACTTCGTAACGTAAACTTATAAAAACTGTATCGGTACAGTGTAAATTTGGTCTTAGCCATCAAGGTTTAGGGGCATCGTTTGCGTTCTGTCTTTTTTACATTAACTTAACTAATCAGCCGCACAACTCCCTCTGTTTGAGATCCCTAATCGCTTTGAACTGGCGTGCTTGTTAAAATAAATGGATTCTATTGCTACAAAATCTGCCCTTCGACAGAACGAAATTTCCGTATGCATGTTGAAGAAAGCTTCCTCCCATAGGAACCTCTTTAAAAGAATGTTCTTACCTTCCATGATTGCAGCAGGACCTTCGCCCATTGGGCAATCAACATCAGGTGCTTTAGTACGCATAGGTGAAGAAGATTTCGAATCCGACCTTTGAGAAAAACATATTTGTTAGATTTCTCGATTGATCTGCTTTATAATGGCGAGCAAGGACAAATAATTGGACAAATAATTTTTTTGATCATGGTGCTTGTGAAGTTCGGTCACGTTTTTTTGGGCTAAGCACAAGGGCTGATATTTTAGTGGATATATTTGAATAACTAGCCATTTAAGTGACATGTAACACAAATTATCATCACATCTGGTAGAATTCCTAACAAGTTTGACAAAATATGCCACAGCCAAGTCGTTCAAAGAAGACAAATGGCTAAAGTCGATAAAACGTCATTCCTTGCAAGGCTTTTAGTTGACAAGCTATTAGTTTTGAAAAAGGACCTAGCGACCAAGGACTGCATCAATGAATTGAAATCACTGATCGTTGGGCAAAAAAAAAAGAAAAGAAGAATTGGAAAGTAAAGTTGTGGTATTGCGAAACGTGATTGAAAAGCTGCAGGAACGCTGCGAAGACAACGAGCAATACCAGAGACGGCTTTGTCTCCAAATCGATGGTGTAGAGCTACCTCAAGGCGCTGATGGGGAATCCGGGGATAAATGTCTGAGCTTTGCGAAAAAGATTTTCAAGGAGTTGAAGAAAAACGTGCCAGATTCTGTCATTGACCGAGCGCGTCGGATCGGGAAAATCAAAGTGAATGGTGGTAAGAGATACAGACAAATTATTGTTAATTTCGCCACATGGCGTCACCGCTCCCATGTATACCGGGTGAGTCAGAAAAAACGTGGGGCGTTTAGCATGCCAAATTCTGGTGAAAAACAAGTCACATCGGGAGTGTTGAAGCTTTATATTGCAGAAGAAAGATTGAATTAGTTATAGAAATTTAGATTGTTAAAATCGGTGCTTTCTTTCCTTATTTATTTGTGATTTTGTGATATAGCCATTTTTGGTGAAAAGTATCGCTAATAAAAGAACTTTCATGTTGCTAACAATGACAATTTAAATGACTAGTCCCCAAGGGATACAATATAAGTAACATTAATTTTTCCTTTTGTGCTCCAACACAATGCATGCGTTGTTTCAATTTTTGGTAGAGAAACAGTATGTTTGTCATGGTGTAGAAAGTCACGCGTGCATGAATATGAATAATTACAGGCATATTTTAGCAATCTTGCGAAACACCATTTTACTAAAATCGCTCTAAATTCTGAAACGGAAACACCGATTTCGACCAAACAAATTTTCATATCTAAGTTAGCTTTTGTGCTATGCAATGAACATTAAAGAAACGAATTTGCAAATTAAACTGCATCAATAAAAATTGGCAAACACCCCACGTTTTTCCTGACTCACCCGGTATAATGCAAGGAAAAAGTCACAGAAGTATAAAGCTCGTCTTGATCATACAAAGGAGAGAATGAATTTTCTAGGCAAGGAAAATGATATGTTGAAGTCGAATGGTAAGGCTGATGAAGGGAGCTTCATGTTTGCAGACATAAATTGCAGACCATGCTTGAAGCTGGTTGATGATTTTCAATATTTTTCCAGGGAGAATGAGATGCTGAGATTCATTGCCAACTTAGACAAGATAATGATAGTGAGAATGAAGAACNTTCTAAATAGCCTTTGAAGGAAGGGTATTTTAAAATCATGATAACTTTGATAAATGATTTACTGACGCTTTTTTCAACTGGATTTCCACATGGGGGTATTCCTAATTAAATTACGCATCGAATGATGTATGGGTTCGCTATCATCCACGCACAGTACGGTCCCTCGGAGGAAAAAACTGAAATTACTGCCGTGAGGGTGGGCAGTAACCTTAAAGAAACGAATTTGCAAATTATACTGCATCAATAAAAATTGGCAAACACCCCACGTTTTTCCTGACTCACCCGGTATAATGCAAGGAAAAAGTCACAGAAGTATAAAGCTCGTCTTGATCATACAAAGGAGAGAATGAATTTTCTAGGCAAGGAAAATGATATGTTGAAGTCGAATGGTAAGGCTGATGAAGGGAGCTTCATGTTTGCAGACATAAATTGCAGACCATGCTTGAAGCTGGTTGATGATTTTCAATATTTTTCCAGGGAGAATGAGATGCTGAGATTCATTGCCAACTTAGACAAGGATAATGATAGTGAGAATGAAGAACAAAGTGAAGAAAATTAATTGAATCCATAAAAACTCCAAGGAGATTTACTGGTTGCTGAGCTTTCGTATTAGCTTATCTTAGCTGTATGACATTCTTGTTTGCGTTTTTCAGATACTTCTGTTGTATGACACGTACAGTAATAGTGTTTACTTCATAGTCGGTTTGGTTTGTTCTTCGTGTTTTTTAAGAAAGAGGAAAAACATCGCGCTTTAGTCCCTCATGGGGTAAAATCATAAATTTTAGCAACAAACATTATTCCCCTGGTGAGGATAAAAAGTTCTTTTGTGAAGTACAGTTGAAGATCGAAGTAAAGTTTCCTTCTTTTTGTCTCATGAGAAGAACTTGATTTGATACATATGCTCACGTTTTTGAGATCTCATTGGGTTTCTGCATCATTTCCATTCGTAATAAATGTGTGGCACTGTGATCCATTAGGCCCATTTTATCTAATAAATGTCAAAAAATAAAGTTCCGAATCCCAAATTTATTTCGGGCTGACATCATGTATCATAACCTAGGGGTTAATGTGCTGTAAACATTTCCAAGATTGATCAACAGAACGCGGAGATATTGATTTTTAACGTTTGGCCTAAATTAGACCTTTGTTTACATAACCTGTAGAGGCATGGAACTGTTTTTATCGCAGTTTACAACTTCTTGTTTCTATGCTTAGACTGGACCGATCGCTTTCATTTTAGTCTTATTCTGATCCTCAAACTGTGGGCTACAAGGCAACGTTAAAGTGCCTCTGCACTAAAAAATTTTATGACGTCTTTCAATAGTACTTGATGCGAAAGTGTGGGAAACGAAAAATTTTTTTGAATCGATCAAGCCGTTAATTATTTATGACGCATCAAAGTTACGAAATTGCAGCAGTTACGTGATGTCTTTTGATTCATTACCGCGGANGATGGTGTATTACGATTATGTTCTGTAGGTCAGATTTGACTTAGGCCCATGTTTGAATCGAATCGATGTAGGGTAATACATACCAAGATTCCAGCGGCTCAAAACCCTCAAAACGACGAATTAGTCTGCGTTCCCCTTCTCGAGTTTCTGCAATGTCCCTTCGATATTCAGCAGTGTATGCTTCGTCTGCCACTGAGTCGAATTGATGAGGTCCTTCGTCGTTATCAAATTCATCTTCATCATCGACATCTGCAATGCCTGCTGCAGCGCAAGCACCCAAAGTTTCGCTTTCTTCTTGAACTTCAACAGCTGAATAACGGTCTTCAGAGTTATAGGAACGGCTGTCACTATCATTTGAAATATCACTCTCTGAGGAAGACATCTTAAAATGCGAGTAAATGAGCGATGGAGTGCAGTGAAAGTTTCGATCATGTTGTTTCCGTGTAGGCCTTTCAAATCAAATGAATAGATTTTCGTTTCCTACTATGACATCAACGCCCACTCGTTCTCAGCCTCACGGAAAACGCGGTCCTGAATCAAGAGTGGGGGTGAGAAAAACCCCCATAGCTCAGTACCCAACCACCCAATTAAAAATTTATTTGCAGATTCGTTATCAGCGCATTCCAAAGAACAAAGTACGGGTGTTAAACTTTATGGTGAAGAGGCACTTTAAGCATTCTCAAATATTTTGCCTTTTTATAACCGTTTTTGGACAATTGCATAATGGTATTTTTCTAACAAATTTCTAATAAACACCCTCTAATGTTCTGTAGGGTACAATATAAACCCCTCTAATGTTCTGTAGGGCACTACATACACACCCTCTTAATGTTCTGTAGAGCTACCATATCTTTGAGGTGGTTTAACAGTCCTCTGTGATCGTCTGAGCACCACACTTTCCTCAGGTGGCTCTTTCTGCCCAATTTCTTTTCTTTCAACGGGTATACTCTCTGCTTCTTTTTCTTGTAACCTTTCTTTAGTTACACTCTCAACTCTAGGAGGTGTTTCAGATGTTCTCTTTAGATCAACTCGGTTTCTCCTGTATGTATTAGTATCTGTTTCAATATCGTACGATCTCTCATCAAGTCTCCTCAGCACTACAACTTTTTGCCATGATTTGTCTCCTATCTTGTATGGTCTCATTCTTACTACGTCTCCTTCAGCTAAAGATGGCAAGTCTTTGCTCTTCTTATTGTAATACATACTTTGCCTTTCTTGATTACGTTTCAATTGTAGTTTAGCAAGTTCTTCGTCATTTTGCTTCAGAAGAGAACCAGACGTTGGAATGAGTGTTTTTGTCCTCCCCCCAACATTCTTTGAGCAGGGCTTCTATCTATTCCCTGAGAAGGTGTATTTCTGTGACAGAGAATTGCTAAGTAAGGATCCTGCTTAGATTCCTCTGCCTTTCTCAATAATCTCTTCACAGCCTTTACAGCAGACTCTACTTTGCCATTGGCATTGCTGTGATGGAGAGGGCAAGGAATATGATCAAATCCCCATGTTTTTGCAAACTCTGTAAATTCATGAGACACAAACTCATTATCACTGACAACTTTGTCAGGGCATCCATATCTTGCAAAGCGTGCTTTAATTTCTTGATAATTCCTGGTGGGTTTTTACTTGTTAGTTTATCCACCTCCCAGAAATTGCTGTAATAATCCACAGTGATGAGATATTCTACCGTGTTTAGGCTAAAGAGATCAATTCCTATCTTGTTCCATGCTCTGTCTGGTAATTCATGACTCACGAGGCTTTCTCGTGTATTCTGCTTGGCTTGATATGTTTGGCAAACTTCACACATTAATATGAACTGTCGTATTTCGCAGGACATACCTGGTCAAAATATGAGATCTCGAGCAAGGCGTAGGCAACCTTCTCTGACCTTAGGGATATTGGTATTACTAATCTTTCACCCCTAAAAATAACCCCATTTTGGACAGTCAGTTCATCTCTGTATTCTCTGGTCATCCTCTAAGAATAACTGACTTTAAACAAGAAAGTACTTCATCTTGCTCTGTAGCTCTCCCTATTTGCTCAAGGCGCTCTTCTGTAACTGGCAAATACTGGGCCATGTTCACAGTTTCAAACTCTGAATGAGGTTTTTCATTGCGCTTCAATGGTAGGCAAGCTTTGCTGAGGGTATCGGATAATACTTGCTGCTTTCCTTGGCGATATATAATCTCTGCATCATACCCAAGGGTTCTCATCAACATGCTCTGAAGACGCTTTGGTGCTTTAAATAAAGGCTTCTTGAAAATGCTCTGTAGAGGCTTGTGATCACTATATACAGTAACATGCCGGCCATATGTAAAATGGAGCCACCTCTCAAGGGAGAACACCACTGCTAACATCTCCTTTTCAATAGGGGCATACCTTGTTTATGCATCTGTGAGGGTACGACTACCGTATGCAATAGGTTGACCTTTCTGCAAAAGAGCTGCTCCTAGGCCACTATTGCTCGCATCGCATTCAATAGACAACTCTACTTTGGGATCGTAGTAGGCTAATACAGGTGCCTTTGTTAGCAGCTGCTTGACTTGCTCAAATGCTTTGTCATGAGTAGCATTCCAGTCCTAAGCCACATCTTCTTTTAACAATGCACGAATTGGAGCCATTGTTTCTGAAAGCTTAGGCAAAAATCGAGCTAGATAATTTACTGTGGCTTGTAAACGAGCAACGCCTTTCTTATCTTCTGGTTTCTGCATTTTCAGCAAAGCGTCCACCTTAGATGTATCTGCTTTGAGACCGTGATCTGTGATTGTATGGCCTAAAAATTGAATTTCTTTCAACCCAAATCTGGACTTATCCTTGTTGAGCTTTATTCCAACTTTCATACAACGCTCTAGTAACGCCTTTAGCTTTGCTTCATGGTCGATGATAGCTTCTTCAATTGTATCACCAACACCATAAACAAGGATATCATCTGCAACTGCAGAGACACCATTTAGGCCCTCTAATACTTGATGCAATCTCTTCTGGAAAATTTCACTGCTAACTGACAATCCAAATGGCAACCTAGTAGCAGTGGCGTACCCAAGGGGGGAATAGGGGGGTCCGGACCCCCCACTTTTCACAAAGATGATCCTTGAGATTCACTCAAAAACGCAATAACATTGGTAACTAGGGGGGGTAGGCAGATCTGTCAAGAGATGGTCCTTGAGANCTATCATCACCTCACCACCATCATCCGCACCTCACCTTTCCTTCCCCCTTCTCAGCTTTAAATATCAAGTAACATGGCTCCAACTCTTTGTTGTTTTGGAGAGCAATAGTTTGAGCAGTTCGTTTACCAAAGCAGGCTCCAACAAGCATCCGGATCAATAAATGCTTCCAAAATTAAAACTACATCTGGATTGTTCTCTCATCCTAGTCAATGTTCGTCAGCCATTTGCTAGGCCATCTCTGTTTTGTTGTTGTTGTTGCTAACTTCCTCTGCAATGTGGTTAGACTTACTACCTGAGTCCCGTATTCTTCTCTTATCCCTATCAATGCATGCAGTAGGGAAACAGAGAACTCAGGTAGTAAGTCTATAGTACCAAGGTCATAATCGCAGAAATGGTTGATTGATAAAAAGAAACTCTGCTCGTGTCGTATTTTTAATTTTACAATTTAGAATACGTCAGTTCTAATGACTGCCACAGCCTAGCCACGCCCTAGCCACACCCGGTAGTTTTTTAAACTGGAGGAAGGAATTGGAAAGTAAAAATTTTGACCGGAGGAATTTCTGGACTTTTCTGGACTCTGGGGGGTCCGGACCCCCCACTTTTCACAAAGATGATCCTTGAGATTCACTCAAAAACGCAATAACATTGGTAACTAGGGGGGGTAGGCAGATCTGTCAAGAGATGGTCCTTGAGATCTTGAAAAGCAAGGATAAGATGGTTGGGTAAAGGCTTGGTACGGTTAGAAGGTTTTAGGTTTCCAAGCCTGCTGAAACGATATTGGGAGAGGCGTTCTGAGACAAACTAGAAGGCGTGTCCTCAAAAATGTTCCTGGTGGCTTCGCCCCCAGAACCAATACCCCCAGTACCCCCAGTTACCTTAGCCTGGACACACCGCTGGCTAGAGGAATCCCTATTTGCCACTACTCTCGAAACAATCTCGGGAAAGTGATTTGAAGAGCCTGTACCCAACCTCCATAAATAATTCAAATTACAGCAACAGTTCCTGCGACAACAGCATCTTACAAAAGATGCCATTGATCGACAGGACAATTTGATTCTAATAAGTAATGAAAATAGACATTTCCTCGAATATTGAGCTACCAGCACTGAATCATTTCGTAGTAAAGCTAAGAAAGGTAATTTTGTAATTCCTACTTGATATGCTGGACCATTTTTTGTTGAATATGAATTATTTTATTTTACTTCTAAAGATCTCTATTCGTTCCTTGGATTGATTTGCAATGATGGGCATCAATTTTCTATGCAAAGTTTACATAACATCCCACCTATTTTGTATTAATTGCAGCCACGTTTATGAAACAAAATATAACTAAAAGGGGGCGTAGCCCTCATTCTTCGAGCGTATGAAGGGCGTGGTCACTAAAACATTTCTGGGGGCGAAGCCCCCAGACCCCTCACTTTTCAAGTGCTGCGTACGCCCCTGCCTAGTAGCACTATAACGCCCAAAAGGAGTCTGGAAAGTTGACAGTGTGCTAGACTCACTGTCCAATTGACAATGCCAATACCCACTTGTAAGATCAACTTTAGAGAACACTTTGGCATTTGCTAGCTCTGGCAGAACATCATCGATAACAGGTAGTGTGTATCTCTCGCGCTTTAATGCTTGATTTAACGGCCTCGGATCAATGCAAAGACGAATATTACCATTCTTGTTCTCTTGTATTGCCATTTGAATAACCCAGTCAGTTGGTTCATCGACAGGGATTAAAACTTCAAGCTTCACTAACCTGTCTAACTCAGACTGCACTTTGCCTTGCAATGCAATTGGAATTCGACGTGCTGGGGATACAACTGGTTTCACTGTTGGATCTACTGTGAGGTGCACTGTGCCTGGGAGTGTCCCTAGTTCACCCTCAAACACATCCTTGTAATGACTGACAATATTTGAAACTGTTGTCAACTTTTGTACAGACTTCATATTGTGATAATTCACAACCATGAGATTCATCTGCTCCGCTGCTCTCTTTCCCAACAATGGCATGAGATTTTCTTGAACGACTATGAATTCAACAGAGTATTTCTTCTGATTTACAGGATTTCTCAGCTTTACTCTACATTTTCCAAGTGCTGTAATGACAGAATTATTCCACATTTTTAACCTAACTGTAGTTGGTAGGATTTCACCATCAACATACTTCACAGGTATCACATTTGTACTAGCTCCTGAATCAATTTGAAAATTCACAGGCTTTCCATTAATTAGCATTTTGGCATTGATTTCAGTGCTATTTGATATGATATGATATGATATGATATGATATGATATGATATGATATGATATGATATGATATGATATGATATGATATGAT
>REGM01000250.1:114594-134327 GCA_004194415.1 Aurelia aurita | reverse complement strand
CTTTCTTTCCCCTCCTCCCCAGTAACCAAAAAGTCTGCACGCAGGCTACCACACCTCGTGATTCCTTTAGCCTAGAATTAGAGAGAGTTGGTGACTTTCCTCACTCTATGCATCAGTTTTGACAGGGTAGGGACTCGAACCATCACCTCCACCTTCACTTCCACCTTCTTTACTACAACCGCTACAGGTACTTTTGAAGTCCTTTTAACAAAAAAATAATTTTACCTTTAGAAGATTAATAAATTTAAGAATTCATGAGGAAGTTTTGGCAGCATAAATGGCCTAAAAGTTAAGAAACTGGCTACCAACTTTAGACCTAAGTTTCTTATAAGAAAATACGTGCATTACGCACAGTAAGAAAACTTGCATACCAGACCTCTCGCTGCTAAATGCGAATCAGGGGTTAAGACGGGGAGGGGGGGGGGTTGGAGCGTCTCATACAAAAAATGTTTGAAAAATTTCCACAATGGTAGCCGTTAGTATAAAAGGTTTATTTTAAAGACGCAGTATCTTATAAGGGCATGCCCATCAGAGAAGATTTGGAAAGACAGAAAATGTCGTTTTCAATATCTTGGGTTTTAAAGGCATATCCCCTCATATCCACGGCTATTCAGTATGATGAACCATGAGCAATCTCTTTATAGAAAAGCAGTAGCTCTTGTTTACCTTTATGTCATGCTACTTGAGGCTATGACCATGCGAAAGTAAAGCTATACCTTTGACTCATCATTGAACTTGTAAGCTCTTAGTGCTAGAATCCAAAGATACATCTCTTCACACGATGGTGCTGACATATAGCATTCCTTCCCTGGAATACTGATGTTAATGATATGTTTACGCCCATTCATATCACATCCCATGATTTTGATCGCGTCGGCCACAGTTATGTCAATGTACCCTGTAACAATAAGCAAAGAGAGGGATGGAAGAATTGGCGTCACTCAGGCGTGGCCGTGGGCCCCCCGGAAGGGGGGCCCCAATAGAAAATAGCCATAAATTACATTATCTAGTTTAATTTATCTTGATTAGTTTAACTAGCAATTACAAATAGCTATCATTATCACGTAAAACAAAGGATATCTCTTGTTTTAGTGTAGTTGTAGCAGCATAGGTTCCAAATATTTAAAAACCTTTAAAAAGGTCGGTGTAAAATTCTATGACCTGTTTCTTTGAATTGAATGGCTTGAAAGAAACTTTAGCTACATTGCTATAATTGTACTATTGGACCATTGGACTTATCTTGAATATTTTTCAAAATTACAGCGTATGTACCGGGTGTGCCAAAAAAAACTATCTACTTTTGACAGGCTACGATAAATCGTACACTAGACCGATTTTGAAGATTTATGACTTAATCTTTAGCTAAAATCCAGAATTAGATTCTGGGACTTTTTGTAAATTTTTTAGTCTTTTGCTTCTGGAGCTATAAGCGAGTTTCTTAAAATTTTCGGCCTCGCAAACACTGAAAACGATCAAAATTCGTCGATCCAATTTTCTAAAGACTCGACATGACTAGACAAAGAAGAAACTTTTTCGTGGTGATTTGGGGATTTAGAAATCGATTACAACCGCCCTGTTGCGAAATTCTGGAGTAGTTGCAATGACGCGCCAAGCCAAGCCGTTACCTGCATGACAATTCAACGAGAGTCCATGCTTGCTTGACCTCATGGCGCTTCACTGTTTGTCTTTTTAACTCCCTTGACACAGGAACGCAGTACCTACTACCTGCGCGAAAGTATAAAATCAATTAAATTACAAAGAGAACGACATTCCTTTGTATGATTGAAAGTAATTTTACATTTCTCCCAACATTGAGCAAACGCACGTGTAGCAAAGTAGGGGACGGGTCATTAATACTTGCCGGGGAGGGGGTGGAAGACATCTGGGAGGGGGGACCAAAATTTTACCTACTCAAAGAGAGGGGGGACGAAAAATAAAGCACATCTCAAGGAGGGGGTATGAAAATAATTTGAGGTAAATCCTAGTAATTTCTAAAAACTATTTCTTCAGGAATTACAACATAGTTGTTCAGTTTCTATATAAACAAGTTTATATATGTATTGGGAGGGGGGTTGAAAATATTTTCTGCAATGCTGGAGGGGGGACGAACATTTCGCGTAAATCAGAGAGGGGGGACGAAAATTCCATCAAATATTTGCAAATGTCTTCCACCCCCTCCCCGGCAAGTAGTAATGACCTGTCCCTAGAACTAATCGATTTATAAATTCCCAACTCACCACGAAAAAGTGTTCTCTTTGTCCATTCAAGTCGAGCCTTTACAAAATCTGATCGACGTTTTTTGATCGTTTTCATAGTTGTCGAGAACAAAATTTTTAAGAAACTCGCTTATAGCTCAAGAAACAGAAGACTTGGAAATTTACAAAAAATACTAGAATCTAAGTCTAGATTTCAGCTAAAGATTAAGTCATAAATCTTAAAAATCGGTACAGTATACGATTTATCGTGGCCTGTCAGAAGTGGATAGTTTTTTTTGGCGCACCCGGTATATTTCAACTCTTTTGAGGATGTGACATCATCAAATTTTATGAATCATCTTTTTAGAAATTATGACGTTTTTAAGTTTTTTTCAAAATGTTTCTGGAATTCTTAAAAAAGAAGAAAAACCCTCTAATTCTGAAAATATTGAAGATTTCTGAAAAGTCCAACGGTAGAACTATAGCAAAGTAGCTAAAGTTCCTTTCAAACAATTCAATTAAAAGAAATAGGTTATAGAATTTTACACCTGCCTATTTAAAGATTTGGAACCTATGCTAGTTGTAGCTGGTATTTGCCACCTACTTTTCTTGAGATTCTTTCAAAAATGAGGAGAAACATGAGAAAATGATAGATTATAGATTTGGGGGGGGGGGGGTTTAGCAAAATTGTTGGAAATTCCATTTTACTAATGGCAAACATTGGATCGAAGGAGGCATTCCAAGCCAAAGTGAAGAGTGTACCCCTAAAAATGTTCTTATTGGTGCTGATATATAAAAAGGTAACTACAAATTGTTTAACTTTCCATTTTAGCAATGGCAAACATGGAAACGGGAGAGACGTTCTATGCCAAAATAAAGGGTGTGGCCTTTAGAGTTTTTCTGGGGGCTTGCCCCCAGACCCCCATTTTCATCAATCCAAGCAGTGGCGTGGCCACGGGTGGGGATGGGGAGACATTTGCCTCCCCCACTTCTGTCAAAAGATGGTCCTCGAGATTCTTTCAAAAAAGAGAAGAAAGTAGTTAGGTATAGGTAGAGTAGGATAAGAATTTTTCCAAGAAATGCTAGAAAGTGACTGGGAAAGTCGTTCTAAGCCAGAGTGAAGGTTGACATTTTTAAAATCTTTCCTGGACAAACTATCACAGAATTGTCAAGGTTTCAATTTGGGGGCAGCAGTGAGAAGCGTTTAAGACAAAGTAATAAATGTTTTTGCAAAAATCTTCCCAAAGGTGATGATTCATAGAAAACTGTTACAAAAACTTTAAAAGTTTTCAATTTTGCACTGGTAAACATGAGATCGAGATAGGCATTCTAAGCCAAAATGAAATGATGTTTACTCGAAAAAGTTTCCTAGGGATGCTAATTTATATAAAACTGTTACAAAATTGTCAACAATTCTAATTCAGCACCAGCAAGCATGGGATTAGGAGAAGTGTTCTAAGCCAAAGTAGAGGGTGTGTCCTCAAAAATTTTCCAGAACCCTCATGTTAAATTCCCCCTAGTTAATTTCCCTGGCCCGCCGCTGAATCCAAGTTGGAAATAATCTACCAGAGGCTCTGTAGTGTGCTTACAGTCGAGCATTTAGAGTCTGTAATGTTGAAAAGTATTGAGAACAAGACGTTGAATACAACGATAAGCTCTGAACCCATCATTGGCGCAGTTGGTGGAAGCTCCCGAGAAATTCGTAGAATTTTGCTTAGATATATTTTTTGCATAATTTTCAGGACAGGGTAGGAGGCTGTGCATTATTTCAAAGTTTGTACTTCATGTAAAAGTTTGGTTCAAGTAAATAATGTGTTCTTTTTTGTCAAAAATCGTTACTTATTCTGTACTGTTCCCTTGTTTAATACACCTCTTAGTCTTACTAGAAATTAAACGTTTTATTAGAAGATAGTTCCATTGACCTCGGTGTAAAGGGGGCCCCTTCAGAGAGAGTGCCCGGCTCTTTTTTGAGAGCTAATCCGCGCCTGGGCATCACGGGCGAGCAATTTGGTCGTTTCTAATCAACAGGGTTCAAATAGGGGCATGGGTGGGGGCTACATTGCTCATTAAGACTTGGTATTGCAAGGTGACGTACCTGTTGGAAAATTAGGGTCTTGAATTTTGCAATTTACGACCTCTTAGGGTAGCAAAAGTGTCAAATTTACTACCACTTAGGGTTACGAAAATTGATATTAACTAAATCTTTGAGTATTGACGAATTGAAACAATTTTAAGGAAGATTCTGTAACATAGAAATCAACCAGGTATTTACTTTGATGTCATGTTTAGCAAACTGATCATGATAGATTGTTATTAAGACTGCCTTCACACGATACCGGCACAATTTGAAAACGGTGAAAAATGTGACGGNTCGTTACTTATTCTGTACTGTTCCCTTGTTTAATACACCTCTTAGTCTTACTAGAAATTAAACGTTTTATTAGAAGATAGTTCCATTGACCTCGGTGTAAAGGGGGCCCCTTCAGAGAGAGTGCCCGGCTCTTTTTTGAGAGCTAATCCGCGCCTGGGCATCACGGGCGAGCAATTTGGTCGTTTCTAATCAACAGGGTTCAAATAGGGGCATGGGTGGGGGCTACATTGCTCATTAAGACTTGGTATTGCAAGGTGACGTACCTGTTGGAAAATTAGGGTCTTGAATTTTGCAATTTACGACCTCTTAGGGTAGCAAAAGTGTCAAATTTACTACCACTTAGGGTTACGAAAATTGATATTAACTAAATCTTTGAGTATTGACGAATTGAAACAATTTTAAGGAAGATTCTGTAACATAGAAATCAACCAGGTATTTACTTTGATGTCATGTTTAGCAAACTGATCATGATAGATTGTTATTAAGACTGCCTTCACACGATACCGGCACAATTTGAAAACGGTGAAAAATGTGACGGACATTTTTTGCCGGCAGATTTTGAAAACGGTAGATTTTGAAAACGTTACTCTAACTGGCACATTTTGAAAACGGCATCGTATGAACACTCGAAAACGATGAAAACAGAACACGTTTCGACGCTTTCAAAACGAGTCTGATCGATTCTTGAGATGTGGGTACATTTCTTTGGTATCAAATTCTTGGGGAGATTGCAACGAGTCTGTTACAGTAAAATTTCCTACCGTTTTCAAATTATGCCGGTATCGTGTGAACGCTAACTAAAATTTTGCTACCGTCGCATTTTTCGCCGTTTTCAAAATGTGCCGGCATCGTGTGAACGTAGTCTAAGTTATCATTGATTGACCATTGACCATATAATGAATGACCTTGATGTGAGAAAATTCACCCAATCCTACCTATACCTCTATACAGAATTATACAGTGTAGAAGACTTACTCTTACTTCGGTTGAAAACAATCACATAAATTAGACTTTAGTTTCAGGCTTTTTCTTTAGAAAGTCGTTTGTTTTAGAAAGGCTGTTTACTGCGTTCTTTTCTGTTATGTTTTGATGTAAAGGTATTCGATTGGTTCATGTTATGATATGCGCCTGTTTTAAGACAAATTAAAGTACTTTCATCAGGTTACTGTAACCCTTCAGGCAGCGATTAAGAAACTATCTTTTCCATGGCCGTTCCTTAAACTATACCAAACAAAATTATTCGAAGCAGAATTAAACGCGGAATACCATAAAAATATAACCAGTTAATTAAATAAAAACGCATATGATTTATCCCAGATTTTAGGCGAAATCGAACAAACCCTTGCGAAAAAATCTTGGTGTACCCCATCGGGCATTGTTCGACCAAGACTATTACTACCGGGGGGGGGGGGCACAAAGTTCCCGCGGCAAATATGATCTGATGTAGTGTCGCTACTTCGAAAGATAAAGAGCCGAGGTTTTCTGACTTTTCCTAAAAATTTAATAGGCTAATTGAAAATTGATTTTTTTTCAAAATGGTAGACACTGATCACGTGACCAACGTCTTTTGGACACGTGGTCGGGTGGTAAATAAAAGAAGTGAGTCTAGTTTTTGCCAAAATGATCATAGATCATCAAGAAAACCACCATTCGATAGCTCTCGATGAGAGCTTTCAGATGATGTATAATTTTATTCATTTTAGATGACGTCAACAATTTTAAAATTAATGACGTCATCAAAGTTTTTGACGTCATATAATTAATAACTAATGTAATAAATAAAATTTTATTGTCAAATATGGTTCTCTGGATCGTTTTTAATGATTTTAAGGCATTTCAGAGTATTTTCATCTGTAATTAGGGCTTTTAATGAAAGAATGAAAAACTGGTGCAACTAAATCATGAATAAATGAAATAAATAATGAGTTTTAATAGATATTATATCGCTGATTTTTGCTCCTTGAAGGAATTATTGAATAAAACCTTACATATTGCTAATTTTGTCAATAGTTAGAAAATATCACATTTTTCCGCCATTTTCACGTCATAGTGACGTCATGGATGTAATGAAGAATAACAATAGTGCCCATTGTGTAGATTTTGTTACTGTGCACCGTTGTACCAAGTCTCACCCTCTTATCTGCATTATTCACGAAGTTATGAAGGGTGGGCACTTTGTGCCCCCCCCCCCGGTACTACAAGGGTCCAAAAAGCCCAGTATTAATAGGGTTAAGGTCCTGAACTGCAAAACGGTGTCACGAATTTTTAGTAAAACGTACTGTCTTGAAATAATGCAATTTCAAATTCATGTTAATTTCTGAAATGTCTTTTTTAACTTTCAAACCCTAATAAAAGTCGAACCAGTGGATCTATCATAAATCACTGACAAACTTTTGTAGTTATAAACTTTGCGACCCTGTGAGCAAAGTGTCAAGCGATTTGATTGGCCCGTTAGGTACACCAAGATTTTTATTACCCACCAATACCCCGGAATCTTGTTTCGAGAAATCAGGCTTTTATCAAATTGAAGCAGAACGCGCGGGAAAAACGATTATGCTTGAAAGTGCAAACATAAAGCCGCAGGTCAAGTAATAAAGCTTTAGCGCGGTCTTGATCAATCGTTATATCAATAAAATAGCAGCACGGGATGTTATGAATATTGCTGCAAGGTCGAGTGAGTTTACTTTAATCTCCTGATAGGCCCTGATACCCATTCCCGCAATTTTTGAGAAATATGATTGCTTCTTTTAAAATGCTCAAATTTCCCAGTAATTGTCGCTATTTCTGGAAGTGAGTTGGTTAAAACGGTACTTAAATACTTGAACCATCAGATTATGACGAAAACGAAAAATCGATAATTTTTGTCTGAAGGGTTACAGTAACCTTAATACATAGAAATTAGCTAATGTCTCCCCTATATTCAAGAAAGGCAACACGCACGTCCAAAGCACGTTAGAGAAAACAATAGACCGATTAGCCTCACCTCAATTGTATGCAGTGATAGAAAGAATAATAAAAAATGCTATCGCAAATCATTTAGCCCTATTTGGACCGGGTTGAAATTTGAGCATTTTTGGCCCCTCCCCCCTATTTTTTCCAAAACTAAAAGAGATATAACAATGCAACTTATCCAATTGTTTCTTGGACAATAAGCTTTACAAATATAGCAATAGAGTGTCATTAGTAACATGTTTCGTCGCTAGGCAACCGAAAACAATAGGAAAATGGCCAAAATTGGCTTAAAAAGCTAAATTCGTCCAGATTAACATGAGATAACAGGCAGAATTGTAGCCAAAAGTAACAAGTAAGAGTAGAGGAAGATATTTACACCGACATTTCTCAACTTAGATTGCAACTCATGCTAATTAAGGGCAATTAGCAATAGAATAGTCAAATCATTTCTATTCTCATATATTTTCTATTTTTAGACTTCTAAATAGTGAAATGCATGTTTTGAAATATCTATCACACTAATGTATTCAAACTATGACGTCATAAAGACAAAGGGTCTTGCTGGAGCACTACTCGTGGATCTTTCGAAGGCTTTTGATTGCTTAAATCACGAACTTTTGATTGCAAAATTAAAGTGAATATGAAGCGAAATTTTTAATACATTTGAGGTCGCTGATCACGAATATCTCGATCAAATCTTCGAGAAATTGCAGTGAGCGACGTTATAAGCTCTCAAAAGTCCCATTCTGGCTCAAAAAAGTGGTTCAGAGGTCTGGACCGGGCGTTCCGCTTTCCTTTGTGATTCTCATAGGTTTGACGTCATAGGTTTGTCAGTCTTTAATACAAAGAGCATCGCAAGGCAAATACTTCCCGTAGTAATGCCTCTTGCACATCGCTATACACAAGGTTTTCAGAAGCAATTTTTCGACATCCAGCACATCAATGCAGTAATACTTTGTGGAAGAAAAGCCTTCGACTCTCGATGGTTGGTTTTTGAGTCTTTTACCGTGTTGTTGCCCTCACTAGCTGAAGATTCATCAATTGAAATGTTTGGTACATAAGACTAGGTTATTGCTCCATGTAACAGGCACAAAACTGCCTCTCTTTCATACAAACAATCCAATTTAATCACAAACCTGAGCTGCTTGGTAGCTGGGGGTTTGGAGGGGTATTTTATCCTGTTTTTTAAGCGGAATTTTCGGAATTTTCGTTACCAAGGGCGTTGCTAAGGCAATGTAATTAGGGTGCCATCATTACAACCCCGTCAAAATGATGATGAAGCATGCTTTGTTGAAAATAAGTTAGTGTGTGAAACTGTTATACCCCACTCAGCTACAAAGCCCCTATTTTTCCCCGTTTGTTTGTAAGTCTGTTCCACATTTGATGTTAGGCATACATAAGGCATACATAGTTTTTGGACAGAGATGGAAAAGAGATAATCCTACTGGGAGACACAAATTGTGATCTCACAAAAGGCGAGGCTGGTCAGACCATAGACAATAACACAAAACACTTGTGCGATCTCTATGAGCTCTTCAGCTTCAAACAGCTTATTGAGGAGCCAACAAGGGTTACCTTGACCATTTCTACTATTATCGACCACATTGCCACAACAAATGCCAGAAACATAATGAGGTCAGGAGTGCATGAAGTTTCTCTGAGTGATCATTATTTGGTCTACTGCATTAGAAAATTTAATGGAGCAGACAACAGGTGTTGATCTATTGGTATACACATGTAACAGACTACACAACAGTCTCAATGTATATAAAAAAGGCCTAAAATCTACCGTCTATACAAGATTCCTTGTTTCTCTATTCTTTAGGGATTCTTTAGTTCCTTGTAAACATGGTGACTGTGCTTGGATCTGACGTTGTGCTTGGACCAGTGTCAGATGAAAATATTAAACATTTGAAATACTACGTAGGCTTTCTGACTGGCTAATTTCAATAAAAGCACTGTGTGTATTCTTGTTCCTACTTTTGATAGGTCTACCTTAGATAACGATGTACTGTGACCAGTGTAAGACAGAAATATGAACCATGCACACTTTCGAAAAATGAACGCTCTTTTGGGAAAAAACAAACGATACGGCGATTGTTGTTGTTGTCAACTTCTTTTATTTCGAATAAATAACTCTAGCTTCTAATTACAAGTAAAAAGAAACTAATCAAATTCGAAAATAAACTAAACTAAATAAATATACTCTAATTCTATCTGGTATCAAGGAAAAGAAATATTGTTTTATGTGAGAAGGATGAATAAGGGCAGTCACATCAAAACGCCCTGTGATAAACCATTTCGATAATTGAAAAAGAAGACATAAAAAGTAATCTTTGACACAAGTGCAAGAGGGTTGAGCAGGCAGGACACCCAGCACACGGACGGACAGCAACGCCCCAACAGCCCAGACCGCCACCCCGACAACGACAATAGCCAGCAGCCGCACCCAACAGCAAACAGGACTGGCCGCCCGCCAGACGCGTCAGTTCCACCCCAAAGCGCCACTAATGGCGCCACAGGACAGAACGGAGCAAACTAGCAAACCAGCAACCCCGAGAGCCACCGGACAAAATCGCCGACCCCCATCGCCGACCGGAGGGAGCACCAAGCCAAAGGAGCAGGCCACCCAACCAAACACCAGATATCCCACCAGCCATCCATCCCGCACCTGCGTTCATTAGGATTCTGTGTGCCTGCAGACGTTGCAGCTACATTTAATACCTTCCCATGCTTTAATTAAACGTTTGAAAGCAGTGAAGTTATCAGCTGATTTAATCTCATTTGGCAAACTGTTCCAAACTTTTGGTGCCAAGGTTCTGAGGCTATTGGAGCCATAAGTTACCTGATTAGGCCTATGNTAAAAAGAAACTAATCAAATTCGAAAATAAACTAAACTAAACAAATAAATATACTCTAATTCTACATGGAGGTATCAAGGAAAAGAAATATTGTTTTATGTGAGAAGGATGAATAAGGGCAGCCTCATCAAAACGCCCTGTGATAAACTATTTCGATAGTTGAAAAAGACATAAAAAGTAATCTTTGACGCAAGTGCAAGAGCGTTGAGCAGGCAGGACACCCAGCACCCGGACGGACAGCAATGCCCCAACAGCCCGGCCCGCCACCCCGACAACAACAAGAGACAGCAGCCCCACCCGACAGCAAACAGGACTGGCCGCCCGCCAGCCGCCCCAGTTCCACCCCAAAGCGCCACTAATGGCGCCACAGGACAGAACGGAGCAAACCAGAAAATGAGCCACCCCGAGAGCCACCGAACAAAACCGCCGACCCCCATCGCCGACCGGAGGGAGCACCAAGCCAAAGGAGCAGGCTGCCCAACCAAACACCAGATATCCCACCAGCCATCCATCCCGCAACTGCGTACATTAGGATTCTGTGTGCCTGCAGACGTTGCAGCTACATTTAATACCTTCCCAGTCTTTAATTAAACGTTTGAAAGCAGTGAAGTTATCAGCTGATTTAATCTCATTTGGCAAACTGTTCCAAACTTTTGGTGCCAAGGTTCTAAGGCTATTGGAGCCATAAGTTACCTGATTAGGCCTATGGTGCAGTAGGTCATAAGGATTTCTTTGAGATCGAGTTGAGTTCGTTGATGATTTAAATGCAAAAAGATCCTTCATAAAGGTGGGATTCAAATCCTTCATAGTCTTGTAAATTTCGATACAAAGGGATCTTAGCCTAGAAACATGCATGTAACATCTGCCCGACTTCACTAGCAGGGCATCATACGAGCTAGTGTGATCATTGCATAGAAATCCCAATGCCCTTTCCTGTATCTTTTCAACTTTTTGCAAGGACTTTGCAGATGAAAAATTCCAAACCAACGGACAGTAATTAAAGTTCGAATATAAAAAACTTTGAATCAACACCTTTCGTTCTTCAAAACCGATAAAAGACTTGAGCCTTTTCAGGACATTAAGCTGAGTTGCAGCCTTATGGCAAAGGTCAGAAATATGCGGGTCAAAGTTTAACTTATTATCGAGTTTTATGCCTAAGAGCTTTACGCTATCTTCCGATTTTATACTCTTACCTTGGATACTGATTTTAACACCACTGGTATCAGACTGATCTTTTCTAATTAAAAGTGCATGAAATTTCTCAGGATTTGCAATCATATCATTTTTCTTAAGCCATTCTAAAGAAATATTTGCTTCGCCCTCTAAAACATCTATAAGATCGGACATTGTTTTAGAGGAATGAACAAGGGTATTATCATCGGCATAGTTATAAACAGATGCTTTTTTTACGAACAAAATCAGGTCATTTATGAAAAAGTTAAAAAGAATAGGGCCTAATACAGAGCCTTGGGGGACACCCGATAGAATGAGTTGAAACGTGCTATAAGTATTATTTATCTCGTTATCTCGACACATTGTTCTCCTCTTTTAAGGTAGGAATAGATATATACTAAAGAGTTTTCATCAAGCCCATATGCGGCGAGTTTCGCTATCAAAACGTCATGAGGGATACAATCAAATGCCTTAGAAAGGTCCATAAGGATAGCCCCCACTACGTAATCGTTATCTAATCGTGACCTCCACTCCTCAATCAGTCTTATCAAAACGTGTTGGGTGCTATAGCGTTCTCTATAAGCTGCAATAAAAACGGAAAGAGACTTGTCAAGATGAGGGATCAATTGTTTTTTGATAACTTTTTCGTATATTTTGGAGAATGCGTTTAGAACACTCACAGGCCGAAAGTTTTTCTCAACTATTTTATCTTGCTCTCCCTTGTCTAAATTGTGCACAAATGTTCGTAATATCAAGTTACCTATACTATACAGAAATACCCTTTGGATTGTATCTCGTCCAATTCTGATTCTAAAAAGCACAGAAAATGATAGCCCCAAAAACTGTTACAAATGAGTACTATGTGGACTAAAAGACATACCTTTATCGATATGCACTCATTGTCTACTAGAAGTGATCAGAGTTCAATTCGCACTTCGCAGGAATTTTTCAATTTTTGGTTACGAGTTGCAAAGTCTTTTTAAACAAAAAGTATATTACCGGCCCAAATGATACCACAGTGCATAATTTTTATTTATGATTTGGTTATTTCTTATAGATCTTGGTTCAAAGAGCGGTCCTGAATGAATTTTGATAAAATGTGAAATATAATTTTATGAAAAATTAAGAAACTCTGCAAGAGACTTTTACTATGAGAGTTGGGCCCATTGTTATATCTCTTCTAGTTTTGGAAAAAAAGAGGGGCGGGGGGACGAAAAACGCCCCCTCCCGGTCGAAAATGCTCAAATTCAACCCGGTCCAAATAGGGTTAAGGACGTCATTAGAAAGTCCTTAAATGCAACAATTGAATGGAAAATCAAACAACGATAACTGGCTGACGTTCAGTAGTTGTGAGTTGAATCTTGTTGAATGTGGACGATTTTACGTATTTCTGTTGCGCTGAGAGAAAAAAGAAAGGAAGCAAACTTAATATGGCCTACCAAAAGTTTCTTACTAGTTTGTCATGAGTTTCTTAGTTCTTAGCGTCCTAGATAACATTTCTTAATTTTACAATGATTCACTTACAGTTCCTTACCAGCGATTTTTCAAAACAAATGCCTGAAATGCGTTAACATACAAGTGACTTAACATTTCCTAGCTACAATAACTGTACTTATTATTTCTTGTTACATGTTTGGTTCTGTTTAGAAAAGATGTTTAATTGATAAATTGGTTTCTTTGCTGGTTTCTTTGTTCTGCAAAGGAAGTCCAGGAAGTTCTTCTCGATCAATATCTAAGTGATTTTACGAGATTTTCAACTGCACACCATCGCACGCCTGCGATGCTGGAGGAGTGCGCTTTACCGCACACCTGCAAAATTATTCCCAGTAAGGCCTGGCATCGTCCTTGTAGTGTCGTAAAGTTCATCAGTAGTGTCTCAAGTAGTTTCTTATTGTAAAATTTTAATTGAATAGAAAAAAATCTCTATATTATAGAATGCAATGGCCCCATAATTCATTGAAATTTAATAAAATTTTCTTACTTTCGATTGAGACTCGTGTCAAACTATTGCTTAGATACATTTAAGAAGGTTTGGCAAGAAAAGAGTGTAGGACTTGGAAAATATTTTACCATTCCATATTTTAGAGAATGGATGCTGCCATAATTCTTCCAATTTAATTTGAAATGTTAGGATTTTACCATAGATCTGTCTTAAATGGTTGTTTGCACACACCTGAGAAAGTTTAACATGAAAGTCATGCTTAATTTTGAAAATACTTGACCATTCCATAATCTCTAAAATATGGAATGCTCCATAATTCTCCCAGTTTCATTTGGAATTTTGGCTTTTCAACTTAGATATGTTTGCAGTTGTTGTTTACACACATCTGAGAAGGTTTCGCATGAAAATCTTACATAGTTTTGGAAATATTTGACCATTCCATATTAACTATTCCATCATTCCATTCCATATCGTCTTTGGTTGCTTCTCTGCAATAGCTTGCATGGGCATTCTATAATCAGGCCTGACACAGGTAAAATTGTGGTCAAATAGGCTGTGAAATTGGCTGTGTAATTGCCTGTGAAATTGGCTGTTTTATTGAAAGCAGTCAGCTTACCGTCCTAGTGAAGTTGGCCAAAAACATGTACTATTCATCTTGGGCGACAAGTGGTTGGCTAATTTCACAAATCAAAGGAATTGTACGAAAAATGAATGAAATTGGCTTTGAAATTGTTCATGGCATTGTGAGGCCATGACAACAAACCTTATCGCTGTCATGTCCGTTATTTGTAAAGGTCCGAAATAGTGGACATCATATTTCAATGTATCCTTCAAGAGCTTAGTCATTTCACTGAAAATGAAAGAAACATCCATCGTATGTGACCCTCCACTCAGTGGAGCCAAGGGAGCCAAATGCAAAATATCAAAGTTTTTCCAAACTGAAACATTTTAAGACCTATTGATAAAGAGAAAATTTGGAGCTGAAATTTGCACAAAAATCACATCTTTTAGTTGTTATTCCAACGAGAGAGCTGAAGAGAACCTGAAGCATATAAATTAAGCACATCAGCCTGCACTCAGGGAAAATCAAATATTGAGCCGTGTCTGGTATTGTTTATTGTTCAGTTTATTTGGATAAGATATTTTAATCTAACTTATTGTTATTCATCTGACAGATGAAGAAAACAGATTTATCATGTAGTTATGGCTCCATAGCTTGTCTAAATTTTCACTTCAAAAATCGTTCATTTCGCCAAAGATCATTTTCATTTTGAATCTTGATTTCTGGATCTTGAATTAGGGTGTTTCATTTTGAATCTTGATTTGTGGATCTTGAATTAGGGTGTTTCGTTTTGAATCTTGATTCTGGAACTTGAATTTGGGTGTTTCAATTTGAATCTTGATTTCTGGATCTTGAATTAGGGTGTTTAATTTTGAATCTTGATTTCCGGATCTTGAATTAGGGTGTTTCGTTTCGGATCTTGAATTCCGTATCTTGCATCTTGGATCTTGAATCTTGAATTAGGGAGTACCACGCCACAACAAGAGTGTCAAATTTGATGATCAAAAGTGATTTAAACCAACACATTTCTGAATATTGAATGTAAGTAAAATTGTAGTCTTAGGTCTGATTGCTTTTGACCAGGGAACACTACACAAAGTGTGACTTACACACAAACTTATGAGGATAAATGTGACTGGGCTTCTCTGTTTACAAAATATCCAACAAGTGTGCGTCTGACTTATGCAAGGTCGATAGTATGCCACCTTCCAAATTGTTCAGTAGTTTTGATGATTTATCTTTGAACTGTATTTATCAGCCATTTTGATGATGGGTCCAAACTGTATTTATCTGATATTCATCCGCTCAGCAGGAGTTCAGAATAGATACAAAATATTACCTTGTTCAAGTTGATTTATGCAACAAAGAAGAAGTTACAGTCAAACCTCCATGTCCTAAGAAGAAAGATAACGTTGGTCACCAAAGGAGCTGTATAAATCAAATCTAAACTCTATCAAATCTACTCTTTGATGAACCACTCTAAATCTTTGATTTAGCAAATCTTGAGGATATTTACTGTGTCAATTTTATCATAGGTTTTGATCAGCTTAATTCTCAGATACTTTAGGCCAAATCAGCCAGCCAAATCAGCCAGCCAAATCAGCCAGCCAAATCAGCCAGCCAAATCAGCCAGCCAAATCAGCCTGTCAAATCAGCCTGTCAAATCAGCCTGTCAAATTTAGGCCAAATTGGATATTTTTAAATTGGATATTGTGAAGCCCAGTCACATTTATCCTCATTATCATATCATCATATCATATAAATATTTAGGCACGATGCCCTATCAGCTACTACAATGTGCTTAAATTATAAATATATTAAATCAAAAACCTAAACGGCTGCTTTTCCTAGGGGTTGTGCTTTAATCTTCACCAAGGTAGATGTATAGGTCAAAAAGGCTACTGATTAAACTAGAGAGCTATGGTATTCAAGGAAATCTTTTGAAATGGATCGAGGACTTCCTTATAGGGAGAAGACAAAGAGTTGTTGTGAATGGTACACCCTCTAGTTGGGCACCTGTTAACAGTGGTATTCCTCAAGGTAGCGTCCTTGGACCACTTTTATTCATATGCTATGTTAATGATATGCCAGAAGTAGTAACTAGCATGATTAAAATGTTTGCTGATGACACAAAGATATTTGCAGAGTGCAAGAATGACGAGGACAGAGAGAAGTTACAGAAGGACCTAGAATCTTTGCAAGAGTGGTCAAGGACATGGCAGATACGATTTAATGCAGATAAATGCAAAGTTATGCATCTGGGTAGGAGGAATCCAAAACAGGAATATAGCATGTCAAGAGATGATCACCGTGTTAGACTTGAATCAACGGAATGTGAGAAAGATTTAGGAGTTTACATAGACAATGAACTGAATTTTCGATCACATATAGACAGAGTGTCCAAGAAAGCAAATGGTATTTTAGGTCTAATCAGGCGATCCTTTGATTATATAGACAAGGAAATGTTCAAAACTTTATTCACAAGCTTGGTTAGACCCCATTTAGAATATGGAAACATCGTATGGGCCCCTTACTACAAGAAAGATATAAAGGTAATCGAAAACGTTCAGAGAAGAGGAAGTAAGATGGTACCGGAACTGAAAGATCTTGGATATGAGGAGAGACTAAAGCGATTGGGTCTTCCAAGCTTAGTTTACCGAAGGTTCCGCGGTGACATGATTGAGACTTACAAATACATAAATGATTGTTATGATGTAAAATCTGTGTTGAAAATGGACACATATGGAAAAACCAGGGGGCATGAAGCAACGATCTTTACAGAAAGATATAACACAAATGTTAGAAAGCGTGTCTTTAGTATCAGGGTTGCGCATGGCTGGAACCGTCTTCCAAGAGATGTAGTAAATGCCAAATCATTGAACTCGTTCAAAAAGAAACTGGATGATTACTGTGGAGACATCAAATACTTATGTGACCCAGTGTTTATTTAATTAGTGAAAAAGTTGAAACTCGTGATATAAATATAGATATCTTTTTAATAATGCAGTATAGTCACAGTATAACTTACTCAGAAATATGCAGATTATATATATATATTGTTAGTAGTTTAAATATTCGATTTAGATTAGTTTCTATTAGAAGCTAGAATGAAATTGAATTAAAATAAGATGACAAACAAAAATCAATGTTAGCATGTTAGCATCAGCTACATTTTAACATCTTAGGATCCCTAAATAAGGCACATGCTTCCAACATTTCTTCCCCAACCATACCCTTTCTGCATGTCCCTTGAAGTACGTTATAATGAGACTATACTGTACAATTTCGAAAAAAAAAAAAAAGTATAAAAATTTGAACTGTAAAAGGCTTTTAGCCTCGACAGAATATTGATATGATATGATATGAAAACCCCAAAACCCCACAACATCCCAAAACAGACCAAATCAGGACCTCCAGAGCACCACCCCAAAACATCGCAAGGATCCAGGGTCCAAAACGCATCCATCCACCTCAGCTTCTGAGGAGTTGTCTGACTTCTTTTTTGAAGCAGTTTAGAGAGGGTAAGTCTCGGTGCTGTTGCGGGATCTGGTTTTTGTGTAAGTCATACTTTGTGTTTAGTGTTCCCTGGCCAAAAGCAATCAGACCTAAGACTATGATTTTACTTACCTTACATTCAATATTCAGAATTGTGTTGGTTTAAACCGCTTTTGATTATCAAATTTGACAAAGAGGAAATGCCATAATGATAATACCTGGCCTATTATGGGCCTAGCTGCAGATCAGAACAACCCAAGGTTAAATATGTACACTTAAACCACAATAAATGTAGGGTATCAATAAATATAAAAAGTATTGATGAGTAAAGAAAGAAGACTGCATATTTTTGCTGAAATTAATAAACATTTGAGGATACTTACTGGAGGAACTTTTCCATTTTCATCCTTATCTCTCTCTCCAGCTGAAACATTGTAACTGCCTTGGGATATTGTGAATAGTCGGTTCTGATTGGCCAGGATTGTTGTCATGTGACTGAACATTGAACTCAACAAACAAAATGAAATTTGGGACCGTGAATACTGCACAAGGATGAGACCAGTTGATCAAACATTGTTTTAGTGGAAGGGGATGACAAATTTCACTTGCTAATAATTGAATTTATAATTTGCTATTTGTGAATTACTCTTTGCAATTCCTGATAGTGTGAAATTGGCCAAATTTCCTAATTTCACACAACTGAGATCATGCAAACAATTTCATTCATTGAAAGCGAACAACTAATTTCTCTCAAAGCAGAAATATGTCACAGCCAATTTTCATTATTGTGAAAGTAGACACTAGGCCTACTGTCCTATTTCATAGCCAATTTCACATGCATGACCAATTTCACCAGAGTGGCCCATTTATTAACCAAGGTTTTACCTGTGCGAAGTTACAACAAAATTAACATATCCGCCATATCCTGAATCTGCACTGCAAGCAGACTGATAATCTAGCAAAATCCTTTGCCAAAGCTTTGCTGCAAACTTTGATCATGATGTCTGTGATGGGTGTCCACAAGGGGATTACGTAACAGGGAAGTAGATATATAAAAATCCTAACACTCCGAAGCAGGTTAACATTACGATTGAAAAAACAATTGTGCTTCAAGTAAAATTATACATACCCATTGGTAAATCGGTTCTGGTATAAGCAACTTTATCTTTGTAGTATAAGAGCTTCAGCCAACGAGAGGAACCTTTAATAATTTCGCAGAACACGAAGTATCGTTGCTTCCATTTCTTGACAAACTTCATCTTGTCTTCAGGCCATTTCAGTTCCCCTCGCTTTATTTCAATCTTTTCCTCTTTCACTGGCAACTCCATAGCACCATTCCACATTATCATCTGGGACTTAAAAACACAACTACGAACAACATTTGTAGTGAAATAACTTTACGGTAAAGGCCGAGCGTTGTAACAACCGGGAAATGCGCTTATTGTGGTGAATCTTTGTGTGGGTTCAAGCTTTTGAAATTGGAAACCGCAGGCTTCTTGTCTTGCTGGCTCTTTGGAATTTGAATAAGATTTTAATCTCATATTGTGTTGAGCACAATTAGAGAATCTCGCAAAACGACGAACGACTGACCTCAGACAATTCAACCAGATTGAGGCCCCCAAAGGGGGGGGTACCTGGAGCTCTGGAGCCCGTCATTTTCCCCTTGTGGAGCCCTGGAGCCCAACCTTTTTCTTGTTGGAGCCCTGGCTAGAGCACAAATGATTTTAATATTGAAGTCCAAGCTTAGCTTAGCAGGTGGCTCTATGTGTTACAAAATTGACAAGGTAAGTAACTGGCTGATTTCAAGACATATGGACCTTTGCTTCATTTATAGTATGTCCCAAATTAGATGTCAAGTGAAAATGCCTGCCAATAAGAACAATTAAGGACAAATTAACTGTGGGAGCATAATAATGAGGGGGTCTGGGGCAGTGGCGTAACGGACGTAAGTTACCTTTAGTTCAAAAACTAAGGGCCCCCGACCTCCAAGGGCCCCCAGCAACAATAATTCCTTTGTTATTTTATTTTGAAGCTGGTGCCCTGGATATGATAAACGAGACCAAGGGGCCCCAGGCCTGCATGATATCTGAACATAAATGAATGGAAAGTTTGTTGATTAATTCTTAATTGTAATTGAATCTACAATAACAGACTGAGGACCTCATATTTTTTACCCTGGGTA
>REGM01000250.1:103531-114186 GCA_004194415.1 Aurelia aurita | reverse complement strand
TTTCTATAACAGAAACGATTGTAAATATTATAGAACAATAGAATGATAACTTATTCGGCTTGATAAAAAAAAACATCTTCGAGTAAAATAAGTGGACTAGAATGTACGGAGCTGCAACAATTAGCTACCATATAAATGGGTTTAAATAGAGTCCTTAGGATGGAAGGGAGAGAGGAGAAAGGCAGAATACAGTTTAGAAAAGGGGAATATAGCGGACAAGTAAATTATGGAATAAAGAAGCAATACAGGAAATATAAAGAGTAAGGATACACCTAAAGAGTAGGTGGTGGTGAGGGGAATAGAAAATACAAAGGAACTCAAAGAGTGCCTGGAAAATAATAGCAGTGAAGACAATCAAGCGTGAAGAACATTAGGGGAGAGGCAAACAGGGAACAAAAGTGGACTCAAGTCAAGCCCACGGGATGGTATGCATTGAGTTTTGACTGTGGAAAAGAAAAGCAGACAACTGCAAAAAAAACAAGGGTTCAAGAGACCGCCTTGGGTGGGGGTGGGGATCTTCATTATTTATGATAGGTATCTAGGTATCTGCGGATAATTTTTTGGTATAGAATTTGAAATTCCATTACTATCGCTTTCCATCCTACGAATGATAGATCGAACCTATCATAAAACTTTGCTCACATAAAGATACACGGCTAACAGCGCCAACAGGCAAACAATTCCTTCCCAAACTATTACTCGGTACGACGGCGGGCCAGCGCGGCGCCGCAGGCGCTGCGCGGCAAGCCTAGTAATAATAATAAGCGGGGAGGAGGGGGAACGTTTGTTTCAGACACGGAATTACTTGTCTGCTTGTCCAACAAAGTGGTGGAGATTCTTCAAACTCACTTATGTGGGCGTGTCCATACGTGTCTACATCAAAGAAAGACGGGTACCTACATACAATAAGTAAGGAAAATGTCGTCCTCAAAAATGCTGGCTCAAATTTTGCCGTAAATATGACAAGCGGAAATTTTTAGATTGCTGCGTTTAAGCGATGCAGGAAATTCGCCCCCTAAATCATTCAACAGTTGTTCAAATATACGGAAAGTTTAACAAAATTAGCAAAATCTAAACCAAAAATATGTCTCCAAAGTTTATCTAGGCGCTTTTATCCGACCAAAGTTTCTGCTCTTATGCATCAATCAAATCTGTGCAATTCCTAAAACATATGTACACAAAAAGCTAGGATGAAGTTAATGTTTCAATGAAATGGTTCCAATCACTGGAAACTCCATCGAATGTTTACGTGCTCTTCTTCTTTACTTTTGGTGCTACAAAGCTTTGTAGGAAGTTCGACAATGTCTGTGGCATGACCGAGGTGTTGCTTCTTATAACGCTGTCTCTTGTAACATTAACTGCTGAATCCTATAACAGAGAGATAACAAGACGAATGAATAGATAAGTTCAGGGAAATATAATAACCCGAGGAAGCCACTACTTTGGGTTGGTTATCCATGATCATAAAGCAATACTGTCAAACGGGGTGGTTTTGATCAGGAGGCTAAAAAATCTTACAGATAATCGTAAGTTTTGGGAAACTGTTAAACCAGTTTTTACAGACAAGGTACAAGTATCTCAATCTATCACACTTATTGAAGACGGTGAAATGGTTACCGATGATCTCAAAATTGCAGAAATTTTCAACGATTACTTTGCTAATATCACGCAAAGTCTAGAAATCACTGACATTGGTGCCCATCTATCATCTNAAACTTTGCTCACATAAAGATACACGGCTAACAGCGCCAACAGGCAAACAATTCCTTCCCAAACTATTACTCGGTACGACGGCGGGCCAGCGCGGCGCCGCAGGCGCTGCGCGGCAAGCCTAGTAATAATAATAAGCGGGGAGGAGGGGGAACGTTTGTTTCAGACACGGAATTACTTGTCTGCTTGTCCAACAAAGTGGTGGAGATTCTTCAAACTCACTTATGTGGGCGTGTCCATACGTGTCTACATCAAAGAAAGACGGGTACCTACATACAATAAGTAAGGAAAATGTCGTCCTCAAAAATGCTGGCTCAAATTTTGCCGTAAATATGACAAGCGGAAATTTTTAGATTGCTGCGTTTAAGCGATGCAGGAAATTCGCCCCCTAAATCATTCAACAGTTGTTCAAATATACGGAAAGTTTAACAAAATTAGCAAAATCTAAACCAAAAATATGTCTCCAAAGTTTATCTAGGCGCTTTTATCCGACCAAAGTTTCTGCTATTATGCATCAATCAAATCTGTGCAATTCCTAAAACATATGTACACAAAAAGCTAGGATGAAGTTAATGTTTCAATGAAATGGTTCCAATCACTGGAAACTCCATCGAATGTTTACGTGCTCTTCTTCTTTACTTTTGGTGCTACAAAGCTTTGTAGGAAGTTCGACAATGTCTGTGGCATGACCGAGGTGTTGCTTCTTATAACGCTGTCTCTTGTAACATTAACTGCTGAATCCTATAACAGAGAGATAACAAGACGAATGAATAGATAAGTTCAGGGAAATATAATAACCCGAGGAAGCCACTACTTTGGGTTGGTTATCCATGATCATAAAGCAATACTGTCAAACGGGGTGGTTTTGATCAGGAGGCTGACTTTGATCACTCAGTCCATTATAACTTTAATCTCTTCTATGTAAAACCAGCCGCTACTGTGGAGGCGGAGGTCAAAACTGGCATGACAAATGTTCATATGATTACTTGTTTGCACACCAGCAACGAAATGTAAACTTCAGGCAACAGATTCAAACTTATACTCCTTTCTAAAAAAGGAAGCTAAATAAATGTGTAGTTTATTCAGACTACCTCGCATTTCTCGCTAAAAATTGGATTTTGAAAGAAGACTGCTGCTAGAGTGCTCATATCCTAACTATTTAACTGCTCACAATAAAATCCAAAAAGTTTCGGATAGTTAAACTTTCAAAAAAAATTCTGTCGGTCCAAAACCAATTTGTCGGAATTGCCTTTAAAAGTGTTAGACAATGTTTTGGTTACATTTTTTGCTATGATATTTAGATTTGAGGCATTTAGTGCCGATCTTTGGTTAAAAATTCTATGCAAATGTAGCTCAATTTAAACGAAAGATTTTATTGATGAGCTGTAAATTCTCGGCCAGGGTGAAAACATTCAGTTATTTAACAACTGTTTTACAATGTGCCCTGTTAAAATAAAAAGAAACAAAATCGAATACTACATAATACATAATACAATGTCAAAAGATTACAAAAGAAACTCTATTTTTCACAATTAAACATAACGGAAAACCAAAATAGTATTGCTGCAGAAAAAAATGTATAGCCTATCTCTTATGAAATTTCGGGCAAGAAATTTTGGTGAATGAAGTGACGGATAGTTTTGAAAAAGTGGTGAAAGCTAACGCAAATCTCGCCTGACATCTAATGTGGGACAGACTTTAGGTTTATACGCAAGGAAGTAACGTGAAATTGGTTGTTATAGACTTTCCTTTAGTTTTAATTTGAAATTTGATAACGAGGGGGACAGCTAGATTTGGTGATCTAGACCATCCCCCAAGGCTCGCCCCTCGGTATGCAAATGATATTTGTTCATTGTTTGTTCTAAACAAAGGAAATTTCGGGTCTGTTTCGGTGTTTCTTAGCGTCCTTACTGCCTGCTCGCGCTGTCTTTAAAGCATTTGAGCCATATAGCCTGGGCAAAGTTGATTCACAGATATGAAAACAGTAGTTGCTGTTTCAAACCTTATCAGCACTCTAACAGTTAGCCAGCCCAACTCTTTAATTATAGGTAATGAGTGTGCATCATAAGCACTACGGGCAGCACGATTTTGAAGAACTTACAGTCTTTTTGAGTCTGCTTCTGTGCAACATCCCCATACCGGGCAACAATATCGTAGATAGGGCTCAACATTTTTTTATTGATGCCTGTTTGATAATGTTTCTGAAGCCTGTTTGAAAACTTTTACGCCATCTAGTTTTTGGGAGCACTCTGGGGCCTGTTCATATGAGATGGTACGTCTCACCTAGGTGAGATGGCACATTAAAGTGAGATCTCACATGCGCAAGGATTTGTACAGACATTAAATTGCGTTCATATAAAAAGTGGGCCAGCACATTCAGGTGAGATCTCACTGGGGCACTGGTGAGATCTCATTGGAATGAGATGGATTTTTTTCTTATGAACGCAGGAAGATACGTCAGTCCACTCAGGTATTAGCGCAATCACAGCACGAGGCTGTAACATCCTTCGATACCAGCCTGTCTCACGAGGTGATATGGTGAGACAACATCTCGCCATATGAACATGAGCTAAAATCATCTCACCTACACCAGCTAGCCTATGTCGTCTGGTGTCCAACATTCTTCGTTTTTTTTGGTAGATAGTTGGTTTGAATTAGCTATTGTATATAAGCTATTTTTATATAAGGATTTATATAACGAGTACATGCTCGAAACGTCGTGATTTTGACATCTACGCTATTTTATGGTACTTTAATCATTTAGTTATGCCATTATATTGTCGTTTAATTTTGATGGTACCACACGCAACAAACATTTTATTTTTAAATAACCAACTGAAAAGAAATTAATAATAAAACTAGCTGTTAATATTGTTAAGGAAGTGCTGCTCTATGGTGCAGTTTGTTTGAAAGAATGCCCTAGGAAATGAGTCAAAATCCACAAGACCCTAATCTTTGAGTAATTCAATGCAAAAGGTACAAATCATCATGAGCCCCCTTTTCAAATATAAGCGTCTTTTTGTGATTATGATTTATTGAAATGTTAGATGAGTTGGTTATCCAGAAGTAAACATTGGCAATTGTTGTCGTCGCTGAGTTCTCATACTCCTTTGTTTGTTCAGGTATTATTGATGGTACCCAAGGACATGACGACAAGGGTGTGGGGATGTCGATATGAGTGGGTTTTCCCGCCAATAGTCTCTAGATATGTGTCCTTTTTGGCTTAAAAATTGTTTACATCACTAAAGAAGGGTATTTTTCCGCACAAATTCCTAATCAAAGTGGGTACGAAGACACATTTTTCCACTGATTCTTTTTCTTTAAAATTGGGTAGTGTTGTGCAATTGTTTTGCTCAATTAGTAGTCGGTAGTGTTCTGCAAACTGAATTGTAAAGGCAGACCCCCGTGCATCCGAAGGTCACGTACCCCTTGTGAAAGAATATTAGCCTTCAAATTTTCGATTTCTCACATGGTTCCACAGTTCACTCACTCTGGCACTCGGGCACTCCTGTTTTTGCTGTAATTCAGTAATTGATTTCATCGTCTTCTCCAGACATTTTACAGTTATGTTTCGTTCAATTCCTACNAGGTACAAATCATCATGAGCCCCCTTTTAAAAAATAAGCGGCTTTTTTGTGATTATGATTTATTGAAATGTTAGTTGAGTTGGTTATCCAGAAGTAAACATTGGCAATTGTTGTCGTCGCTGATTTCTCTTACTCCTTTGTTTGTTCAGGTATCATTGATGGTACCCAAGGACATGACGACATATTTAGGGTGTGGGGATGTCGATATGAGTGGGTTTTCCCGCCAATAGTCTCTAGATATGTGTCCTTTTTGGCTTAAAAATTGTTTACATCACTAAAGAAGGGTATTTTTCCGCACAAATTCCTAATCAAAGTGGGTACGAAGACACATTTTTCCACTCATTCTTTTTCTTTAAAATTGGGTAGTGTTGTGCAATTGTTTTGCTCAATTAGTAGTCGGTAGTGTTCTGCAAACTGAATTGTAAAGGCAGACCCCCGTGCATCCGAAGGTCACGTACCCCTTGTGAAAGAATATTAGCCTTCAAATTTTCGATTTCTCACATGGTTCCACAGTTCACTCACTCTGGCATTCGGGCACTCCTGTTTTTGCTGTAATTCAGTAATTGATTTCATCGTCTTCTCCAGACATTTTACAGTTATGTTTCGTTCAATTCCTACCCTGACCATCCCACCTTGGACACCCCCGCGTATTTGCTCAAAAATATTCCCCACCCCGGGCATTCGCCAGTATTTTGTTCTCCAGAAACAGGTCATTTGATAACACTGGGGCATTTCGTGTTATACAGTGACTGAGAATATAGCAGGTTTTCAGTGCCCAGCTCCTGGGCATTCGCCACAAACAACCCCGGGCATTTGTGGCGTTTGTGCAATCAATTTTTTTTTACCCCAGGCTGCCCGGAGGGGATGGTCAAGGTTGTTTGAATGATATCGCTCAGTTCTCAACAATCCTTTTCATTTCTGTGCATAAAGGTTGGCAAGTTAAAACAATCCCACTACAAAATAGAAGCATTCCTCGTCGATTTTATGTTTGTCTTAGCGATCATTAACATTTCTGCTCTTTTGATATCCCTGCAACGACTTACTGTTGTAATTGAGTACACTCATTACAAAAGTCGTTTATGAATTGATCCATGCAATCATGCACGCAGAAGCTATAAATACCTTTTACCTTTCAAATGCACGTTCTAGTGGTTGTTGTTGTGTCCAATCACAAACTGTTGTGATTGTTCAATTGTTCTTATTGCTCTTTTGTTCTAACGTCTATTGAAAGACATACCCAACCGGATTTTTATCGTTGATCGCGTCTAGTAAGCTGCCGCGCATGCGCTTGGCAGCAAATACATTTGTTTTTGCCCTAGTGTCCGAGCTGACAGCTCAGTTAACATAATACTAATGACGTACTAGGCGTATGTTATCCACTACAAACACGATCCTAATATGCGAGTACACAAGATTTAGAATTCATCCAATGTGAATAGGGTCCAAATATAGGCATTTGGGAGTCAGATTAGAAGCAATGAATTATCCGAAAAAGAGAATTCACAAGTATAACTTCTTCACCCTGTGTCTCCAAATATAGTTAGCCATTAATAAATTTGATATTGAGCACCACTGCAATGTGTTTTTCACAATTATCTTGTCCACCGTCAATGATCTTAGAACAGTTCAAACACTTTTTTATACAACCAAGTGAACCGAAGCAAAGCACTTTCAGTTCTACGTCCCATCCTAACGACTGTGACAGACTGCACAGCGGCGGATACCGTTCTTCTTTGCAGGTAAGCGCTTGCCCAAAATACAGATCATAGCAGACAGTCACTTCTAAGTTAACGCATTTACGAGACGGATTGTTAATGACAAGGATATCAGGTTTACGATGCGTAATACACTTCAGTTCTTCACGATAGTCCGTCATTACTGATTCTGCAAGCTTGTTTGAATGAAACTGGAAACCACTTAAACTTCCTGAGATCATCTCGAAGATTTGTTAGCAATACGACAGTGATGTCGACTATAAAAGTTGTGAAACTCTCTAGAGCCATTCATCAGGTGCGCAACGCTTTCTGTGTGCTGAAGGCAAAAAGGACAAGAAGGATCATTATCATGATTCCATATTGTGCTTTGTGAAGTTTGTTGGAAGTAGACGCAACCTTGTTTGTATTGCAAACTTCACGAGAATATCACTTACTCTCCTCTTCTTCATGTTCCATATCGTTTGACGTTGGATGACACAGAAGCCATCCACTTGTCTCTGTCCATTGCTGTTCTTGTTGCACATTCATACTGCATTCCGGTCCACTCCTTGATGTTGTCATACCTGCTAATCCTTGGGCAACCTCTGCCTCTCTTCCCGTCTATATATCCTTCTAATAATGTTCTGCAGATGTTATTTAGCCGTATTAAATGCCCAAAATATCTTAGTTTCCTTTCCCTGAAGATATTGATCAGTTTTCTTTTTTCATTCATTCTTGGAAGCACTTCCTCATTTGTTACTTTCTCCGTCCATGACAATTTCAGCATTTTTCTGTACGACCACATCTCTAATGCTTCAAGACGTTGCTCAAGTGTTGCTGTTACAGTCCATGTCTCTACTCCATATCATAGGGTACTCCATACGTAGCATTTTAGAATTTTTTTCTTGTTTCAAGATTGATGTTTCTATTTGTTAATGTTGACTTCATTTTATTGAAGGTGCCTCGGGCTATAGATATACGGCGTAAGACTTCTTTTTCGCACTTAGCATCCTCTGTCAATAGTTGTCCAAGATATGCGAATGAATCTACCTGCTGTTTAATTACGTCGCTATCAACGGTAAGATGAAATTTGGCACTCGGTGTTATTTTTGATACTAACATAGTCTTGGTTTTTTCAGCATTTATCTTCATTCCATACAGTTTCCCTTCCACATTTACTTTATTTACTATTTCTTGCAATTGCTCAGGTGTTTCCGCAATAAGAACCGTATCATCAGCATATCTCAGATTGTTGATGTTAAGTCCACCTATTTTTACGCCATCTATATCTTCTATTGCTCTGAATATCATCTCTGTGCAGAAATTGAAGAGAGCAGGGGACAGTACACAGCCCTGTCTTACTCCTCGTTTTATAATCACTTCATCAGACAGCTCATTTTCTAGTCTTGCAAAAGCTTTTTGAGTCCAGTAGAGATTTCTTATAAATTTGATATCCCTTCCTGGTATTGCAACTTTTATAAGATGTTCAATCATCCTCTGATAATTCACTCTATCGAATGCTTTCTCGTAGTCTATGAAGCACGTAAATACATTTTTGTTCATCGCCGAGTATCTTTCACATATAGTTCTCATATTGAATATCCCTTCACGGGTTCCTTTTCCTTTCATAAAACCGCTCTGCATATCGCTTATTTCCTTCTCTAGCCGTTGTTTGTTTCTTTTCGGTATAACTTGTAGTATGAGTTTCAGTTCCTCTTTGGCTGCCATATCGTCGTGTTCCTCCTCACATTCTTCTTCGTCTCCTTCCAACTATCACTATGTTCCAACGCTGGCATGCTAAGCTCCTTGATAATCCCTGTCATTGTTTCCAAAAATAGACGAATTTCACTCTCATTCGCACCACTGGTTTTTGATTCGATCCCAGCTCTAACCTCCTTCAAAAGATTTCGTTTGGTCTTCCCTTCCTTGCTTATCTTCAAATGAATACACAATTAGGCCAAAACGTCATCTTGAGGCGTGTAAAGCCTTCCCAAAATCGCTATTTCCAGCTGGTCGAGGTCGATAGTCTGCGCCATTCTTGGGTCAACAAAACAACGGCCTAAACAGCAGCGAGCAGACTAAACACCACGGTGATAAACCGACAACACGATCGCCAAGATCACTCCAGTTCTGTTCTTTTGTCGGAAGTGCCAGATATAAGCTCGGGCACAGAGCCCTTGCTTTAGGATGCAGGTTATTGAACCAGAAAATTCACAATTATTTATAAAGTCAACAAAGCATAAATCCCAAGAAATCGATCGTAAACAAAACACGTACAATTTAATGATAAAAGATCAAGAATTAAGTTCCGTTTTGTTCCTTTGCAGTTTCTTCTCGTTCTGCGACGGGGGTAATGACATGCATGTTACTAACAATGCTAATTATGTAATACAATAAAAAAATAGTATGGTGTCCAGTTTTAGTCTTTCTCACATCTTCTTTATAATTGTAGCGTTATAATTGACAACAACAACATCATCCGCAAAAGCTTGCAATGGCAATGGATTTATCCTTGTTTCATCTTCGATGCCCTGTCTAATAACAGCCTCTTTTACCATTGGTTTACATACTCTGTCGGTCACCAATATGAAGATAAGTACACTTAAAGGATCACATGTCTTCGTTCCCCTGATTATGTTGAACTCTTTACTCAACTCAAACCCACAAATCACAGAAAACGACGAATAGCGGTAAAGGTCTTCGACCAAACAGCAATAAATCAAAGGCATGTGAAATTCCCGGAGAGTTTCAAAGAGGAATGTGTGTTCATTGCTACCAAACGCATCCGCAAAATCCACAAAAACTGCACATAACTTTGTACTTAAGTGCCTGAAATCATCCATTGCGCACTTTAAGCTGAAAATCAAGTCCTGCCTGTCACGATCTGGAAGAAAAGGACGCGATTTCGTTGGATATGTAGGGGGTGATTCGCTTACAGATTGCTTTCAAAAAACTTTGTAGCAAGTAGGTAAAAGTTATACGGCCCTTAACGTCGACATATCATGATACTAAAATTCCTCTTCGGGATGCCCTGGACAATGGATTTTTTTCCACAATGTTGGTATTCGCAAATTTAAAAGCACAACGTTCAAGATATTCACAAGTGTATATCCAAATTCGCTAAACATTTCTTTCATGTCCCTCATAAGTAACCCCATTGGCACAACAACTTTTTCGATTAGGGCAGTAGATTCGATCTCTTGATAGCTCAAACAATCCCCAAAATTTACAAGGGCTAATGCCACCTCACGATTAAAGAATCGAGGTACAACTCCTTCAAAGCCTTGACATTCAGCAAATTTGCTCGACTGACCATAATAATCTTCATTCCTTTGCACTGAAATTTCAGCACTCCCCATGTTAGGCCAACAGCCATTGTTCCTTGTTATGGAAATCGCTTAATAATAATAATAATAATAATAATAATAATAATAATAATAATAATAATAATAATAATAATAATAATAATAATAAGTAATGATTGAAATGCCTTGCTTATCAATTTGCTTGTCAACTATTGGTCTAACATGTTTTCATTGATCATAGGGAAACAAGCCCCTTTAAGTGAAATGCGTGTTTTTGAAAAGTACTGCCTGTGGATTGACAGGGACCTTAAGGATTTAATGCGTACCAGAGACAAGCTAAAAAAATAAGCAGTCAAAAG
>REGM01000250.1:75104-97484 GCA_004194415.1 Aurelia aurita | reverse complement strand
GAACAAAATGAATTACTTTTTCGTATGGCGTTTGGAACAGGCGCTACCATTTAGGTGATGTAGACTCGTTACACAAATCCATCTAACTTTTGTTTGTTGCTGTTGATGTTGTTGTTAGTAATAACTCGGATTGGCAAGCCGAAACAGGAGACTTTTGCACTGACTCTGAAAGTCAAGAGGTTTTTCTTTTTTGCTGTTGCTATTCTGCGGATGAAATTAGCTGAATTTCTGCGGAGGACTGAAAAGGTATAGCCTCGCAGCCACTGAGCACACATTATTGAGTGTCTGAATACGAGGCTCTCGACAGATCATGTACATGACATCTTTCATGATGTCATCGTATCTCACTTAAATTCGAAACAGATGCTTTGCCAGATTGGATTGCTCACAAAAATCTCTTACAACATCGGTAAACTTTAACTGAAAACCTCCTGAAAAGCCTTGTCAATGATGCAAATCCGGTGCATATTGCAAAATAGATTTAGTTTCAGCACATATCTCTTTTTAGATTTGATTTGATTAGATTTGAGATTTTAACTGCAGATCAACCCAATGGTGGGCACAGGATGTTGAAAATCCAGAGGGGACAGCCCTTGATGAATTGATTGAAACTAATAATCTACATCAGTTAATAGATACGCCGACTAACATAAGGAATGAAGGCATGTCTTGCATAGATCTTATCATAACTGACCAACCCAATCTATTTATGGAATCAGGGGTATACCCGTCTTTAGATGAGCATTGCCAACACCAAATTATTTATGGCAAGCTGGGGATTTGTATACCCTCTCCTCCCCCATACAAGCGAACTGTTTGGGATTATGCAAAAAGTGATCCTCAGAAAATTAAAAATGAAATAAATGATACAGACTGGCGGGTTCGGTTTTCTGGACTTGGGGCAGATGAAATGACGGATCTTTTTACAAGCAACTTATACTCTATCCTATCCTCAAATATCCCTAATAAAAATTTAAAATGTAATGACAAAGATGCCCCATGGATTACTTCAGATGTCAAAACAGCAATTAAACGCAAACATAGAGTCTTTAAAAAATTTGTTGATAGGGGAAGGAGAGAAGAGGACTGGAAACAGGTTAAAGAGGTGCGCAATGAAACATCGAAAATGATACATCTTGCTAAAGAAACATATTACCTCAAGTTAGGTCATAAGCTAGTTGACCCCAAACTAGGTATAAAGGCATATTGGGCCGTGCTGAATAGACTTATAAACAAGAAAAAAACACTTACTATTCCTCCGCTACTTGAAAATGGATTATTCATAACGAATATACAAACTAAAGCAAATATATTAAATGACTACTTCGTGGAGCAATGTTGTGCGATCCCAACTCAGAGTACTCTCCCTGCGTTCATTCCAAGGTGCAACCCTACTCTACGAGATGTGCATATTGACAAAGAAAAGGTGCTTAGACTTATTCGATCACTGGATACAGGGAAAGCTCATGGGTGTGACGATATCTCTATTTCTATGATAAAGATATGTGACGATTCAATTGTGGATCCATTGTGTTTGATTTTTGAAAAATGCCTTGAAACTGGAATCTATCCATCTGCATGGAAAAAAGCAAACATAATACCGGTACATAAAAAGGAAAGCAGACAAAGCAAAAAGAACTACAGACCTATCTCACTTTTGCCGATTTTTGGAAAACTATTTGAGAAAATTATATTTGATGCTATTTACTGTCATCTGTGTGAAAATGGTCTTCTTACTCCAGATCAGTCTGGCTTTCGCCCTGGTGACTCAACTATAAATCAGTTGTTGTGCATAACACATAAGATATATAGCGCTTTTGAGGAAACACCAAGCAGGGAAACGCGGGCTGTCTTCCTTGATTTGTCCAAGGCTTTTGACAGGGTGTGGCACGAAGGCTTATTATATAAGCTCGAATGCAATGGCATATATGGCGACCTTCTCAATCTTATCCGTAATTTTTTAACGAATAGAAAACAGCGTGTCGTACTGAATGGCCGAAGCTCAGAATGGGCAAATATATCTGCCGGGGTACCGCAGGGCTCTGTCCTGGGTCCCTTATTCTTTCTTATCTATATAAACGATCTTGTTGAAAATGTTAAGTGCGATAGCAAAATGTTTGCTGATGATACATCTCTGTATTCTGCCGTTATTGATGAGAATAAAACTGCTGAAGATCTAAACAGAGATCTAGAGTCAGTGCGGTTATGGGCGTGGCAATGGAAAATGCATTTTAATTCTGACAAAACTGAGGAAGTCATATTCTCAACTAAGAGATTAAAGCCTTGGCATCCTCCCTTAACGTTAGGAAATGATGCGGTGACGAGGAAGGCTGAGCACAAGCACTTAGGTATGATCCTTGATACGAAGCTTAATTTTCAGAGCCATATCAAAGAGGCAGTTTGCAAAGCGAGGAGGGGTATCGGTATAATCAGATATCTGTCTAAGTACGTATCCAGGAATATACTTGATCAACTGTATAAGCTTTACGTGCGGCCTCATCTTGATTATGGGGATATAATCTATCACAAGTATGATCCAGACATGAGATTAGATCTCACAAAGAGACTTGAGCAAACTCAGTATTCTGCGGCGCTTGCTGTGACAGGAGCATGGAGAGGTACAAGTAGGCAAAGGCTCTTCAATGAGCTAGGCTGGGAAAATCTTTATCACAGGAGATGGTACCGACGACTATGTCATTTCTTCACCTTAAAAACTACACAATACCCTGAATATCTTTTCTCTCAAATCCCACCGGAGCGTGTAATTAACTACAATCTGCGAAACCCAAGCGCTTATCAGGAAAAAGCTTCTAGAACTGCCCGCTTTTCAAGTACATATTTTCAAAATGTAATAGCGGAATGGAATTTCCTAAATAGTGACACGAAAAGTTCAGAATCTCTCGCGGTATTTAAAAGGAAATTAATCTCAACCATACGACCGTTAAAAAACTCTATATACGGTGTTTACGATATTGTTGGTATCAGACGCTTGACAAAACTTCGAATAGAATTTAGTCCTTTGAATGAACACAGATTTCGACATAATTTTGACTGCCTCAGCCCAATATGTGCATGTGGATGTGCCATTGAAGATAACCAGCACTTTCTCCTGCACTGCCACCTGTTTAGTCCAATGCGTAGAGATCTCTTTGGTCAACTCACTGATATTCCAGGCCTAGATAGTACGAATTTGGATTCAATTGCCCTATGCAATCTGTTTTTATTCGGAAGTCCCCAATTGAACGTTGTGGCAAATCGAATCATCCTGGAAGCTACAATAGCATTTATCGACAAAACAAATCGTTTTGATTGAAGTCTTCCGGTTGAGTCGAAAATGCAGGCCGGTGTTTGATTCAGTTGTGAAGTTGTTGCCTCCAAAGCGCTTCTGCGTGCTGTGCCTCACTCTGTGGCGGGGGTGCTGGTTTGGGTGCGAGGTTTTGTCTCATTACATGTGATGGGTCGGGCTTTGCATCTGGGCGGGCATTTCTGCGGTGGGGTGGTGCATGGGGCGTGGAAATAGCTTGAGTGCTCAGATTGTTTATGTGACACACGTCGCCACGCATTTTCGACTCAGCCAGTATTTCATAGCATAAGACCTAGCAGCAACCCCTCCCCCTTTATATGTTTATCTTTAGTTTTGCTTTTGAGATGTGCATATTGGTTGAATTGTAAGTGCCAGCCATAATGGGGACCAGATGACCAAGTGTCTTTCCCCGCTATAGCTGGTACATAGAAATGTATCTATTTTGTAGTTTCTTTTTTTAATCTCATTTAGATGAATATATAAAAAAAAAACAAAAACATATCTCTTTAGGAGAAACTCTTTGAAATCCCACAAATCCAGGACAATCCCACAAGAAATCCAGCAATCCCTACCAAATTTCGAGGGATTTCAGAAATCCGCCAAATCTCGTACGCTTTTTTGGCTCGTGATACACGCCTCGGTAGATACAGTCCTCTGTCAGCTAACTACATCATGAAGAATAATTTGAGGTTATGACGGTGTCGATATTCAGATCAAATTGTCGATATTCAGATCTGATCTTAATCTTTAATCGGACATTCTTATCCTCGCTTCATTCGTCAGGGATCAAGGCAGGGAAATACACGCATGACGTACAAATCGCGAGATAAGTTAAAACGCACTTCGTAATCTTCCAAAAGGATCTTATGTTTAACGTTTAGACATTGCTCAAGTACAGGAAAAAAGTGAAAATAAAATAAATATGCCAAGGATTTTCATGATTAAAATAAATAGTTTCTTAACAAATATTGTAAATCATACATTTTACAAATCATACCTGTCCCAGTACTGGAGTTTCTTAATTTTTTAGTGATCTGACAGTCGAGTTTCTTTTAGCAGTTTCTTACTAAAAAATGTGTGTACTGTACTGTATTCACACAGTACAGGCCTTCACATCATAATAGGAATTCTTCAAGCCATATGAAAAGCTGTAAATTCTGTTAAACAAGAATTCTTGAGTAACTATCAGGAATTCTTTGGCAGGAAAACCATGTTAATGTGCACAAGGCATGTACTGTAAGTTAACATGCTTTTCTTCACAAAGAGGATTTTAGAAAAAAAAGAGAAGTATTTTAACTCTGAAAAGTGTCATTTTATTTTCTAAAACATTCTTCCCTTTCCTTGGATGTTAAGTTACATATTGTCTGCACTGTATATTTATACATACTTACTAAAGGTGTATAGGGAAAAATTGTATGATTACCTCCAACATTCCAGTATGTCTTTGTCTCACATAGCAGTGGAATGACTTCAGAAGCTTGGGATCTGTTACTACCTCCCGGAGTGCTTGCATTGGGTTACTTGTAGGATCCAACCAATCGTCACGCTTTTCAATCTCTTCACACTCACAATACTCATGATTGTTGTCAACATGATGCAGAAGTCTTGTCCATAGAAATCTTAGTTTTAATTCATTGCCGTCACAATTTGCACAACAAAGCCAGAAATGATTCCTTATTCTTGGTATCCATGGCAAGAGGGGAGCATTTTGCTTCTTTTTGCTAACCTGAGGACAAGAGCAACATAATCTGTATCTAGACCAGTTGTTGAGAGATGCAGCAAGCAAGCAGGGGTAAGATGTTCTTCACAATACTGCATTTCCATAAGGGGGGGGGGGGATAATAAAGTTACTGCCTTTCTAGAGACCTCAACTAAAGAAAGAAGTAGGAAATATAATGGATTGTTTGACACCATTGTCTCTAGAAACAATAGGAAGTATACATTATGTCTACCCTAATACTTTCAACACATTTCGTTGTGAACAATTAACCATTGAATCATTTCAATCAATTGTACCAGCTTAACAACATCATACCTCATAGAGTTTTGCAGTCAGTTTGCTTGTCTTGTGCCAAACATCCTTGCTGTGAAACATGTCATTTAAATTTGGATGCTTTACTGCAATAGAAATAAAACCAAACATGGATACAAACCATTAAAATTCAGATGTATCTTTGGTTGGACCTGCCTTGAAAATTTCACTTCCTTGAACCTGTACTATATGCACACTCATACATATACCCACAAATTTGGCGCGCTTTGAGGTGTAATAGAGCAGTACTTATATATGTCTGATGTTAAATTTATGTTTAGTTTATGTTTAGTTTATATTTAGTTGCTATAATATGTTAAGTTATAATAGAACAGAATACAAGTTGATAGTTAATATAAAACTCTGATGTGAAGTTTATGTTTAGTGAAAAATGTAATATATTAAGTTATGTTTAGTTACTGCATGTATGTTATATAACTTATGCAATGACTCGCAACAAAGAAATTAGATATTTGCAGTTAAAAACTGAAGTAATGATTGAAGTCCTGATTACGCACACCTGAAAATGATTGAAAGCAACCTACCCATAAGTGATGCAATGGTAATGTGGCCATCTGTGCATATTTCTTTTATAAGGGGCCACATTTGCTTTTTTAGCCAGTCTACAGCCTTCATGAAAAGATGGACCTCAAGTTTGGTAGATTGTGGGTTGACCTGCTAGAAAACAGAAGTAATCACCATAAAAATAACGCTGAATGCATTACATGAAACTTTTCATACATAGTACTTGAACTTGCACATCCTAAAAACTCAAATGCAATGTTTAGGAAAGAGGCCACAGAATTGGAAACAGCTTGAAGAGAGAAGTTTTCTTCAAGTAATTAAGGTATAATTAAAACGATAAGATCTCATAAGTTTATAAATAGCCTATTGTATTTGATAATCCAGCGCGTCACCAAAGAAAGCAAAGTCAAATAAAACAATAGCGTGTTTATGTTTTCCTTTGTCCTATTTATAGATCACGCCATATAGCTCAGGTGATGCACTTTAATTGAAGAAAACTCTAAAATGTTGCTTCCACTTACCTCTCTCTTGTCACCAAATTCCATTGTAAAGATTTTCATTGTGTTGTAAGCCATCAAGGTATATGCTCCTTTTGTTGCACAGAATCCTGGAGAGTCCATACGGGCATCCCCACAAAGAACAATATCAGAGCTTTCTTGCTTTGCATCCTCAATTACTTTTCTTCTCATGTCCTCAAATTCCTGGTCAACAGTGGGTGACACATAAAGCCTTTGGTTCCGATAAAAGGAACTTGAAGAGCATTTCCCTATTCCACTGAAAGTACAAAATCTCTTGAACTGTGTAATTTGACCACCAGACAAAAGTAATGATGTGTCAACGATGTAATTAACTGCAAGGCTAGCAGCATAAAAAGGACTTGAATACCAAATCCATCGGTGTCCTTTCTTACAAATGCATTCAAGTTTAAGACAGTATTGAATCACTGAATGTTCTATATTTTAAGACAGTATTGAATCACTGAATCATGTATCTCTGAAGCTTTCATTGCATTTTTCATGTCTACATTTTGTACCAAGAAGAGACATCAGTTTTGACAAGGCAGCAACACACTTGACTTCATTCACCTTCTGAAGCTCGTCAGCCAACTCACCATATGTTTTCCTCGAATAACCTGTTGAATAACCTGTCTCCTGTCTTTCTTCATTCACCACAATTTCAACCTTATCTTCATCATTAAGCTGCTCCTGCATGTCAGTCCAATGATAATTTTTTTACGTTTGCTCGTAGGCCATCGTCAATTATACCACTGTTCCCTGAAGTTTTGTTTGTCTCTTGTGCTGATCTGTTCTCCACAGCATTTCTTAAAAGCCATGCCAGCAAATCTACATTAAAACAATATCCCAAATCCTTTCTCAATTTATAAAAATCGTTTAAAACTGGCCTTGCTTCTTCTTTTTCAACCCCCAAGCCGAGTGACACGCGTTTTGCCGCCATTAAAGATTGTTGACACTCGAATGAGATGTTCATGTGATCAGTTTAACCATAGCAACTACAAACCAATCATAAGCGGCTATTTCCTAAATGTAGTGACGTACTATCAGCAGTTTGTCAGCAGTTTTTAGAAGCTAACTAGTTAAAAATTACATGGTTTATCAGTTAAAATGTTCTCTTAATTTATTTTTAAAGCGTAGTAATGAGGTTTCGACTTTTAGTTCATTCGGCAATTTGTTGAACAGCGAAGCCCCCTGGAATTGAATGCTTTTCCTGAAGGCTTCAAGTTTTGACTTCGAAAGCTTCAAGTTAACCGCATCACCTCTGGTTCTTTTTCCATGATTAACTTTTTCAAAAGTAATCTCAAAATATATTTGGTCCCAATCCATTAACACATTTGTATGCAAACAGTGCTGCTTTTCTGTGTCTTTCTGACTGTAATGATGGCCATTGACATGAAGAGGTTTTTCCAAATACACAACATTCTGCACGATTTTGAAGTCTTTCAAGTTTATTGACGTTTGCCTTTGATAAACATATCATTACTAGGTCAGAGTATGTAATTAAAGGCCGTATCATACTTTTGTAGATTGATTCTGCTGCTTGAGTTGTCACTTTTTGTCTCACACGATTTAAAAGGCGCACTCTTTTCACCGCTTTGCAATAAACCTTGTCAAATTGATGCAAGAAAGACAAATTTTTTTCCACACTTACTCCAAGATATTCATAAACCTCGCTATTAGTAACTTCGGTGCTGTTGATCATTATCTTGACTTCTGGTGCACCTTTCAACCCTTGGGTAGTTCCATAGAGAACAATCTAAACTAACCTAACCCCTAAGTATACAATGATCCAATCCCACAACTTCAGCAGTTGCAGTACTCTCTTCGCAATCAGGATGTCATTGGGTGAATATTGCCAAGCCTTTCGGATCATGAATGCTGTATACTGGGTGGGGTGAAGGGCGAATGAGAGTAGAAAGCTTTTTTTTTTTTAACATGCCCAGTGTTGGCAATTGTCTTATCTCTGCATTAAGTTTATTCCATTCCGAAAGGCAGTTTGGATAGAAGCTTGCACTGAAGCTCGTCGTTCTTGCACGTATTTTCCCGATTATGGCTGGTTTACGAAGGCGATAGTTAGATTGTGGAAGGGGTGGAATAGGCTGCCTGGTATAATCCGGTGCTAAATTGTTAACAAACTTGAAAAATAGAGCAAGACGCCATAACCTTCAAGATCACTTCACGATGTTCAGACATTTTCCCGCCAAAACAATTGTTGTTCTTGTTGTTGCTGGCTAGCAGTCTGGAAGTACACAATCGCTGCGGGATATCGCACAAGAGACAGAAAAATGTAACTATCTATTTACTACGACCGCGATAATGCCAAAAGACACGATTCAAGACCGAAAAACCGTTCAATTTTATATCAAAAACCGCAAAACCGACCCAAATAAAGCCAAAAACCGTCCACCGAGACAATGTTCAAAACCGAAAAACCGTGCTATTTTACGGCGAAAACCAAAGACTCAAACTTTTTGTACTGTGTGTGCATATTTCAGCTCCAACAAATTCTTTTTCAGTTTGGAAAAACTTAAATTTTGCATTTGGCTCCCTTGGCTCTACTGAGTGGAGGGTCACACATAAGAGATGTTTATTTCATTTCCAGTGAAATTACTAAGCTCTTAAAGATACATTGAAATATGATGTTCACTATTCCGGATGTTTACAAATAGCGGACAGCGATAAGGTTTCTTGTAGGGCCTAGGCATCCTCCCCCTCAAGACTTCATGCCTAGGCCCTACAAGAAANGTCACACACAAGAGATGTTTATTTCATTTTCGATGAAATTACTAAGCTCTTAAAGATACATTGAAATATGATGTCCACTATTTCGGATGTTTACAAATAGCGGACAGCGATAAGGTTTCTTGTAGGGCCTAGGCATGAAGTCTTGAGGGGGAGGATGCCTAGGCCCTACAAGAAACCTTATCGCTGTCCGCTATTTGTAAACATCCGGAATAGTGAACATCGTATTTCAATGTATTTTTAAGAGCTTAGTAATTTCACTGAAAATGAAATAAACATCTCTTGTGTGTGACCCTCCACTCAGTAGAGCCAAGGGAGCCAAATGCAAAATTTAAGTTGTTCCAAATTGAAAAAGAATATTTGGAGCCAAAATTTGCACACAGAGTACATCTTTTAATTGCTATCCGGAAGCATTCTAATAACAAGGGTATTTTACAAACGGAATGTACATACTTGAGGGGAGAAAATCCCTGCTCCGACATCTCCGACTTTTCGTTTTTAGCATATGGGTGAAAACCGAAAAGTCTGAGTTGAAAAAGTTTGAGTCTTTGCTGCGACATCTCCAACTTTTCGTTCTCAGCATATAGGTGAAAACCGAAAAGTCGGAGTTGAAAATTTTGAGTCATTGCCCCAAGATCTCCGAGATCTCCGACAACTCCGACTTTTCGGCCTTACCCAATTGCTCGTCTGAATGGAATGAACCAAGTCCGGAGAATAGACTTGCACCTTCTGTTGCTATTTTTAAGAAAAAAGCTGCTGTCCATAATCCGCCCCCTGCTAAAGCTGTCTTTGGGATTCATGACCCAATAGGATTATCCTATTTCCTATCTTACCCAACTTAGGGTGGGTCTTAGCAAATTAAGCCTTCCCAGATTCAATCACAATTTTAGGGACACCATAAATCCAATGTGCCCTACGAACGACGGTATTGAGACTACGGAGCACTTTTTGTTGCTTTGCTCTTCCTTTGAGATTCAACGTTGAAATCTTCTCGCTAGAGTTTTTGCATTATTACAACCATTTGGATATATCAATCCTTCAAACGAGGTTTTGACGCAACTTTTATCATATAGTGATAAAGACCTTCCCAATGACCTCAACAACAATATACTTGAGTTGACTCTACAATACAAGCAAACAACTGGTCGATTCAATTAAGACCACTGTAAATCTAGTTGTACCTCATTCAGCCACCAATTCGGTTTTGTTTAACTTCTCTTGTCGCAAAGTCCTGTTAATAGTTGTATGTACATGGGTGGGTCAGGGGGGGTGTCGCTTGTTCGGGGAGTCGTAGCGCGAGGGCTACACAAGCGATTTAGCTTAACTCAAATTCAGTCATTGGCTTAGGCCTGGACTTAATTTAGTTAAAGCCTCTTTGACACATTGACAGAATTGTCTACCAACTTTGCAAATCGGTTGGGTGGTTCTCTGGGTGCGATTTTACGGGCGGGTGGTGCATTTCCTATGATCCAATCAGTACTTTTTTTATCTCTCTATGTAATGGCCACCAGGTTGACAAAGTTTATTGCTCCCGGGGGTATCGTCTTTGTAGTGGTTGCAGAGTAGTTTGTATGTAGCGCAATTAGTAATTTGTCTTGTAAATGTATTAATGGAATATAAAAAAAAATAACAAATGATACAAAGAAACTACAGGATGATCTGCGATATGAATAACTTTAACTATGAAAAATGTCACTACCTTATTCATTCTCGAAGAGAATATTACTTCTTCATCATCAGGATTTACGTTGAGGGCATCCAAATCAAGATTTTGAGTCGCAGCAGGAGCGTTTTTGTGGAAAGGCTTGAAAAAAAAGATATTTGCGGACATTTTGACTTTCTTCTCATGTAACTATAAAACATCTTGACTGAAAGACTTGGCTTGTGCTGGTTTGTGCACATTCCTCAAAACTTCAGATCGATATGTTTGTCGAGTGGCCAAGTTACGAAGCATTTGGGGAATTATACCTCTTGTTCCATGGAACTTCTTCTTCAACAATGAGATCATGCCGTCAAAAATGAATGCAGACTGCAAAATTGGGTTTCTGTGATTTCTTGTCTGCTGAGGAAAGTGGCTGATTGACTGCAGATGGTAGATTCTTTCTTTTATCCCATACAATTTCTCCACAAGTCGAATATAGGAATCAAGCATTGCTTCTCCCAATTGCAAATCTTCTTCAATCAGGGCGCCCAAACCAGTTGCAAATAACCTTTGATCAACAAAATACTCTGATGGGAGGTACTTCCGCAAACAGGGTAGACTCAAGTGGAACAAAAACATTCCCTTTTCATGCGCCTTCCTTTTTCCCAATTCGCGGATAGTCCTCATCTTCTTGGGAAAATCGTGGGGCAGCTTCACAGCAGTGATCAATTGATCAATTGCAGGAATGTCTTCCTTTAAGCAGAACGGATCTTCATCATTTGATGACACGAACAAACTCTGCAACTTTCTGTGCAGCTCACCTTCTAAGACTTGATGCATGAAGTCAAGTAGGACCTTTTCTGGCATTTTAAAAATCTGATGTACAGGTGACAGTCCCTTCACACCGAAAATGCAATTCCTTTTGTCCGCGAGCTCAGCATGTAGCATTGTATCCTCGTGACTGCCAAGGGGGGCTTTTGTTGTTTTGTACGGATAGTACCTTAAAGTGTTAGTAAACCCACAACTTTTTTTGCCATAAAATGATACAACATGACCATTTAAATGATATGACAATATTTGTTTTAATGTATTGGCGCTAATTACGAAATTATGAGGGTTCAAAATGCCCCATTTTGGTCGTTTCTTGGAAAAAGTCGCGCACCTCTAAAAAGACTGGGGCGAAAGTTCGATTACGTACATCCCGGGATGAGTCATCTAAGTGCAGAATAAACACAACGCATGTACACTGGTACACTAACATCACACCACAGATCACACGTTCAGTTATTTTAAAAAGCAGTAGAATGCCTGATCGATGCGTTGTGTTTGGCTGTGGGAACGAGAACGATTACAGTTGCAAAGCAAGAGGAATATCGCTTCATAAAATACCGTTTTTTGAGGACGAAAGACCTGTTGCAAAGAGACGAAGAAAGCTGTGGGTAGATTTCGTGAGGACGAAACGAGCCAAATGGGATCCGTCAAAGCACTCCGTTATCTGCTCGCAGCATTTCAAATCAGACGATTTTGCTAGCTCGACAGTCAGTTTACCAGGTTTTGGAGGCCACATGAAAGCCGTTTTAAAGAGAGATGAGATAGGGGTTTCAGTGATTCCTTCTGTCCAACCGATTGTTAGGCCGACTGCCGATCAGAAAGAAGAGCAAGCCGGCGAGTATTCTAGGCCAAGGCCTATAAAGAAAACAACCAGCACAAGAGAACATCGGAGGGTAATTAGCTTTTTGATTCATCGATTTTATCGTTTTTTTATTTCATTTAGACACAATAATTATAACTAAATGCTATTCAACACTTGTCCAAGATCCTTCATCTTTTTGCAGATAATTCGTGAGATAACGACGAGTCAAGCTGCCCCTCAAATCGAAAGCACTTCCGCATCCGTGAGTGGTGAATTGGAGGGAGAAGTTGATAATGATGCACTATTATTTTGTGAGGAACAATCGTATTCGACAGTGAGTACATTTTGATTTGTGAATTTTGTGAATTACGAAAATATCTTAACTAGGTCTCGACGTCGTGATAGAGACAATTTCTATCTATTTACCAAAAATTTATTTGACTTTATACAGTACTTACACCACACCAGGGAGACACTCTTCTATTGTGATTGTACCTCTAGAGGGGGGGGCAGGGTACACAGCCTGTTGAGGGTATATGTTTATATGTGCCGCCCATACAGGTGGGGTTTTGGGCCCAAAATACCTCCTTGGATTGTAGCTCATGAATTCCCCAAATTAATTGCCCAAAACATATTAAAATGCAAACTATGTTGGTGCTTTTACAATTTTTGGAAAGCATCTGATTAGTGCTTAGCTGTCTCTTTCCTGCTTCATATGAAACACACACAAATAGAGATGTATTTTGTAGATTTTCCTTGTGAAGTGGTACAACACCTCTTGGCTCAAGATCTCTCACCTCTTGGCTCATATAACACTTCATGTTGTTGAAATATTTGTCTAGCCTTACATGATTTTCACAATGGAAAAAAATTTTCAGGCAAAAGATGCTTGCTGCCAAGTCAATGAAGACTGCAATAATTGCAAAATCTTGATGCGGCGCAACCGAAGGCTCAGAAACCAATGGCTTGGAACAAAGCACAAACTTAAAAACCTTGAGTGCCAATTACGCACCATCTCAGGTACAGTACAGTATGTGATTAAGAAACTTTTTTGCTAGCTAAGCTCATAATCATAGAATGAAAACATGATTTGAGGAAACATGTAAAACATATAATATTACAGTATGTTCCTAACTTAGAATTTCCACGAATTTCATATTTTACAAGAAACTTCTTGATATATTTTGCATTATATGATTGGCCAACTGCTGCAGTTTTGGGATTGTTGCATTATTTTGTATTAATGAGTAAATTAGCTATTATATGAAAAAATTGTCAGAAGAGTAAAATGCAGAATAAACTCTAGAAATGGGATACTGTCTATTTTCCCAGTTTTACACCTATGCAGCACATCAGATTGATTTGAATATGCTATGTTTGTTTTACATAATAGTGGGCAGCAAAACCGTAATAGTGGGCACTTATTTTAAATGTTTGCATATTCAGGCACATATTAGCTGCATTGCATTTCAATGAAAATCTGCAAAGAGAGACCAAGAAGAATGATGATGGTAGCATTAAAGTACGGGTGACATATCCCAAATTCAAAAATGGTGAAGCAACAGTACGAGATGCTAGGGTGCAGCAAAAATTCGGTAGGTGTTTAAGTGGTTTTGCTGGAAAAAGGTGCTAGTTTTCTAGCGCATAAACATGAGTCTTCTGTTGTGGAATTGGCATGAGCATCTATAATAGTACATACAGTATAAAAAAATAATAAAGATGGCAAAATATTACAGTCATTCTTGAATGACCAGATGGGTACAGTACAGGCCTTACAAACATTAACGTGACAAGAATTCTTTACATTATCATAACAATTCTTGAGTCATATGAAAGACTGTAAATTTTTCTAAACAAGAATTCTTAGGCAGGAAAATCACATGTTAATGTGTGCAAGGCCTGCACTTCAAATTACCAACAGTTCCTTCCACAGGATGGGTCATGTACACTGTAAAATGATGCACAGCACTTTTCAAAATTTTGATTTTTCATGGTGAGCAGCACAGGTACTTAGATTGTGCCAATACATTACCTACTGTACCTGTTGATCATTTTAAGAAATAAAAATTTAAATTACAGAAATTGCCATTTAGATTTTTCAACATCTATTTTAGATTACATAGACAGTTTGTACAAGACTCTTGAGCAGGCACTGATTGGAGGCAACTTAGAGACAAGCAGAAATGAGTTGAAGGAAATGACTCCACCTCCAATAAGTGCATCTTTTGATAAGCAGAGCAAAGAGGAAGCAATAAAAAAGCACCAAAATAGAAAGACAATGGTCACCAAAGAAGTCCTTCCAACACCCTTACCAGGTAGAAATATTTCACTTGCTGTCTCTTTCAGCTTTTTGACCATTAGAAAAAATGAAGCATGAAAAAGTTGCATTTTTTTTCTTTACTTTCCCATAGCCCCACATAAAACAAATACATGTTTTAAATAACAAGAAAACTCTTCATTGGAAACTCAATAGACGATTACGCCAAGGTTGGTGGCAAGGAACTTTTTACCAAGATGCACTGCGTTCTTTAATCAAATTTCTATAGAATTGTTAAAGATTCTTAATTCAAGCGCAATGCATCTTGGTAAAAAGTTCCTAGCGGCCATCTTTAGCGTAATCGTCTATTGCCATCAGCATGTAAAGTTGCTTGACTAAGATTTTTTTATGCCTAAAAGGTTTCATTATGTTCATTTTTGTTGTTGTATCAATGGCAAATTCCAGATAATAACATTTATGTCTCTGTCAACAGCAACCAACAATCAAGACCAACAGCCAAAGAAAAAACGAGCAGCTCCAAAGTGCAGTGCATGTGGCAACCCACGGAAAGGACATAAAGATATTGTTGACTGCCCCAAAAATAGAAAATGAATGTACCAGTACAAGCATTCTACACAGTAGCATATAGTTTTCTCACACAAGAATTCTTCAGAAATTCTTGATTTCTTAAGAATTATTGTTCAAATATTTTACAGATTTACAGCCACTCAAAATTTCTAATCATAATGTGAAGAATTCTAGAAAATTTCTAAGAATTCTGGGAAGCTATTTTCATGTTAGTGTGCACAAGGCATGTACTGCAAATATGCAAAAATACCTATAAAAATATCAGTTCATATCACAGTAGTATCACAGTTGCTAAATATCAGTTAATATCACAGTAGTATCACAGTTGTTGTCAGCCAACTGAAGTGACAGAGTACAAAATCTCTCACAAAACATACATTATTGTGTTTTTTCATGCAGAGTTGTTCCTGACAACAACTTTGATACAGTTAGTTGTTGTTGTCTTCTTCCTCTTGGTAGCCTACCAAAACAGCTGAAGGAAACTTCCTTCTTATTGCATCATATGCACAGGCTGGAAGTGGGACACGTTTCCTCCCAAGTTTCCCATGCACCAACCTCGTAAATTCTCTATAAGCAACAGCTCGTAGAAATCTGTGGAGAAGATTACTACAGATCAAAATAATAACAAACCATTGATAGAGGATGGCTTCTTATGATAGTCTACAACTAAAATCAGTTCAATTACTGTTTCAATGTACAAATTGCTTTTGATCTTTGAAATGGGTGATTGTGCCAAAGATAGCTGCAGAGAATTTTTTACCATTATTCTTTGCATATCCAAGAAGTTTGATTGATTTGATTGGATGATTGCAATGATATGCAATGCATCGTCACAAAAAAATCTGCGAGGCCATTGTTAGCATAAATGTCAATCGCACATTAAACAAATGAATAAAACAAAATTTCTATACTTACGCATTTTCACCGTCTTTCTTGCGATACCGCTTGTTTTGTTTTGTGCGGAACTTGTCAGCCAACTGTCTGAGGGCCCAAGGCTCCAAGCAAACTATTCTGAAACCAGGATGTAATGTTATACATCCTGGAGCATCACCAACTTCACCAATTACTCTCTCGTCCTGAAGTGCTTGGCCACAACTGTCAATCTCCCTACAACATGAGCATTCTTTTGAATTTGAAAGGAGCTCAACTTTGCAGTTTCCACATTGACACCTGTTCATACAATTTAAAAAAGGAGCTAATGAGTATATACTGTACTACAAGTATTTTTGATAAGAAACTAAGATTTTGAGTCAATACTGAAAGTTTCTTAAAATTATCAGAGTTTGAGTTTTCGGCATGTACTTCCTGCCCTCCTGAACATTTAAAAACGAAGTGCTTATGTTTAGACATTACTCAAGTACCCAGTGGTGGAGCCGGGGGTGTATGATGGGGGTAAATACACCCACACTTTCAAAAATATGGCTAAAATCTTAATTGAAAAAATGCAATAAAAATGTTTGGGTATACCTTTACACCTCCAGTCGTAAAATTGTGGACTTTTACCCCCTCAAGGTTTTTTTGTCTGACTGTTCCCGAGTATATGAAGAATATAATTAAAAAAATTGATATGGCTATGGGCAACAAGTGAAAATAAAGTAAAAATATGCCAAGGATATCCTACATTAAAATTAATAGTTTCTTCAAAGTTATATTTTCCAGTGCGAGTTTCTTAATTTTTGGTGATCTGAGAGTTGAGTTTCTTATAATAATAACGACATACCAAGTTTCTTCCGGTTCATCCCCTCTGAAGCGACGCTGCATTTGCTCATTTAGCTCTTCTCGTCGTTGCCGCCGTCTCTGGTAATCTGCTATCCACTGCTCATCTGCAAGTGGCTCGTCTTGGTATGGCTCTAGCTCATCGTCCCACATATCTTTGAAGCCAACCACCTGGTTCTGCCTTTCAACTTGGCCTAGGCCTTGTTGGCCTAAATCGTCGAAGTCATCTTCGATCTCCGCTTCATAGTCTGTCTCATCAGCACTGCTGGAACTCAAACTGCTTTCGTTGCTTGTTTCAATGTTTACTGAAGTGATGCTTGAGTCAGACATTCTCCAAGACGATGATTTAATTTAAAAATAGACACGATTTAGCTAAAGCGATCCGAAAGGCTGTCAATGTGAACGAAACTTGCAGTCTACTCTCTCGTGTTCTATTGATAACAAGAGAATTACGATTGCGTCATCCCGGGATGTACGTCATCACTCGGCTAGACCCATACTTCTGATGACGCGTTTTTCACTATAGAAACGGGGTTTTCAAACGTCAAAAAAACAGGGTTAATAATGAGATATCGAAATGTTTGATTATTCAAATGACTACTAATATCATAGAGATGCCATAAATGAAAAAAAAACTGTTGGGTTTACTGACACTTTAACAGTGGATTATCTCTGTCCTTTTCACCTGGTCTCAAATGGGAGTTTGATTATCTATAAAATCCAGATCATGACTGCTTATGTTATTTCCGATGTTAGATTGCTCCTCTATGGTATTACTTTCATCGACAGAAGTATCTGCAAATTAAGAAAAACATTTATGAAATTTAGGGAATTTTTAGTTTCGAAAAGGGTAAACATCTTTGTTTCCGGGGCAACAAAGAATAATACCGGGTGTGTAAAAAGAACGCATAGCGTTTAAAAAACACCACTCTGAACATCAAAGCAATCGTATTCAAAAAATTTTCATACGAATGATCAAAGTTCAAGAGAAAACGGCTATCCCCTAAAAGGAATCTGAGATCATGCGCAGAAAGTATGTTTGGTTTCCTCTTTGCTGTGTGGAAATAATATGTGCAGAGAATACAGCCCAACAATCTAAACAATCTAAACAAGGATTAGCAAAGAAACAAAGAGATTCTTGCTCATGGCAATGATAGTCAATGATATTTAGTCCCAAAAAATTCTACTCTACAAATCTTAAATGATTACCATCTTCGACCGAAGTTTCTTCAGTTTCATGCTCAAATTTGCATTATTGACTTCTTGATCATTCTGCTGTGCTCTTCCTCTTCTGCATCATCAGTGTGGTCTGAGGTATTGGTTGCTTCTCCTTCATTTGACAAAATAACACTGTTTTCATGTTGGTTGACATGGCCGTGAAAAGAACGATGCATCCACTCAGCAACTCGCTCGTTTGGACAAATATTTGGTGAATCCGTGTGAATTTTAATTCTTTTTGGATAATCCAGACCTCTGGAGGACAAGAACCCTTTGCTTGATGAAGTGTCGCTTGAGGATCCGGTTGTTGTTTTCCCCTCAGAATTTCAGAATTTTTCAGAAGGTTTTCAGAATTTCCTTCACTGGAGAACTGACATGCGAAGAAACTATACTATCAGATTTAGTCACAAGTGATCTATCATCTTCATCATCATTCACCTTTCCCTATACTTTTAATTATTATTATTTCTGAAGCTTCAATCTTCCAATTCCAATCTGAATTTTTTTCATTTTCACACTGCACCATCGCATGATCATGGCTAATGGACGGGGGTAAAAGATCAATGCTCCTCTCAAATATCCTTCAGCTACTACTCTTATCATTGTTCATTTGGAATTAAAAATTCAATCACCCATGAAAGTTGTTTTGACACTGAAATAAAGTATATAATAATAATAATAATAATAATAATGAAAGTTGTTTCGTCGCCACAACTGAAATCAGACAAATCAACATTCCACAAAACAAGAGACAGATTAAGAACGATTTGTTCCCACGGCCTTTGACCTTAGACCCATGTGATCTTTGACCCCCACATCCGTCTCTCACAAGATCTGATTGAACCAGAATATTAATGCGGCTCTGCCACAATTAATAAAGAAAATTTAAGTAAATTTTAGGTTGTTTACGATGCAGGGGTACTTTTTGACTTGGAGGGAGTTGGAGAATGGAGAATAAAAAGTTGATTATGTAGAATAGCTAAAAGGTATATTTGTTTTGGCACTCTTTTTACAACATCATGCACAAATGCACAACATAACTAAGGGTGTCTCTAACTGGAACTGGACCCTGGAGACTTGTGGTGAGAGGGGATGACGACGGTTGGTTTTTCTAAATCCTGCTTATTGACCCGCGGAATCGATCAAAATGCTCAAGAATACAGCATATGCCACAAATAGTACACGACTGCAAGTAAAAGAATTCCAGAGGATGGACCCTGAAGGTAAATAAATGTCTTTCTTTACCATTTTAAGGTTTCTATGAAGGATGGGTGCAGTCCTGGTAGCCTTACCCATTATATGCAGAGGCCTAACTAAGGTTTAATACTTACTTGCTCACAAACGTAACTGTTTGTGGCCCGCAAGGAGCGATGTTAAACTCTTTTTAGGATGAAAATGCAATTTTTACGCTAGATATTTTCGGTGGAGAATGCAGTGTGTGTACAGGATAAGCTGTTTTTTTGGGAAAACTAATTTCAATGAGTCACGTTGCATTTTGCGCGCCATAATAATTTCAGGTCTGCAGTAGTCATAAAGGTATGGGCAAATTAACAGGCTGGAGGGAAAAGTGGGTAGTGCTAATAGCTGGAAAATGGCTGTGATATGATAAACCAACACTCGCAATTCCAAAAAGAAAAGCTCAAACAGTTGCAGCAAGATTTACACATATTTTTTAATACCACATACTTTTCTGGTTAAGAACTAATATAGTTCAGTGCTAGTACACAGCTGTTACGCGCGAGAAGTCAAGTCTTGTTAGGCCCATTTCTTACCCTTGCCGAAGTTTTTACTAAATATCTTTTGATTCGTTCAGGTTATCTTCGAAGTTAAAAAATTTTCAAATTCTCCATAAAATTCTCCATTATTTGATGATAATTGCTTGTTTATGTTTTCTTGAAGGCGTCAAGAGAATTGTTTTTATCTGCTGCATGAACATTTTTGTGTGGTGTTCAACACAATTTCAGCATCAAAGCGAGGCTACATAGTCTCATATGTGACTGCCACTACATATTTCTGCTACTTCGCAGCACCATCAACGGTTTACGGCAAGCCTCGTCGAATCAGAGAACCACTGGCATGCGAAAAATTGCTTCACGCTCTCCAACCAATATTATTATGGTGAAATAAGCTATCTATTTCGTTTAAGTAATTAATGCTGTTGATAAATATCTTTGAAAGGTCACGATACGAAAAGATTATGACCTTGCACAAGCTTGGTAAAGTTTTTTTTGTATATTTAAGTAGCTTAGCAACAAGGTCTAATTTATTTTCATTAATCGATCTTTAGCCTCGTACTGGACCTAAGTTATGCAAAAAACTGTATAGTTATCCATCTACCATAAGAAAAGCGCCAGTAAGAAAAGTACATTGGCCTTCGCATGAAAATGGCGAGTTCGGCCTAAATTTTTGTGAACTGTGCACTTGAGGGCGATTTTTTACAAGGAAGTAGAAGGAAATAAGTACAGTAAAGTTACAGAATGGATGAAACGTAGACTGCTAGAACAAGAATAAAATAAACTTGAGACTCAGAAGGTATTTTTTATGGATAAACAATTAATTTAAATTTTGATGCTCGTTGGCAAGATTATCACGGCGTTCTGTTGAATTCATAAACAATGCAGACTTGACTTCTCAAAAAACAGCGTGGCGTAACAGCCGTGAGTACTGTATGTAGTACCACTAAATAATACAATTTCTGGTCAATTTGTGTCAAATTTCTGATCAAAGTTCTTATTTATTTTCAGCCCTCTTAGGTAGCTACTATTCCATTCTATTTATGGAAGACTTATATTGAGCGTCCCTCAAAAGCAATTGCAAAATCAACCAAAGCAGAGAAGGGGGAATTATTGAAAGTATCTAGCTTCTTGGCAAAAGTTTTTCGAATTGGTAACGCTCAGGAGGCTCCATTTTGTGCAACTTCAGTAGATATACTGATATGCATCTAGCATACCAATATCATGTATCACAACATACTGTATATGCATATCAATAACAACCCTGAAGAAGTCCTGTATGGTAAGATACAATATTGGTAATACCTATATTCAATAAATGTATTGCTGTTTGTTCTTTGTTGTGTTGCAGTGTTCCTGCCTACATACAAATAACATACAAGTATACATAATAATAATAATAAATAATAATACACGAATGTTTTATACAGGAATAACCTATCAGTATGACAAGCATACTGTTATCATTAGGGTCCTGTGCCAAAGGAAATATACCAATTAAAAGGATTACAATTAAGCTAGCTAAAAAAATTACATAGAATTAAATAAGATCATGTACTTGTGTTCTGAATAAAACCCTAGAGTCTAATTTCTTGCTGAAATAGGAATGTTGTGGTAAACATGCGCAGCAGTCACAGAAAAACTTTTACGACCAAATTCAGTTTTCATCTTTGGGACTTTTACAGTTATTATTCCTTGTATTTTGAACATGTTCCTTTCTCTCAAAGTAATTTGTAAATGGGTCACACACTTTGTTTTGGAGGCAATCAAATACAAATGTGCACACTTTTTTCTTTATTGCACCCTCTATGGTAGGAATCCACAGGTCAGTGCTTGGATTTGCTTTTGATCTTATGACATTCCTGCTTCGCTGTTCGATTTTTCGTATCTGATTAACTCTCAAATTCGACCATCCGAGTACAATTGAGCTACAATAGGTGAAGACAGGCATGATCATAGCTCTATAGATCTTTTCTGCAGTTGCTGAGTCGATGGAACTTCGAATGCGGCGAAGTAAATTTACTCTTCCTGCTGCTTTTTTTAAGTTGCATTAAAGTGGGTTTCAAGATTTAGAGAGGGATCCAATGTAGCCTGCGTGCATCCCCTACTGTTCCGTTGGGCTGAAATTTTTCGTTGAATTGAATTCATTTTCTGACGCCAGTAGGGTCTGCGAACCAGCGAATGAAAGCGTGTTCTCAGTCACGTGCAGGTTCCGCGAAACCACGGAACCTTTTTTGATTGGTCAATGACCAATCTATTGTTGCAGCTATTTGAGTTGAATCAAATCAACTTGATAGATGGATGCGGGGGTCAAAGGCCAAACGGGTCAAAGGCAGCGGTAACAAAGCGTTCTTAATCTGTCTCTTGTTTTGTGGAATTTTTGTGTGTCTGATTTCAGTTGTTGTGACAAAACAACTTTCATAGGTGATTGAAATTTGTAATTCCAAATGAACAACAATAACTGTGGTAGCTGAA
>REGM01000250.1:64534-75087 GCA_004194415.1 Aurelia aurita | reverse complement strand
AAGGTAAAAACAACTTGCCTTTGATTATGTCGTTTTGTTGATACTGTGCAAATCTAGCTACAATAATCTTTGCCATTAGTCAATTAATCAGTGCAGTGCCCAGATGAAAGGGATTAAAGAGACTGAAATGGATCATTTGTATTTATGACCAGAATGGAAAGTACATGCCAGCGAAGTGCACAGATATATCGTGAGCATTTTCAAAGTGACTTTGGCACGATTTGCGCTAACTTAGAATCTATTGCGTGAAATGAAACGAACTGTTAACTAAAATTTGCCTAGATCCCGGTGTAAATTTCCTTGCATATTAGCTTTTTCTGAAGGTACTGTGTTTCAACCCCGCCCCGCCCATTTCATCGGACACCGATATGGACGCAGAGGATCGAGTCTGAAGCATCCCCCTTGTTTCATATAATTCCAGCATGAAACAATCAAAATAACCCCCTTGTTTCATATAATTCCAGCATGAAACAATCAAAATAAAAAAATTTCTGGCACAGAGACAAATTGCTCAATATCTGCGGGACATTAATACAAATCTGGTCTCAATGACCATTAATGATCCTGTTTTTCGAACGCTCGCCATAAAGCATGAAAAAGGCCGATGTCAAGCTTTCCTTGGTTTCCTATACGCAGGGGGGATAATAATCGGATAGTTGCGTGCCAAACGCACTTTTTCTTGTCTTGGCGCTAATTATCTGCGATAACATGCTGATCAATCACACTAATGCGTCACTGACTGACGGACGGACCGACTTCGAAGTCGCTTCTTAGATTACAAAGTACTTTGTAATCAAAAATCTGAGTGCACAATCTCGTAGCTTATCAATCACACTAATGCGTCACTGACTGACTGACTGACTGACTGACTGACTGACTGACTGACTGACTGACTGACTGACTGACTGACTGACGGACGGACGGACGGACGGACGGACGGACGGACGGACGGACGGACGGACGGACGGACGGACGGACGGACTGACTTCGAACTCGCTCCTTAGATTACAAAGTACTTTGTAATCAAAAAAGGAACGTCGACTTGGTCCTTGTAAGGTTTCTGTATCAGGTACAGATGGAAAAACATGTTCCTGACTTGTGCCTGTATTGGAAGAGTGTGAATGTATTCCTACGCCCCGTACACAAAAATAATCTTTTTTTATAGCTGGTTCAGTTTGGGAGCTGTAGAGGGAGCATTCTGCAGTGAGGAGAGGCCCCTCCTTTGCCACAATTTTCTAGGATACAAACCGGATTGTTGGTGAGAGTCTTATTACATTCATATAATACATAAATCCTTCTTGGAGCTTCCGGTATCATAGAAGGAAGACGTGTTTTAGTTTGCTCCGAATTTTATCGAAATTAATATGTTTTAACGCAACTTATATTTATCGTGGATATTTAGTAGTATTATTTGTCAAGTTTTATTACATTTTTCTCTCGATGATTCACGAAATGGATTCGAATTTACACCAGAATGAGTAAATACACTTTGAACGAAAAAAGATCATGTATTACGATAGTCTCGCCTGTGGATGAAATCCCGTCATGCATTTCGCTTTTTGACGAACGTTATGGAAATCATCTACAACGTATTGATGGCTTGACAGTGGAAAAAAAAGATGACAACGGCAAAAGAACGTCTTTCTCCATCATCAATCATTCTGGGAAAAAATCAAAGAAGCCCGTTCTAACTTTGACCCTATATTCAACGGGAACTATCATGGCACAGGCCCAATCAACTTCATTGGCAAGCTGGAAAGAACTTGAACTAGAAACTTTATTCGAAGTCAAGGAAGGTAGGATAAAGCCACAAGATTCCTTGGAGAATTTTATTCAAAGCCTCCAAATCGTTGACCCTATTATTGTGTCGAAAACTCCTCTGCCAGAAAACATTCCACTTCCTAAAGATGACTCCGATTCTGAATCGGAAATGAATGTCGAGACTGATCAAGAAATCATCTTGAAAGCAAACTCATCAGATAAGTACCCTCAAGATCCCACTTATAACAAAATTCTTGATCGCTTAAGTAACTTAGAAAATGATAACAAAAATCTTAAAAACACAATCTCGCAGTTGTCATCAGACATATCCGAAAATGTCATTGAAATCTTGACTTTGAAAAATGACAACAAAGCACTACGCGATTCAATCAGTAGTGAACTCAAATCACACAAAGATCAAACTCCTCGACCCATTTGCTGTGAAACGGATAAAAATATTCTTCAAAATAAAATCAAATCACTGGAGAAAAAGTTTGGTGATTTAAAATCAACGATGACCGACCTAAATAAAGATCATTGCGATTTACATCAACACTATTTCAACTTTCTGGCAAATTATAACGATGGCATCATTTGCGAAAAAAACTGGTGAACGTCTTTCCCAGAAACAAATTTGCACAATACAGCAAGATGTGCTTGTTGCTCACGATAATGTGCAAAAACTTCAAGCAAATTTTGATGGCCTTAAAATGAAGGTGAACGATAAGCTCAACCATGTTACCCAGTTGGTAAAAACAACAACATTTCCAAGCCTGCAAATCAACCCCGACACACCCGTGAAAATTAGTCAAAAACCTGCCGATGCACAACTAAACTTGGAAACGTCATCCCTGTCTTGCGAAATCGGAAATGCAGCAGGGTCTCCACAGCATTCCAATCCAGTTTCAGCTGTGAAACCACGCGATGCATCATCAAGCCATGACATCACCAAAAACACTGCCTCTGTCATCAAAAACATCAATCTAAGCGAGAAAAATACGTTTATAATTGGCGATTCTATGCTAAAATACATAAACACGGCCCGATTTGATAACAGTGGTAAAACATTCGTCCAAACCATAAGAGGCGGGAAAATAGAAGATATTTCCTCTTACATATCTAAAATTTTACCGTGCAACCCCAAATCTATTGTGCTCCACGTGGAAACAAACAACCTGGCATCTGATTCACCTACCACGATCGTTCAAAAATTTGAAACCTTAATTCGAAAGATCAATAAAAAATTCCCGTCTGCCAAATTATTCATATCCAGCATCATCTCTCGTGAAAAAAGTTATGGCCCAGACAAGGATGACTCTCATATTACACACATAAACAGAGCATTACAAAATCTTGCCAAGGAATACGCCGCACAAATGATAAGTCACAATAATTTACTTGATGCTAATTACAGGTACGATGGCCTACATCTCACCTACAAAGGAACCTCGGTCATGATAAAAAACATAAAAACAGCATGTTGGCCCTCAACCTCGAAACAAAGTAAAACTATAACAAACAATCAGCGACAACAACAACCACGACAATCCAACAAACAACAACCAACAAAAACANCGAAAGATCAATAAAAAATTCCCGTCTGCCAAATTATTCATATCCAGCATCATCTCTCGTGAAAAAAGTTATGGCCCAGACAAGGATGACTCTCATATTACACACATAAACAGAGCATTACAAAATCTTGCCAAGGAATACGCCGCACAAATGATAAGTCACAATAATTTACTTGATGCTAATTACAGGTACGATGGCCTACATCTCACCTACAAAGGAACCTCGGTCATGATAAAAAACATAAAAACAGCATGTTGGCCCTCAACCTCGAAACAAAGTAAAACTATAACAAACAATCAGCGACAACAACAACCACGACAATCCAACAAACAACAACCAACAAAAACAGTTGATAGAAAAGAAGCTCAGCAGACGCCGCAAACAAAAATAACCGATAACACGAAAACTGTTTATGCAGCAAACCTCGAACCATTTCGTCAAAACAGTGTTTTCCCAAATGGAACCCTACCTGTACCAGACTTTCATCAACAAAATCGCGGATTCTTTGAAATGTGGCTCAACAATTCCTCTATACATTTTCTACAGATCACCTGATGGGAGAAATTTCTTGGCATACTTAATAAGACCGAGAGCTCGTAGTGCCTTTGCCTTAATTTGTTCAATATGGCTATCCCATTGCAGTTTGTCGTCAATTTGAGCTCCCAGATACTTAGTATCTGTTATCATGTTGATCGTTTGATCGCCTATTTAAAACGGGGCCTAGCTTCGGCCTGTTTTTCGATCTTTTTAATATTTGGTCTGGAACCTATTATCAAAGACTGTGTTTTTATCACGTTCAGAGATAATTTATTTCCATGTAGCCAGTTCTGTAAATTCACAAGATCCCGGTTTAAACCATCCTGAAGTCCAGAAAGGCATTTTGAAGAATGTGAAATCGCAGTATCGTCGGCGTACATAGTGACGTTGCCTTTTTTAGGCAAAATGGTAGATCATTTATATAGATTAGGAACAGAAGTGGGCCAAGACAGGAGCCCTGGGGCACACCACAACTTATATCGCTGATATTAGAGGAGGTGGAATTGACCTTGCAGAACTGCTTTCGCTCCTTCAAATAAGAAGTGAACCATCAAGCTCTAGTCCACTTATTCCGTATTTTTCTAACTTCTTCAGTAGAATATCATGATTTACTGTATCAAACGCCTTTTTTAGGTTGATGAAAATCAAACCAATGTACTTGCCCTTATCTATATTCAAATACCAGTCATTTGTGCAGGCCACAAGGCTCGTGACGACTGAGTGTAAAGATTGAAAACCAAACTGATGCTTGTATATGAGCTTATTGATATCTAATTAGTCACACAGTTGATTATATACAATTTTTTCGAAAGCACGAGACAGTACAGGCAATACGGAAATTGGTCTATAATTGGAACAATCATCTCTCGCTCCGCTCTTGTAGATTGGAGCAACACGTACTATTTTCCAATCTTCTGGGAAATTTCCAGAAAACAAAGACAACTTAGAAAGATCGCATAATGATCTGGAGATTAATGGTAAAGCAGTCTTCATAAAAAAGCTTGCGATACCATCACAACCAGAATCATATGCGAAGTTTTCATTTTCTTTGCAACTTTCGTTACATCATTCTTTGAAACAGCTTTAAAAGAGAAATTTGCTAAAGCGTTACCCAATTCATACTCGTTAGATAAAAGTGGATTGGGTTTATCTAGAATTTTGTCGCTCAATTTATTTCCAATAGTACAGAAAATAACTCATTCATTGATTAATCAATCTTGTTATTGTCTTTAATCGACTCACCTTCCACATTAAAGGGGAACTAAACAAAACAATATTATTGCGTAAATAGCTAGACACTACTATTTCAATATGGGTCACTAAAAACATTTTTTAAATCAGACAAGGGGTTTTGATTTTATGGCTTCTGAAAGGACCTGATTTGGGGCTTTCTTTTAATCACGTCCGCGTCGCGTGGCACCATGGGAGGTCTGGTGATAAAGCGTTTGTGATGTCATACTGGGAATGAATACATCACGCGATCGTAAGAAGTTATAGTAATCGACGCGTTCCTGTCGGTGGTATTTCAGAACTCTTTTTATTTTTCGCATAAATTGCCTGCAAGATGCGTAGTTGCTGGATGTAGCAATAACCCAGATAACGAAAAAAGTAGAGCGCTTCATCCAATACCATTTATCGGCGAAGAGACAACAGAGGGGAGGAGACGAAAGAAGAAATGGGTGGATTTCGTGAATCTGAAACAGGCCAGATGGATTCCAACAAAGTGGTCATGCATTTGTTCCATGCATTTTACTCCAGAGAGTTTCACCAGAGGATACCCTGCCACGCATTCAACGCCCCGGCTTGTCAAAGATGAAATTGGTGTTGTTCCGTACCCAACTATCCACTTGCATGCTGAAGAAACGAGCCCAAGGAAGAAGGAACAGTCACGAAGGAAAAGGCCTATACCAATGTCAACATGGACTCGCAAAAGGGTGAGTGATAAAGATATATATTATCTCTCTTGTGTAAATATTATTGGTACCTTATTTAGTTTGCAGGCGATTTATTGACAAAGNACAAAGTGCTTCTGATCCTTCCATCCTTCTGGTCAACATCTGGGGTTTTTCTTCCCGTTCTCTCATTATTCTGTTATACCCAGCAATATAATCGTCATCTGCGACCGGGTCGTCGTGATAAGGCCCGTCGTCAGAGTCGTACTCGTCTGAGTGAACAGAGGCTGCCCTTGCTTCCTTGCTTCATCCACCTCCCCTTCCAATTCCATGGCGTAACGACCGAGAGATGACGATAAAGATGAAGCTCTGCTGCTCCTTGATGCACTTGAATCGGACGATGCCATCGTAAAGAACCAACGATGGACGAAAGAACTTTCAGTAATACCAGTGAACACTGATTTGACTGATGAAATACTGTAGATATGCCTTTCTGCCTTGCGCATCAATCCCAATCATTCCCAGTATGACGTCGAAGGTCGCTAGTGCGCAGCCTCCGAGAAACCCGTACCTAAGTCAGGGTGGGGCTCCGGAAAACCCCCAGAACTCTTAAAGGGTACCTCAGAAAAAGGAAAGGGTATAACAAATTCGACAGTTCATACCATTCTCTTTTGAACTGGCCAAAAACATTTTTTTGTTTAGTTCCCCTTTAAGGGATGGGATAAAAGTGGTCTTGCTTCTTTTATTGATGACTTGGTTGATAGTCTTTCATGATTTTTTAAGATGACATGCAGAAATTTTCTTGGAGAAATATTCTCTTTTTAGCTGGAGATTCAACTTATTTGCACGATTACGAATTTGTTTGTAGCAATCCATCAAAAGGGTGGATTTAATTTTTACTGCCTCGATGTTCAACTTATCAGAGATATCGGAGAGAAAAGATCCCTATCAGATCTCTTTAGGTCAAATACATCGATATGAACGAGTTGATCTTTAACCTTGTCGTCAATCTTGGTTTCATTAATTGCATCATTAATTTTTGCAAGATGTCGAACCTCGTCAATTTTAGAGAGGAGACCATTGACATTTAGTGAAGCCAATTTAAGGCCTTCTTTACGACCAAACGGACGAACCTGTTTGTTAATAGAAAACTCACCACGCAATTCATTTACGTTTTTTGTCATTTTTATCTTCAATGAGTGGAAGAGAACTGTGATTTCCTCCTTCCTCGTTAAAACTAACGTTTGGCTCATTGCTAAAAGGAAAGCGATCTTAATTTATCAATAATGTTCCTAGCAAGCTGCCTGTTACCTAAGTTCAAGTGTAGTTCTTTTCTCCCAAGATGTTCGCTTGTGATGTTTGGTTGTCTGAGGATATCAACATTCATAGTTTTATGGGCACGGTTGAACTCACTTAGTTTACCATGGAGACTCTTTCTATCTTCCCTCCTAATAATTTCAGAGACAATGACTTTGCAGTTTGGAAAGTCAGTTTGCAAATACACCATGCGGTTAGGCCCAAAGGATTATAGGAACACCCATCATGCCTAGCTGTTAACCTTAATTTATTGCATAAATTATCATTTTTGTGAACTTGTCAATTTCGCCATCTTTTCTGTTCAGACATTTGATGGCGTATGGCTTGTTCATTTCGGGCAAGTATTTACGGTGGCTCGATGAAGAACGTGGTGGTGAAACTTGTACAAAGTATTTAATTTATCAAAAAGAAAATCAAAGAAAAAGAAAAGAGCAGAAAATCGAACATTCTGATACGAACGTTTCAAGACATTTCAACTCAGAAGGACATTCCACTGAGAATATGTCGGTTTTGGGGCTGTTATACGCAGATTAAAGATGCTACAAAGAGAAAAACATTAGAGAAAAGAATAATTTTTAAATTGGGGACTCTTCTGCCACATGGACTTAACAAACGTTTTTCATTTATATCCTAGCATCTTTGATAGCTTCATTTTGTAGTAAGATCTCTTTTCGAATCTTCTACTCTTTCTCTTACGTCGCATTCTTGCGTCGCATTCTTTTCTGCATTCTACTAATATACCTGTTCTACCAAGCGCTCTTTTTCTACTCTTCCTACTTTATCGTACTATATCGTACTTTATCGTAAGATAGAAATTGTGAAGTTGCTTGGGTTCTCGGGTTCTCGGGTTGACAGAACAATAATCATTATTATTATCATTATGTGTAGCATAAAAAGAAAGGAAGGAAGGAAAGAAATAAATAAATAAAAAGATAGAAATTGTGAAATTGCTTGCGTTCTCGGGTTGACAGAGTAAAATTCTTGAGATGAATGAAATAAAAAAGCTAGAAATTGTGAGTTTGCTTGGGTTCTCGGGTTCTCGGATTGACAGACTAAATTATTTAGATGAATGAAATAAAAATGCTAGAAATTGTGAAGTTGCTTGGGTTCTTGGGTTCTTGGGTTCTCGGGTTCTTGGGTTGAATTGCATTGATTTGATGATAATAACAACCACAATAATATTCTAGAGAATATGGCCTAAATTGGGTGCTGATGACTCTGATCCAACTAAGTTGTTTTTGAGCACATTTGGTGAACAGCAAGAATGCTATCAAATTAGCAATATACTGTCCGAAGTATGTTTCCTGCTTTGGATGGTTGCTTTATGAAATGTGACGATGGATGAACGAATGTAAAACTGATTGAGATGCTACACATGCCATCCACATCATCATCATCAGCATCACTTGCTTGGCCATCACAAAATAAATTGTCTCGCTACATTTCAAATGTACATTGCATCGGTATGTATGTATTTTATACGTATTTGTCTTTATGTTCTGGTGCAGAAGTACTTTCTTNAAAAGAAAGGAGGGAAGGAAAGAAATAAATAAAAAGATAGAAATTGTGAAATTGCTTGCGTTCTCGGGTTGACAGAGTAAAATTCTTGAGATGAATGAAATAAAAAAGCTAGAAATTGTGAGTTTGCTTGGGTTCTCGGGTTCTCGGATTGACAGACTAAAATTATTTAGATGAATGAAATAAAAATGCTAGAAATTGTGAAGTTGCTTGGGTTCTTGGGTTCTTGGGTTCTCGGGTTCTTGGGCTGAATTGCATTGATTTGATGATAATAACAACCACAATAATATTCTAAAGAATATGGCCTAAATTGGGTGCTGATGACTCTGATCCAACTAAGTTGTTTTTGAACACATTTGGTGAACAGCAAGAATGCTATCAAATTAGCAATATACTGTCCGAAGTATGTTTCCTGCTTTGGATGGTTGCTTTATGAAATGTGACGATGGATGAACGAATGTAAAACTGATTGAGATGCTACACATGCCATCCACATCATCATCATCAGCATCACTTGCTTGGCCATCACAAAATAAATTGTCTCGCTACATTTCAAATGTACATTGCATCGGTATGTATGTATTTTATACGTATTTGTCTTTATGTTCTGGTGCAGAAGTACTTTCTTTCCAAGAAAATATAGACTTTTCGACGAAAAAGAGGTTTTTTTTTTTTATATTCATCTAAAATATTACAATAAATGATTCAACCTACTATACTTTCTAATTACTATACACCTATACAATACTACAGGGACGATACCACAGGAAGCAAAAGATAATGACTACCCCATGGCCATTACATAGAACATGCAACTGAATTACAACTAAATATGTAATTACAAAAAGCTACACATAAACGATTTTTTACTGGTAGATACTAAGGCCTGTTTCACGTTGGGTGTCAGACCAACATCGGCGCATGACGTTGAACAACAGCAACCCCAGCCGAGAGAACAACAACGACAACAATTGCTGCCGCCACGACAAAAGAGGTGTCTTGGTTGTAAGCAAAGCAAGCATTCCTTTTCGTGTCTATTTATTGTATGTTCAATTATGATAAAGAGATTATTATGTCAATTTTCCATACTTTCTGTTGTATCCTTTTTATAACTACATGGCTAAAAATTTAATCGCATCCCTGGTTGTACTTAGTTTCATTGTGTATCATTTTCAGCATTGGATCCTTACTTCTGGTCATCTTGGAAAGCAGTTTGGGTATGTCATCTTGGAAATAATGCCAGTTCAGAAGGACCACATCACAACAAAGTGGACACTAAGAGGGGAGCTTGAAAACATCAAAGAAAAAAGTCTGGAACAAATAAGTTGAGAAGGATGACTATGATATTCTCCACCATTCAATCAGACAGTAGATTAATTAAATTTAAAGACAACTATTAGTACCATTTGATTCCTGCTTTTTGCTCACTGAGAGAAGCTTTGTTTTAAAATCTCACTTGATGAATTTCTTTGTTCTCCTTGAATCCTGCATCTGTTACATAATACTATACAGGCCTTGCCCACATTAACATGACAAGAATTCTCAATAATTTTTAAGAATTCTTTACATTATGATAAGAATTCTTGACCCATCTGAAATACTTTAAATTATTATAAACATGAATTCTCAAGAAGCTGGAAACATTCTTAAGCCGCTCTTACATGGTCAGATTTTGTCAAATTCGATAAATTGAATCAGTTTTGCTTCAGATTTTTCGAATCGAATGCGAGCTCTTACAGGGTCAGATTTAATCGAAGTCCATTCTTTGATCACAATTCCCAAAACTTTTAGGAGTTCAAAAGTTTCCTTGCAGAGAGGCATGGAGAAAAGCCAATATAGACCTAAATTACCCCCACCTTGTAGGCCCTGGTAAAATTTTTGTGACCACGCCCTCTAGATCGTCGGAAAACGCCCCTGTCGTGAAGAATTTGCCATTTAAAGAAGCAAAGGATT
>REGM01000250.1:53115-64353 GCA_004194415.1 Aurelia aurita | reverse complement strand
GTCGGGGGGGGGGGGGTACACGGGGTGTGCCCAACAATAAACATTTTTTTCACCCGTATTCATGAGATTTGCCCAACGTGTTGTTTTTCCTTTCAGTGACGCTTCCTCCTTGTTTTAAGCATGCAACAGGGCCTTTTTTAACATACTAACTGGGTGGGCCCAAAAATGGCCCCCAACCCCTTCTTTAGTCCTATTGTCTTTCCAATTAAAAAAAGGGTCTATTGTCCCTTTTAATCAAGGAAACAATGGTGCCTTTTTATCACCACCGGTTCTTCAATGTTGTAACACCGGTTCTTCTATCTTAAACAATTATGCAGGGAACTACATGTTTCTATCATATTGAACTCCTTTTAAAGAAAAACTGTGAAAAGAAACTGGACTTACCCTCCCCCTTGCCATGCCCTTACCACCTTCTTCTTATTTCCGTTGTGGGTTTTTTGTAAATGCGTTGTGAGTTTTTTGCGATGCGTTGTGAGTTTTCTGTTGTAATGTGTTGCGAGTTTTGTCTAATATGTTGCGAGCTTTTGTAATGTGTTGTGACACTTGTGGGCCACCATAAATCACACGCTGAGCCAGGAATATAATTTTCAACTTTTCTACAATCTATTTAATTTTCAACAATCAAATCGCCTGTATAGTATTATGTATAAGATGCAGGATTCAAGGAGAACAAAGAAAAAAAAGCAGGAATCAAATGGTACTAATAGTTGTCTTTAAATTTAATTAATCTACTGTCTGATTGAATGGTGGAGAATATCATAGTCATCCTTCTCAACTTATTTGTTCCAGACTTTTTTTTGGGTGTCTTCAAGCTCCCTTCTTAGTGTCCACCTTGTTGTGATGTGGTCCTTCTGAACTGGCATTATTTCCAAGATGACATACCCAAACTTCTTTCCAAGATGACCAGAAGTAAGGATCCAATGCTGAAAATGAGACACAATGAAACTAAGTACAACCAGGGGTGCAATTAAGGATACAACAAAAAGTATGGAAAATTGACATAATAATTTATTTTTCATCAGTGAACATACAATAAATAGGCACAAAAAGGAATGCTTGCTTACAACCAAGACACCTCTTTTTCGTCGAAAAGTCTATATTTTCTTGAAAAGAAAGTACTTCAGCACCAGAACATAAAGACAAGTACGTATAAAATACAAACATACCGATGCAATGTACATTTGAAATGTAGCAAGGCAATTTATTTTGTGATGGTCAAGCAAGTGATGCTGATGATGATGATGTGGATGGCATGTGTAGCATCTCAATCAGTTTTACATTCGTTCATCCTTCGTCACATTTCATAAAGCAACCATCCAAAGCAGGAAACATACTTCGGCCAGTATATTGCTAATTGGATAGCATTCTTGCTGTTCACCAAATGTGTTCACAAACAACCCAGGAACCCGAGAACCCGAGAACCCAACCAAACTCACAATTTCTAGCTTTTTATTTCATTCATCTTAAGAATTTTACTCTGTCAACCCGAGAACCCAAGCAAACTCACAATGACTAGCTTTTTTTTTCATTAATTTCAAGAATTTTACTGTGTCAACCCGAGAACCCGAGAACCCAAGCAAAGTCACATTGTCTATGTTTTTTATTTCCTTCCTTCCTTCATTTCTTTTTATACTATACATATTGATAATAATGATTTTATTCTGTCAACCCGAGAACCCAAGCAACTTCACAATTTCTGTCTTTTTATTTCTTTCCTTTCTTCCTTCCTTTCTTTTTATACTACACATAATGATAATAATAATTTTATTCTGTCAACCCGAGAACCCAAGCAACTTCACAATTTCTGTCTTTTTATTTCTTTCCTTTCTTCCTTCCTTTCTTTTTATACTACACATAATGATAATAATAATTTTGTTCTGTCAACCCAAGAACCCGAGAACTCAAGCAACTTCAAAATGTCTGTCTTTTTATTTCCTTCCTTCCTTCNCCAAGCAACTTCACAATTTCTGTCTTTTTATTTCTTTCCTTTCTTCCTTCCTTTCTTTTTATACTACACATAATGATAATAATAATTTTGTTCTGTCAACCCAAGAACCCGAGAACTCAAGCAACTTCAAAATGTCTGTCTTTTTATTTCCTTCCTTCCTTCATTTCCTTTTGTACTACACATAATGATAATAATGATAATTGTTCTGTCAACCCAAGAACCCGAGAACCCAAGCAACTTCACAATGTCTGTCTTTTTATTTCCTTCCTTCCTTCCTTCATTTCTTTTTATACTATACATTATGATAATAATGATTTTATTCTGTCAACCCAAGAACCCGAGAACCCAAGCAACTTCACAATTTAGAAATACTGGAACTGATAAATTTGAAACTGAAATAAGAGAATATAAATAATTATAAGAACTAATAGAATTTCATAAGGAAAATATAAATAATTATAAGAAAAAATAGAATTTTATAAAGAAAATATAAATAATTATAAGAAATAATAGAATCTTATAAAGAAAATATAAATATTTTTAAGAAATAATAGTAATTTATAAATTTGATTCTGTGATACATGGAGGGATAGCCTTTTAGTGTTGATACAAAGAGTTTTTTGTTTATAAAACATGAACATCGAAATCAGCAATGTTCAACGTCTTCCGATCCTTCCGATTGGACATTCTGCTTCTTGGGTGTCTGAATTCTTACTTTTTTCAATGAGTCTCAGGGAAACATTATGGTCAGGCGAAGGTTGACCACATTAGTGTCTATGAAAACAATAGAAATACTGGGGCAGTCCCAAATACATCCCGTCTTCATATTGATCACAAAGCGAGGAAAATTTGTATCTAAGTGTCGTTTTATCCAGGGTGTCAGGACACCGATTAAGTAATTAATAAATAAATATTTACTTACCTTGTTTTGTTTGTTGTTGTCTTCTTTGTTTTGTCTCTCGCTCCTGCCTTGTGAGCTCATGAGCAGCATTTCAACCGCCTAAATTAAATTAGGCCAACCGCTTTTCGAATCTAACTCCCTTGTATTCCTGTGTGTATGGGTGCCTTCGCAGAAGAAACGGTTTTGGCGCACATACACACTGGAATACAAGGGAGTTAGATTCGAAAAACGGTTGGCCTAATTTAATTTAGGCGGTTGAAATGTTGCTCATGAGCTCACAAGGTATGAGGGAGAGACAAAACAAAGAAGACAACAACAAACAAAGCAAGGTAAGTAAATATGTATCTATTAATTACTTAATCGGTGTCCTGACACCCTTGGTTTTATGTAGAGGAACGTTGACCACTTCTCCGAACTGTGTCTTTCACCAATAATAGATTCACATCATAAAAGTTTCAGACAGTTTGCAACCGTATTATCCGGCAATAAAACTCCTCTTACGGTACCCAGCAAGTAATAAACACTGATTTTTTTCAGGCCTATAACTGATGACAGTGTATCAGCAGCCTGTTCAGTTGTCACAAAGTGGCTAAAGATTAATCTTCCCAAACTTACAAGAGCAGTTAAAGCCGCTGATATAGAAAACACACAGCCGACCCCATTAGCGAGTGACGAATATGATGTCTTTATTTCATATTCACATAAGAACAGTGATATCGCTCATCAGATTAAGCAACGTTTGACCATTCTCTATCCTGATTGGAAGATATTCATTGACGTAGCTGATCTCAAGACTGGAGTTGCCTGGCAAACGAAACTCTACCATAGTATAGGTGAGCTACATTGCCACTTTATCTGTTCTTCGTGCATTAACTCTTTTGAAAGGTTTTTCCACTGAGCATAGCGTCTAGGTGTTTCACATCAGGTGTGCCAGGAAGTTCCTTTCCTGTTTAAAGTTGCCTTCCAAAAAAATATACTACTCTACGTTGTCATATCAATGTTATCTACTTTAGTCAGTCTTTTGACTTTAACGAAACGAAACAATTTTGAAAAGAGGTCGAGTAGTTTGCTTTCAGAGGTCAGTCAAAAAACATCGCCAAAGCTATCAACGTTAACGTTTGATCCTAAAATAACATATCATTCCTTTAAACATCCTTTAAAATAGATAATGAAGAATATCTTTAGATCTGGTCGTACTATTAGTTCATTGACGAAATTGATTGTTGAATAAAATCCCCCCCCCCTACAAACGCCTTGTGTTACAGATTTGTAATGTTTCGACCTACCTTGCTTTGAGTCATACTATTAAACTGCACGAAATTGAATTCAGACTTAGCTTTATCCGCTCTTGCTAATAGTATTGTCGTTAATAAGAATGCATATTTCACCTAAAAGGATTCATTTTTGTGTAAAGAGCATGAGTCATAAATGGTTTATCATTTGCCCGGATAAATTTCTTCTTAATTGGAGCATGTTTGTAGAACTCTATCAAAAGTAGTTTCGAATGAACTATAATTCAAATCGGAAGGTTCATTTTTTCCTAATTCCTCGCGAAGTTCACTCCTGAAAACAATGTCGTTAAATTGTTTGTAATTTCTAAACAAAACAAAACAAAACAATTTCTATAGTTAATCGGAAGGTTCATTTCAATTGAGCACTCATTTTTACACAAAAATGAGTGCTCAATTGAAATAGCAGCAAAAAGAAAATAGACCAGAAAAACGATTTTTATTTCAAAAGCTAGGGAATGAGAATCAGGAAGATAAAATAAGAGAATAGTAGTCTTACTTTATCTTGGAGTCAGGTATTGCATATTATTTCTTAAATTGCTAGTTCTTTGAAACCGTTGTTAACAAGTAAAAGTAAAAGCAAATGGGCAAGCAAATTTTGGGGATCTTACAAACATTGAATTTTTTTTTTGATATTATCCAGAACTTTTATTTGTTCCCAAAGGGAGATAAAATGATATGGCGACAAGGTTTTCTGGGTTTTTGCAAGAAATGTAGCCACATTTTGAACTTTTTTGCGTGTAACATTTCGCTTGCTCGCTAACTCTCGATTCCTTGCCTCCTCTGTTGCTTGTCTTTTTGCTTTCGCGTTTAAGCCATTTAGACCCTTTGACTTTCGAAAACGTTGGAAATCTTAGAATCTGTGAGATCTACTGTCAATACATGATATGTATATTGACGTCACGGATCACGGATCCCGAGCGCTCGAATCTTGGTCGTGCGCTCGACCACTACAGNCCAGAACTTTTATTTGTTCCCAAAGGGAGATAAAATGATATGGCGACAAGGTTTTCTGGGTTTTTGCAAGAAATGTAGCCACATTTTGAACTTTTTTGCGTGTAACATTTCGCTTGCTCGCTAACTCTCGATTCCTTGCCTCCTCTGTTGCTTGTCTTTTTGCTTTCGTGTTTAAGCCATTTAGACCCTTTGACTTCCGAAAACGTTGGAAATCTTAGAATCTGTGAGATCTACTGTCATATTTCATATTTCATATTTCAATCATTTAGGGAGGGTCACCCTTCAGCAAAGGCTGCTTAGAAAAAGCTAAAAGCTAATTAAGGCCAACTAAACTGAAAAGAAACTATAATTTACAATGAAAAACCCTAAATTACAATAAAAAGCAAATTAATCTAAAAACCTAAATCTTTGATAAAAACTTTACACAATCTGCAGGTGCATGAATTACCATTCCACTGCTTTATTCTCCTTTTAAATTCCTGGAGTGTGTTGCATTCTTTCAAAAAGCTTGGGAGTGAGGACCATAAAAGGCAGCCTCTATACTGAATATTTTCTGTACCATATGTTGTTGTTCTCACTTTCGGCAGCTGCAAATAACTTTCATTGCGCAGACTATAATATCTGCGTTTTTGTGCAAAAATATCTTTCATAGGAGTTGGGTTGAGGTCGTTCTTTGTTTTGAAAATTTCTATCATAAGCAACTGCAGATTGCGTTGATGGATGGTTAAAGAACTATTTGCTCTATTTTCAAGATCTTTTCCACTATCTTTGCATACAATTCGCGATGCTCTTTCGCGAATTTTGTTTCCTTTAGAATTGATCGTCCTGTCATGAAACATCCATACAAGTGGACAGTAATTGAATTGAGATTTGATGAAAGCATCCATCAGCATTTTCAATTTGACAGGGTCCGTATAATTAGAGAGGCGAGCAAGTGCATGCAATTTTTGGTTTGCCTTTTTGCATAAATCTTCGACATGTTTTGTGAAACTTAATCTTGTATCAAAATTGACTCCCAACAGTTTTTCGTAGTTACTTTCTTTAATTGTGGAGTTACCAATTGTGACTACTGAGTCTTTACATTTGTTACCAAATATCATGAGGTGAAATTTGTCATCGTTGAGTTTCATGAAGTTTTCTGAAAACTATTTCGCAAGTACTGAACTGTCTATCTCTAAATTGTTAATTATAGTATTTAGATCGGAATTACATGCATAGATATTGGTGTCGTCAGCATAGTTACAAATGTTAGTATTATTTACAAAGAGAAAAATGTCATTTATGAAAACATTGAATAAAAGAGGCCCTAGGACTGATCCTCGCGGTACCCCTATCGTAACATCTCTCCAACTACTATATGAGCTGTTTATTTTAACTCTTCGTTTCCTCTTTGATAAATAGCTTTTGATGAGATTAAGAGCATCCCAGCCGAGTCCATAAGCAGATAATTTTGCGATCAAGAGATCGTGACTTATGCAATCGAATGCCTTAGAAAGGTCCATCAGGATTGCTCCTGCAAGTTCCTTGTTGTCGAGACTTGCTTTACATGTTTGTAGAAAATTCAGCAAAATGTGCTGCGTGTTGTACCCTTTTCGAAGACCACCCAAGAGTGGTGAGAAAAAGGTGTCAATGTACTCAAAAAGCTGATTATAGATGATGCGTTCAAATACCTTCGAAATAGCTGGAAGGAAGCTTATTGGCCTATAATTTTGTTTTCTCATGTTATCATCTTTCTTATAAAGTGAAGAAATGTCAGCAAGTTTTAGATCATCTGGGAAAACACAATCAGCTACAAGGTTGTTGAAAATTTGTGTCAGCGGGGATGAAAACAGATCCGCATTTGCTTGAAGAATTTTTGCTGGAATGGTTTCTTGCGGCGATGACTTTTTAGGATCTAGTTTTATTAATTGGTCAAAAATTTCTTGGACTGTGATTTGGTGGAATGAAAATCTGTGAAAGCAATTCACATTAGCTCTAATCTTAACAATACTAGAGTGGTACTGGAAACGTTCAACAGTCGTTTGCAAGATATCTTGTAAAAAACTATCAAAGGTTGTCGAGTCCTCTTCACAAGCTATGTCTAATGTTTTTGTAATATCAGCAAAATAATCATTCAAGATTTCCGTGATTGGTTGAAACTGGTTTGTCAGATTTACATAAAATGGTCGTTACTGTCCTTGAAACTACTTTCCCCAAGCAAGGACCAACTGTAATTAACTATAGAAATTACAAACAATTTAACGACATTGTTTTCAGGAGTGAACTTCGCGAGGAATTAGGAAAAAATGAACCTTCCGATTTGAATTACAGTTCATTCGAAACTACTTTTGATAGAGGTCTACAAACATGCTCCAATTAAGAAGAAATTTATCCGGGCAAATGATAAACAATTTATGACTCATGCTCTGCGTAAAGCGATCATGCTACGTACTACATTGCGTAATAAATATAACGAAGATCGAACTGCTGAGAGTTGGAACAAATTTCGCAAAACAGCGAAATTCTTGTGTTAAGTTATTTCGAAAGGAGAAAAGAAATTATTACAATAACTTAGACATCTCACTTCTCACTGAAAATAAGAAATTCTGGAGGACTGTGAAACCTTTTTTCTCTGACAAGTTACAATCTAAGAATAAAAATAGTTCTGATTGAAGGTGAAACCATTATTTCCAACGATGTTGAGGTAGCAGAAACTATGAACGAATTTTTCGTAACTGTCACCGATTCCCTTGGCATAAATGAAAATTACAGTAATGAAAATACAACAGAAGGTATCACCGATCATGTTGAGAAGGCCGCACACAAATTTTCGAATCATCCTAGCATTTTTAAAATAAAAAGCCAGTATCAAAATGCTGGGCCGTTCTTTTTTCAGAAGGTTACCCCTTGATGCAGTTAACAAAGAGGTTAGGAATCTAAATCCCAGAAAAGCTACAACGCACACAAATATCCCTCCTAAAATTTGTAAATCCAATTCTGATCTATGTGTAGAACCTTTGACGCAAATATTTAATGATTGCATAGAAAATTCGTCCTTTCCTGATAAGCTTAAGTGCGCGAATGTCACATCTCCCCCTAAGAATGGGCCAACCAACTCCAGGAATAACTTTAGGCAAATTAGCGTTCTGCCCAGGGTCTCAAATATGTTTGAAAGAATAATGGATAAACAGATGGTTGCTCATATTACACCTTTTTTTGTCACTTCACTGTGGTTTTCGACAATGTTACCGTGCCCAACATGCTCTCGTAAGACCTCTAGAAAATTCAAAATTAGTCTCGATGAAGGTGGTAAATCAGGGGCTGTATTGATGGACCTCTCGAAGGCATTTGATTGCATTAGACATGATCTCTTGATTGCAAAATTGCATGCATATGGTTTCTCTCACAAATCATTAACACTCATGAACTATTACCTTACAAACCGACAACAGAGATAAAAGGTTATTATTATTATTATTATCAATTTCATTTTCGTTGGATACAATAAAAAAGATAGCTAAAAGTAGTAAGCTAATTAATTCCAACGTTTAAAATTTAAAATAAACATTTTACATAATAGAACAATTGATAAAATATTTACAAGTCATCAAAAGTATGCAGGATAAAAGCAGATATCTAAAATTGTTTATCATAAAAAGCCCAAATTCTGAATAAATATGCGGCATAATCTGCATGGACAGCTTTCTCCGTACCAATTTTTTATATTTGTTTTAAACTGACAAATGGATTGTGAATTGCGTATCGTTGGTGGTAACGTTTGCCACAGCTGCAGACCTTTCAATTGAACGCTTTCTGTCCCGTTGCTGATAGACCTCACTCTTGGTTGAATCAATTCGTTATTGTTACGCAAATTGTAGTGAATTATATTTTCACAGAAGATTTCCTGCATAAATGAAGGATTCGGGTCATTTCTAGTTTTGTACATTTCGATCATAAGTATTTGCAAGTTATTTGCATGAATAGTAACTGCACAGTCCTTAATAGCTCACTAAAACTAGATTCAGTATCCTTGTATGTAATTCTCAAAGCCCTTGCCTGTATTTTTTTAATTTTTTGGGAAAGCTGCCTTCTGTGAAACATCCAGATTAAAGGGCAGTAATGAAGCTAACTGGTAATAAATGCCTTCATCAAGTTCCTTAGTTTGCTCTGATCCATATATGGGGATATGCGGGCAAGTGCATAAAGTTTATTGCTAGCTTTTTGACAGAGTTTCGAAACATGATTTTCAAAGGAAAGTTTGCTGTCAATGTGAACTCCGAGTAATTTCTCTTCAGAGCTATTGACGACTTCAGTATTTCCAATCCTAACAGTAACTGGATCATCACATCTCTGCCCAATGACCAAAAGATGACATTTGTCTGCATTTAATTNTTAAGGTTAGGGTTAGGGTTAGGGTTAGGGTTTGTAATTCTCAAAGCCCTTGCCTGTATTTTTTTAATTTTTTGGGAAAGCTGCCTTCTGTGAAACATCCAGATTAAAGGGCAGTAATGAAACTAACTGGTAATAAATGCCTTCATCAAGTTCCTTAGTTTGCTCTGATCCATATATGGGGATATGCGGGCAAGTGCATAAAGTTTATTGCTAGCTTTTTGACAGAGTTTCGAAACATGATGGTCAAAGGAAAGTTTGCTGTCAATGTGAACTCCGAGTAATTTCTCTTCAGAGCTATTGACGACTTCAGTATTTCCAATCCTAACAGTAACTGGATCATCACATCTCTGCCCAATGACCAAAAGATGACATTTGTCTGCATTTAATTTCATGAAGTTGTCAGCAAACCATTCTAATGCTACATTACAGTCATTTTCAAGCTTATGAGTTATGCTATCTATGTTCTTATCACAAGCATAGATTGTAGTATCATCTGCATAGTTATAGGTATCTGAGTTTTGAATAAAAAGTAAGAGACCATTAATATATATGCTAAACAACAGAGGGCCTAAAACTGACCCCTGTGGAACACCGCGTGTTAGGTCTTTCCAATAACTGAAGGAACCATTTACCTTGACTCTCTGTTGTCTGTTTGTGAGGTAATCGTTAATGAGTGTTAATGCTTCGTGAGAGAAGCCATATGCATGCAATTTTGCAATCAAGAGGTCATGTCTAATGCAATCAAACGCTTTGGAGAGGTCTATCAACACTGCCCCTGCCTTACCACCTTCATCAATGCTAATCTTGAATTTTTCTATAAGTCTTACGAGACCATGTTGGGCACTGTAACCTTGTCGGAAACCGCAGAGAAGTGAGGATAAAAAAAGGTGTAAGGTGTAAAAAAAAAATTCTTAACAGGAGCATGTTTGTCTATAACTCTATCAAAAGCAGTTTCAAATGAGCTGTAATTCAAGTCCGATGGCTTTATTTTCCCTAATTCCTCTCGAAGGTCATTCCTGAAAGCAATTCCATTATACTTTTTGTAATTTCTATAGTTAATCACCGTTGTTGGTCCTTGTTTGGGAAAAGTTGTTTTAAGGATAGTAACAACCACTTTATGGAAATCTGACAGACAGGCCAGTTTCAACTGTAGTAGTTTGTTGCACGCTCCTATTTCGGTTTGTCAGTACAAGATCTATACATCTTGGTGTATGGGATTTATAGCACGTTGGCTCTTTGACAAGATTTTTGAGACTATATAGGTCCAACAAATTTTGAGCTGTTCCTCAGTTTCAGTCATATTGAAGTCTCCTAGGTAAATGGTTCATTCAGTTCTTGGAAAAGCCTAACAAGCGGTGTTCCTCAGGGGTCAGTCTTAGGGCCTCTGTTATTTAACATCTACATTCATGATCTCTTATTTTTTGTTCAAAACTCAGATATCTGTAATTATGCAGATGATACTACAATATATACTTGCGATAAGAACCTAGACAACATAACTCAAAGCCTTGACAATGATTGTAGAGTAGCGTTACAATGGTTTGCCGACAACTTTATGAAATTAAATGCATATAAAGGCCATCTTTTGGTTCTTGGGCAGAGATGTGATGATCCAGTTACTGTTAGGATTGGAAATGCTGATGTCGTTAATAGCTCTGAAGAGAAGTTACTCGGAGTTCACATTCATAGCAAACTTTCCTTCGATCATCATTTTTCGAACCTGTGCCAGAAGGCTAGCAATAAACTTTATGCACTTTCCCGCATATCCCCCC